>JAOQMS010000006.1:29743348-29756798 GCA_027563885.1 Erythroxylum longipes
AAATATTAATTTTTAAATAAAATTTTATTTTTAAATTATTTATTTTAATAAAATAAAATAATTTTATTTAATTAAAAATAATTTATCTAATATATAATTATTATTATTGATATTAATAACCAAATATTTGTTTTTATTTAAAAGAAACAAAGAATTAAAAAAAGTGGAACCGAAAACAAGTTGATTAAACATTAACATGCATTTATTCCTCAAGTGAATTAGACAACCATAGAATAGAGCGCATCAATACCCCCCTTCATAATTGTATACAGTATATGATTTTTTTAAAGTTCAGTATAAGTTTTATGCCGTTCAGACTGGAACTCAACTGTATTTATGAGTAATCGGCAGATTCATTTCAGACAAATAGTAGGAATGCGTATGGGTAGTGCACTGTGTTGCTGAGTGAATTTTAAATTGAATATGGAGGATAACAGAACAAGATAATAAAAGAGATGGACCCAAATTATTGAATTCGAAAAGCTGCCGATACCGATGATGGTAGGGGGAGTTTGGGACCATACCTCCACGCTTTGAACTTCTGCAACTAAATTACACACCAGAAACATTCCCAATTTAATTTAAATAATCATTAAATCTTCTTAAGAATTTTGTAATTTACCTAAAAAATTATAATTACATATTTCGTTAAGGTGTGTGTGTTTTAGAGTTTAGAGTTTGTTATTGTTAATTCTAAATTATTAGTTTGAAGATGATTTGCATTGTTTCGATTTCTCCAATTGTAAATGCAACTTTTTCAGTCTTATATAATCGTCAAAGATGCCGAGTCGGCAGTGCCATTATAGAATAGACCTTCATTCTATACGGTCCTAGAGCGTTGTAAATTCCGAACTTGTAATTTATATGTGGGATGTACGTACAGATATAAGGAATAAAGATTAGGAATTACATGAGATGGAGAACTTGAGACGTGGACAAATAACAAATAACCTAATACTGGGACACCGTCCCATGTGCATGGTGACCATGTTCCCATCAAATTTGCCTCTCTACTCAACCATATTTTCGCCTGATTGTGGACTGCCCCTTCAACAGCTCTTCAAATTTGACATTCTAGCTCGAAAAGTCAATTGTTTTTTACTCTACACAGGGATTCCCAATTTTCGTTTGAAAGCATATTCATAATATCATAACCATCATTGCGCATATTTAAACAAATTGTTTGTCAATTAGTGCTGTAGTTATTGCGATTTGATCTGTGAATTTAAGGGATTCGTTTTCAAAATTATTAGTGCACATCAGTTAATAGCATGAAGTTGGGTTTATAACTTGATGCATGTTCTTTTTTTGCACTTTAATGCACATTAAGCAGCTTATAGGTTTAGGCAGACGTGTATGGATGTGTGGTGTACTTGTGCTTGAAGACTGAAACTACCTTCCTTTCCACCCTCAAGAGCCTAAAATTGCAATGGGAAAGAACGAGTCACTTGTTGGAGATAAGATTCTCTCTCCAATTTTATAGTGTCTTATTCTGTCCTTTGAATCTCAACTATTCATTTATGAGGGTCCTACGTAGGTCTCGCATAAATAAATACAGGACCTACATAAATAAATGACTAAGATTTATGGGACCAAATAAAACAGAACAGATAATTCAGTCTCGACTAGTTGATACGGTGACAATTAGTAGACTATGGTGCAGTGACTGATAAATGTGGGGTGGGGAACTGGGGCGGGCCTGTCGAAATGGTCATGCCATTATTACTATCGTTATTATCATGCTCGTGCATGACCCTCCCAGGCAGACGTGGTTGAATTGAATGGCCTTCTCCTGTAGTGATAACGTCATCACACATTTCCCACATCCTAACAACTTGATGCATTTTCTCAAGTATAATATAGAAAATAATAATAATAATAATAATAAAGGAAAACCAACACTAATAGAGTTCGAAGTGATACAACTTATAATCAAAATAATGGCATAGTCTTTGGAAATCGTAAGATGGAAAGGCAGAACAGAAGGGCCAGCCAATCTAGCACTTCCAAACCAGGCCGCAATTATGTTTTGACATTAAGGCTTTTTAAAATCATATGCAAACATTAAAGGAGTCAAGTTCGCATGTTTTCAATTCTAAAATTTCATTGTAGACTGACTTGGATTGCGAACTTGGCACATCCTGGGGTTAAGTGGGGTGGGGTTGTTGATTTTGCCAAAACAATGGTGACTTCTGGCGATTCCAAGCATTTCTGTAGAGTTCATTTGGATTTGAAGGTGATGGTGGACTGGGGAACCCACTCATAACAGCTCCAGAGATGGGGCAGTAGGAACAAGGTGGCCAAATTGCAGTGTCCTGTGCGTTTCAGCCATGGCGACTAGCGAGTGTTGAGAGAGATGTTTGAATTTGGGTTAGGACGAAGAAGAATTATGAGTTATGACTCGTGTGTAGTGGGGCTGTGCAAATGTCGATATCGCCTTACTCTCTTCTCATGCCTTGCGCTCTCTTTTATTCGTAAAACTCATTTCACACTTTCTTAAGTTCAAATATTCATTAGGTTCCTGTTGCAGTAAGTAACCACTTTTAACTGCTTGCTACTGTCTGCTCTAAGTTTAACAAAATTCATATTCAGTTCGGTAAAAATCATATTCAACTCAATGCCCAGCTTCACTTCTATCTTGCTTTATGGTTAAATATAGTAAAATTGTCTATTATGTTGTTATTCTTCAGGAAGATACGATGAGACTTGGATTCGGTTGTTAAAGTTACTTATATTGTTTACCAACTAATTAGTTAATTAATTTTAATGTATTTTAGCGATTATGAAACCTTAATTTTATAATTTCATATGAACATAACAATTCTATAATACATCATATAACAACGTAATCCTAATTTTTTAAAATAATGTAACAACATATCGGTAAATTGGTCAATTTTATTATTCAATAAACAAAAGGGATTACTAAAGTTAAATTCCAACGAAAGAGAGCTTTGCTAAAATCATTACTTCGTATTTCTTAGGAATAAATCATCTGTGTTCTTATTATGTTTCATAAACATCCATTTATTAAATAAAAGGGACCTAAATAAATAAATGCTCATAAAACTAAATAAAAATAGAGTAATAAAAACAAGTAATATGCACTCTGACTTCTTTTGCTTCTAGAAACTACCTATTGGGTTTTCTCTTTTATAAAAACAAGGAGTGCCAAATAAGTCATTCACATTTTATGTTTTAACTTGCATAATTGCTTACTGTTCATTTGCAATATAATGTCGGAATTCAGTGATAAACTTGGCTAGTCCACTTGATAATTATAAGGAACTTTACTAGTTGCTCATTTGTAATCATAGGATAATAAATTCAAGTGACAGAAATAATATCTTTGTAAAAATACAAAAGGAAGATTGTATATATCATGATCCTCTATAGATCTCCGCAAAAGAAACTTTGTGTATTAAGTACGTTGATTTTTTAGAGTGAACCTTAGAGCAATTGGTAAAATTGCTCTTTTGTGACTATAAGGTTATAAGTTCAAGTCCCATAAATAACTTATTTGTAAAAATACGAAAAGAAGATGGCATATATTATGATCATTCTTAGGCTGTGTTTAGATCTATAGTATAGTGGAAATAAGTACTTATTCACCGTATTTTTCAAAATCAGTCATATGTTTAGATCTGTAGGCGAACAATCCAAGGTTAGAGGAAAGTGTAGTGCCACCGCAGAAATCGATAAGTAGAAAGAAGATTGCGATAAAAAAGTACTTCTGCGGTAAAAATTCTACTTTCCATTAATAACATTATGATAATTATTATTTTCTATTATAACCTCAACTAATAGAAAGCAAGTCTAACGTATCGTCTTCTTTGTTCTATCTGACTCTCCATGTTCCTCGTCCTTTTAGGCGCTCGCCACCTCGCTCATCTTTGTGCTTTTTTTTCTTTTTTCCTTTTGTTGCAGTAACTTTTATGAAATATTTTATTTACTAAATTCATTTATTTATATTTTATTATTTATAATTTTAAATTTATATGACTAATAATATATTTTGTATGAAATATTTTATTTAATAAATTTATTTTATTTATATTTTCTTATTTTAATTTAATATTTTATTTTTTTACAATTTTAAATTTATATGACTAATAATATATTTTTAATTATTTATACAATAATTAAATCAATTGATTTTTTAGTCATTTTATCTTTTTTTAATAACCGGAATTGCACTTGTCAAACGCCTATTTTACGTTTCAGCAGTTACTAAAACAGTAATTCCAAACACAAAAATACTTATAGAGTTTCAATAGATTATCAACCGCTTTCACTCTCCTAAATCAAACCTTAAACTCTCACAAAACGAGTAGCCATGTGCATTGAAAAGCTTGTTTGTTATTTCATTAAAGTTAATTACATGGACGTCCTACATATGGTATTTAATCAATCATTAGTTAAGGAAATTATTCAGCTTTTGCGTCTGTTTGGACTGGGAGGTTGACTTATAATCAGTTAGTTAATAAAGCAAACTTTGTACTAATTATATTGTCTAGGAGCATCTGTAAGAACTTGTGCTGCTCCATAAAGCAAAAGCCAATTAACTCCTCACTTTAATAACTTTGATTTTGACTACTTAATAACGTTACCCAGCCTTAGAATTTTGAATAAGACGGGGGTTTTCCGAAGTAAATGGCTTCTAGTGCAGTTTTTATAGTCTTATATACAATATGCACATTTTCTCCAACACTAGTATAGTAAGACTCCTCCATGTGCTATAGTAAATTAGAAAAATAACAATCAAACTCTTTTAGAGTATGTATAAAATCACTAGGTCAATTACGATTTAAATAAAAAATTGTCATGTTATTAAATTTTATTTTTTAAAAAATATAAACATTTAATATTGTAATTATAGTGGAATAAAAATAAAATATCACCGTTACATTTCATTTTGAAACTGCTGGAGTTCAATGCTTCAGGATCCAACTTTGTATTAAAATTAAACTGTTGAACGAATTTAATGTAATTGGGGAGTACGGTCCTCATGGACACTGTAAAATGAATGAAAATCACGTATAATCAAACTCTGGGTTTCCGAAATTATATTCGGTGGCAACTCTTCAAGCTTTATTTCGTACTACAGAGTATGAAATCAAACTGTGTCTTCACTCCTCAAGCTTCCAGTGAAATCTGTCCTCGCAATTGCATAATCCATCCATATTTATACCGCTAAAACGCACCGTTCAGATGCAAGGTACATTGGCTATTGTTAAAATTAATTACGACAAATCACCAATTACCCTCGGGCGACGTGGCGTTCCCTGCTCCATTTGTACTGACACCGGTTACATAGCGGAGCAGATGAAGCCGGGGTGGCCGACCAGTCGACAACCTGATTTTTGTGGACAGCAACTACTCTCTCTCCCCTTTCGTCCACGTTTCAATCATCTGACGGCCAGATGTATCCGCCCTTTCTTACACTTCTTTTTTTGAACCCCCAAAATTATCCTTCTTCCCACCGAACTCCTAAGTATTGGTATGGGTAATTTAGGATTTTAAACTGGAAAGGGTATCTATAGAAAATTTGGGAGACGCAGAGGGGTAATTTTGTCAGTAAAAATAAATAATGTTATTAGAAGATTTGCAAAGGATATTTGTCAGAGTTGAGGATCTCTTCCCTGCTCCCTTCAGTTTCATATCCACCCAAGTCTTCCTCTGTCTCAGCTCTAGTACATGTTCAGTTTCATGTTTTCCCCTTCTGTTCTTACAGACAAAATTAAAGCGTTATTTACGAATAGCAACAAATTTCTCTTCTTTTTTTTTTGGGGGAAACAGAAATTTGTTGTTGAGTTCAGTTTAGAATTTGAACTCATATCATAGTCAGTCGGTGAGGCATTTGATTAGGAAATGCAAGATATCCACTCAATAGGAGGCGGGGGGAGCCTGTTTGCAGGCGGGGCTGGTGACCGGAGACTGAGGCCGTACCATCACCAGAACCACCAAGCACTCAAATGTCCTCGCTGCGACTCTCTTAACACCAAGTTCTGTTACTACAACAACTATAATCTCTCGCAGCCGCGTCACTTCTGTAAAAGCTGCCGTCGCTACTGGACCAATGGCGGGGTCCTCCGAAACGTTCCCGTCGGCGGCGGTTGCCGGAAAACGAAGCGATCCAAGCCTAAACAACAAACACCCTACTCACCAGCCAATACAGAGACTACTACTACCACCACTGTCACTACTACTGCTACTACTCCACCGTCACAGAATCAACAAGAACGAGAGGGGAAATCGTGGGAGAATTCCCATTCGAGCAGCGAAAGTTTGAGTCTAGCCACGACTACCAACACTGCCGCCGCCGTGGATGCAGCGTCAGCGCGTTCTACGAGCCCTGCCGCTAATGTAATTGGTGGGTCAAATGTATTTTCTCAACCAAGCTTGGAGTTACTTGAGCATGGATCATCATCAGACTATGGGATATTTTCAGAAATAGGAAGTTTCACTAGCTTAATAAACACGTCGTCTGTGAATGAGCAGTTACAGTTTGGGTTTAGTAACGTATTGAACCAGCAAACTAGTGTTGACAACTTGCAACACTGGCAACAACAGAAGTTGGCTGGGTTAGGCTATGGTGGCGGTGTTGGGGAGGACATGAAGATGCACGAGATTGCTGCGGGTGGTTTAATTGATCAAACGGTGCATCTCGATTATAGTAGATCAGGCAACGGTGGTTTTGGAGCGTTGGATTGGCAAGGGGGAGGAGATCATCAAGGTCTATTTCATCTTTCCAACGCTGTTGATCAAGCTTACTAGACTGAGTGGACTGATCAAGATCCCCCTAATCTTAACTGCCGTAATAACCATCTGGCTCTCTAATTATCCAGGAGATAGAGAGATTAATGTAATGGGGAATATTAATATGACTGCTGTTTCTTTAATGTTTAAATATTTTTCCTTCTTATAATTATCTCTCCTTTGATCTTTACTTTGATGACTTGGACTGTCTGGAACATTTAGAGCTTGGGGTTTGATCAGGGTTTTTTGGTATTGATGGCCATGTAAGGCCAATTTAGATATGTAAAATTTGTGTTGGTGTCATTATTAGTTTCTGGTTTCTGTAAATTGGGGTGGATTAAGTAATTGGTAAGTTGAGATAATTGCAGTGTAACAAGTGTCTAAACCTATTGAGGATAATTGTGGGGGATGCCCATCATCACGTTACATAATAGTCAAAGTAATTCTTCAGTTGCATTACAATTGTAGGAGAGAGGGCCTAGGTTTGGTGCCGCATTCCATTAGACTGAGCTTAGTCTATACTTCAATCCGTTGGAAGGTGCAGAAGGGGTCCACATTGCAAATGATCATTCCCACGCGTGATTTATGACTCCACGTAGCGCTACGCTGTCTGGCGTTAGTGCACTCCGTCGCATGGTTTCTCCTCATCGACGGATAACTCAGCGTGTAAGAAAAGGATGGAAAAGAAGTCGGTTCGCCCGGCGCTCCTAGCCTTTTTCCCAAACATCGTCCAACTGATTTCCTACTGCTGGTAGAATATTTGATTTGGGGTTATAAAAATAACAAGTCACAAGTGAACAATTGAGGATGACGTGGTAATGAATAGCGGACCCAGATTGGGTGTTGTTGGTGGTTACAACTTACAACTGGTAAAACGCAGTGGGGAAGTGGTGTTCTTCGATCATGTGCAGTGCAGAACTGGTCTCTTCCATATGATCCGAGTCATTAGTCTGTATCCAAATCTATCTCATCTTCCACATTTCCATCCCCACCCCTTTTCGTCAGTGGGGGACGGGTTTAAATTGGCATTCTCACTTCAATTGTGCGTTCTAGGGGTTTGTAATTGGGTTACTACTTACTAGTAGTGATTCTATGATTTTTCTGTGCCAGTGGCCCAGTGCCCATTTTGGTAACCTACAACTATAAGTGCCACCAGTGGAATTTTATACTTTTCACGGGCATTGATTACTGTACGTACTGGCTCTGTAGCTTCCACAGATGTGGACTGTGTCGATATGTTTTTCACTGTTGACGACGGATATTGCTATTTCTTAGGTCCTTTTCTAGGGGATTGCAAAGGGTGCTGGTGATTTTGGGTTGAATACCTTTTTATATATATATATAGAAACGATTCTTTAAATATTTTTAATCAATTTACCAGATTAATTTTAATGGAATTTTTACCTAAATTATAAGAAGAAAGTCAAATGGAAAGTAAATACTTGAGAGTATATTTAGATCGCTTATTTTTAGGTACTCATTAACCAGGGAATGAGCAAACAAGGTATAAGTATTTTCTTATTTAGAACGCTAAAGTGTCGAAAATATAGAGGCATTAGACTATACATCCTTTCTTGTATAAAAACTACCATGAAAAATCTATTTTTAGTATTATATTTACTAAAAGCTCAGTTCAATTGTCACCCGTCCTAGCATATCTAATTACTTCAACATCTTGTTCAAGTAAATTATGTTTGCACATCTTGAATCCAAACTTTTCTTTTGAATTGTATTTTTTAATTGGATGTCAACTTTTGCATACAATGTTAAATATTGTAATTCTCTTATTCAGGAGGAGTTTTTTACACACAAAAAATGTTTCAACCCACATATAACAAAGTATATGGCTAAAATTTGGTTCAATGCAAAATTACAACACTAGCTAGCAGCCTTGAGTTGGAATTAGTCTTTGATTAAATGAAAAATGAACGAACTTGCAATTTTATCAAGCTGAATATATACTAGGCTGTTATTGATCAACAGTTGTGTTCGTTTGTGTAGATAGCAAATAAAGACAGCATGTCCCGTACCAGTTCCTTCAGTTTGTAGGTAGCAGGAATCGGATCTTCTGTTTCGGTTAATCTGTATTAACTCTGTTTCATATAATCTCATTCACACATTTATGTTAAACAGATTAACTGGAACAGAAGATCTCATCCACATAAATGTATAAATGAGATGATATGGAACAGAGTTGCAACAAATTAATCGGCACAGACGATCTGTTTCTCTTACTAAGTTAGGTTCATGAGAGGACTGGAATAAATCCTCTGTTCACGTAAACTAGTTCTTACTATATTTTATTAAATCTCATCCACGTATTTATATAGAACTCACAAAAATGTGTAAATAAAATTAAATGACACGGAATTGAAACTCCTTAAAGAATTTCTTGTCTGAGAGGGCAATGCAAAGTTGAGAATTATTCAAATTGAATCCAAAGAACCAACTCTTTAAGTTCTCAACCGTTATGTACCATGAAAACTGATACATGTTTTCTTAGAGATATAAATAGAATGTTCTGTGTCAGGTAGCTAGTAAGTTTACGTAGATGTAGCAGATCCTGAATGGAATCATATCCATCATTCTAAGCTGTCGAGTGTAGTAAACTAGAAAAGAAAAGTATAGGTTGTTACACACAAATAGTACGGCAACATACAATCTAGACAAAGTTGATGTTATCCTCGTAACAGATTAAAGTCTTTATGTAAAACGAGCAAACAACCCTTGATGGCTCTACCAGTTGGAGGCTTCTTAATTTTCAATTGACTATACATGGCCGTGACTCATGATCTTTAAGAAAAGACAATGCAACGCATGCAGTGGTCCAAACATGGGCAACTTGGGGCCAACGGAACTAACCATGAGAAGGATCTCCCTGTGAGCTGCTGTGCGGCTATCAAACTTTAATTGCCTTAAGACGACTTCCAAATGGGAAGGGTCAACTGCAGCTTCGTCTGCATTGCAACCGTCATCGGTCCAGGCTTTGCCTTGGCGTGACAAGTCGCTGACAAATATGGACCACTGACTTCTTTATATTTGCCCTTGAGCGTTTGGCACATGGTTATGGTGGTCCTCGGTTATTGCTCTTGCCGATTGACTGTTAAATTTTTGCTACGGTTTTGAAGTGTTCATTTGTATGGTGCACCATTAATGGCTACCAAACTGGGGCCGTTTTTCATTCCTCCAAACATTTGACAAGAGGGGGCAGAGTCATAAAGAAACGGTCATGGACTTAGATGATCACTCGGTTGCCGCAACTTTATGGTACGGAGAGAAAGCTTAAGTTGTTGCCTTTTATAGGTTTACAAGAAATTACACACTCATAACCATGTTTCACTTGTAGAAAGAAGGCATCTTTCTATATGTGATTCCAAAGTTGTT
Organism: Erythroxylum longipes; assembly: GCA_027563885.1. NCBI lineage: Eukaryota > Viridiplantae > Streptophyta > Magnoliopsida > Malpighiales > Erythroxylaceae > Erythroxylum > Erythroxylum longipes. The sequence goes on from JAOQMS010000006.1 coordinate 29,753,492, forward strand.
TTTCAACAGCAGGATGATCAATCTGGTGCAGCTACATAAATCTAACCTCTGTCCACATCTTTTCATTAATATGGGCTCTATCAATGTTCCCCGTCGAACCTATGACTGAGGAGACCTGATTTGAAGCCAAACTGGGTCCAGTTATAGCTGCAATGACATTAAAGGTCATAACTTTGGTGACTGGTTCAGATATTATTAATTCCTGGATCTTACCATTTCAATGCCTGGTGTGGTTTTGACCATATTTGTGTTCTTAAGCAATTCAGAACAATATGACAACATTTGACGTCCAAACAAGTTCAAGGCCACATGAACTCTGTCGTAATTGGGTATGAGACTGCAAGCAGCTTTACCGTTGACGTTCATGTTATACAAAGATGCATTCATCAACAATCACTAAATCAAGATCAACATTTTATTTAGAGCGTTAACAATACATTGAGATTGACATACCTACCAAATAGTCTACAAAGTAGCCACTAATAGTTTTCAGATCAAGCTTTTTAGATTGTAGATTATAGGACCTCACTTCTGCTTTGCATTCCCAAACAAAAAAATGGCACAAGCTTAGTTTCTTACTTAACCATAACTCATATGGAGTCTTTGAAACTGACTTGTTGGGTACTTGATTCAAGATATAAGTAGCTGTCTTCAAAGTCTCACCTCACAAAAATTCAGGCAAACTAGAATGAATCAACATACACCGCAACATATCAAGAACTGTGCGGTTTCTTCTTTTAATGATTTCATTTTGCTGAGGTGTTCCTGATATTGTATATTTTGCTTCAATACCACATTCCTGCAGGTATCTAACAAAGGCCTTGGATTCCTTCCACTCTCATCATAATGCCCATAATACTCTTCACCTCTGTCATAATTAACTACCTTGATTTTCTTCCTCTTTTGAATCTCGACATTTGTTTTGAAAATCTTAAATGCCTTCAAAGATTCAGATTTTTTACGTATGACCTCCATATGACCGTACTGGAAAAAATCATCAATAAAAGTGATGAAGTATTTATAACCACCCATAGTAGGTGGAATAAATGGTCCACATATATCAGTATGAATAAACTCCAACAATTCTGAGCGCCTGTTTGTTTTATTTTTTTTAACCTTAGCGGTCAACTTTCCTTTAATATAATCAACACAGACAGTGAAATCTGAGAAGTCAAGATCCTAAAGTACACCATCTTTTACCGACCTCTCTATTTTGTCTCTAAAAATATGGCTTAAACGTTTGTGCCATAACATAGAAGATCCCAAATCCAACCTCACATGTTTGAAACTAACAACAGTATTAAGAGAAGAGGAAGAAGCAACAGTAACAACATCATTCAACTCAAGTTTGTATAAATTTTCACATAGAATTGCATTTTCCACCAAAAGAAAGTCACAATATAAAGTCAATTTTCCAGTTCCAAAAAGAATATTGTAACCTAGTCTATCCAAAATGGATACAGAAATCAAATTCCTCTTAATAGAGGGTAAATAAGCAACATCATGTAACATCAAAAAATGTCCTCTATTCAACTGTAGTCTAACTGTCCCAAAAATTCAACTTTGACTTTGGTATCATCTCCCATGTACACATGTTGCTCATAATTAGACGACCTTCTTTGACTTGTCAATTTCTGCAAGGAATTCGTAATGTGAATTGTTGCTTCAGTATCTAATCACCAAGTATTTAAGGGCACGTTAATAACATTGGACTCTAAACAAACAATGACAAGACAATTACCTTTCTTCTCTAAGTGAGCTTTGAGTTTTCAGCAATCAGCTTTCTTGTACCCAAAATTTTGACAAAAGTTGCACTTCATTTTGAAAAACTTATTCTTCTAACTAACAGAAGATGAGCTCGCCTGTCCACTTCCTTTAGTACTAACAACCTTCTTCTTGAAGGGCTTATAGTCACTTAAGCTATTAGAAGTGAACTTTCTCTTTTGACAATTGTTGTGGTTTGTCATCGTGGAGATGCTTCTTGCCCTTCCCTTTTTCATGTCATCCTCCTCCTTGGAAAGAATAGCAATCATCTCCTCAATAGTCAATTGTTGTTTCTGAGCATTATAGCTTGATCTGATCGAATCAAATTTAGAAGGACGAGTCCCCATCACAAACCATACATGTAATCCTCACCAAGGTCCATATCCATAGCCTTAAGCTTATGGTAACAACCTATAAGCTTGTCGATGTGAGCCCTAATGTCACTTGCGCCATCATAAATGGTGTGATGAAGCATGTTTAAGTACTCATTCTTCTCATTCTTTGAGAACTTCATGTACTTCTTCTTAATGGCAGCAAGAAAATCCTTTGCATTATCAGCGTTGAGAATACTATCACGAATGGACTCATCCATGTGATACCTCATAATCATCAAACAACATTGGTTAGAGTATTCCCACTCCTTATAGGATTTCCTTTCCTTCTCAGTAGCATTATTAGCGGGTTTAGGTGGTGGATCAATTCTCAAGGCCAAGTCCATTTTCATGATAGTCAAATTCATTATGAGAGATTCAACCCACTGCTTGTGGTTTGTTCTATTCAGCGTTAAGATAGCAGAGACTCTCATATTGCTTAAAGCTGAATGAGAACCAAGAGCAATAATTATGATATGCATGTTAAAACATAATCACGAGATTCGTGCTCTTTTTCTCAAAATTAATTATATAATTCATGTTAGAGTTCCTTAAACAGATATAGAACTTATTCATAGCTAAGAACAATTTATTAAATATTACAACCAAATCATTAATATACTATCGAAAGGATAAAAAATTTGAGCGGTTCATAATATTTTAATAAAATTTCTTCACCATATTAAGCATTCTACTAAGTAGTAATTATCGACAGGATAATTAATTATCTATATGGATCTTAAAGTTATTTTAGAGGAAAAACACAAAATTTTAAACATACATTAATATTTAAAAATTCCTCATCATGAATAGTTTCACATGCTTAATTCTATGACAGGTAAAAATAAGCGCTCACTATTGTCAACAAATAATCATGTTTAAGCCACAATAAGATTAAAATAATTATAATTATCAAATAAATATTTACTAATCAATCTTGTGCAGAAACATATGGAAAAATAGAACAAAATGGAACAAAACGATGAAAAGATAGTCTAAAAAAGGACCTTGCACGCACACTATGTAGAATTTTTATGAATTTTTAATTAAAATAATAATAAGTAAAAATAAATAAAAGAGTCAGCAAGGTTGGGACTGTTGGACCCCAAAACTTTTTTTGGAAGTTAGAACTATTATATGTGAAATGTTGGAAGTGGTAAGCTGGAAAATGT
>JAOQMS010000006.1:29756898-29770092 GCA_027563885.1 Erythroxylum longipes
CGGAAATAGGGACGGAATATTTAGTCCCAACATCGTTGTTACGATTTTAGGGACGGAAAATATTCTCAAAGAAATTGATTGCAAATTTCGTCCAATATTTGGGACCTAAAAATTTCGTCCTTAATATTCCGTCTCTAAATCCGTCCTAATGTAAACAGTCGCAAATTAGTAATGAATTTTGGGACCGTTTTTTTTCGTTCGTAAATTTGGTTCAGAATTAGGGACGGATTCTTATGAACTTTACTACGCAGACTTTGGCACCAAACTTTGCAACCAATTTTGGGACGAAAAGTTTAGTCGGTGTAGATGTAGCGAACTTTAGGGAAGGATTTGGGCACAGATTTATTTTTTAACCTAGTTCGGTCCCAAATTCTGTCCCTAATTAGGGACGAAAATTATCCGTCCCTATTTGCTGTCCCTATTTACAATTTTTCTTGTAGTGATGATTGCTATGGTTAGTCCCAAATGTTTAGGAATTTGATGCCATGTTACCAATCAAGTCCTAGGCTGGTTCTAGTATTTTATCAGCTAATGCCCCACTGTTAGTAACATCGATCAGATTTATTAGTTGATAAAAGACTTTTATAGAAACCCCGAATAATGAGCTGGTCGCTAATTTAGTAGTGTTGGTAGCTTGCAAATAGTTTTTCAAACACTCTCAGTACTCGCACAAAGAATCTCTACTATATTGCCGGTCAAAAATCTCCTTTCTAATTTTAGTGGCTCCTTAGGCTAAAAAAAGTTCTCTCCTCAATTACTCCATCTAGTTTCATACTTGTACACACAACATAAAACTCGTTTAAGTGCTTATAAGGATCCTCACCAACACAACCACAAAAGTGGGTAAAAGATGGATTAGTCTATAATTGAAATGAAAAGAATTGTAAGCATTTTAATTAGGAAAAGTAATATAATGATATTATTGATTTAAATCTGAGCAGCAAGTTCTCATAAATTTTGATTGTTAGCCATAATATGCTATTTTGGCAACTGAAATATTTTGTTGCTTCAAAATTTTTGTTTCTTTTTGTAGCCTTTTCATTGTCTTTTTAATCAACTGATTAAAATGTAGATCAACTTTCTTCAAATATCTCATAACAAATATAAAACTAAGAATTCCTTAGAAATGGCTTCGAAATGTAGTGATTATTGTCATTATAAGAAATTAGGGATTGTTCCCATAAAGAATTCTAATTTGTCAATCCTTATGTATCGAACCAATTAATGAAATGGGAAACTCTAATAACAAGAAACTTTATAATAAAATTAGCTAATCAAAATCGACAAATAATAATAAAGGTGAATTATTAGTAAAATTAACGTTATTCTAGAGTTGGATCCACTATTGGAACTAAGATAAATTATCAATATGAAAGAAAATGATTTATCAATCACATATTTGTTATGATACTTAATATATGTCTTTCCTTTTGATTAGCTAATAAAAAATATATAATCCTTATTATTTAACAACCATAGATACAATTTAAACTTTAATTAAACAATAGATTACGAAAAGAAAGATCAACGAAGTATGACAACATAACATCTGTGGTTGCATTTAATATTGTTAAACGCCCTTCCCAAAAGCTAATTATTCTAGCATGGAAAATCAGATGTCCCTAGTCACTACAAATATTAAAGGGATTGGACATTTACATATTTATTATTCAATCTAGCATATGATTATTTCAATCAATAAACTAATCATGTGCATTAAAAATCAACCAAAACAATCATAACATAAAAGTATTAAAAAACCAATTTAATACATAAATAAATTTTCATTAAAACCTAATTATCTCACAATCTATGAAGTTTGAATAATTTCAATTAACTTTAACCAAGATGAAAAACGTGGCCTCTAAAATTCATTATTACTACCAACTTCTATTGAAGAAAAAAAAGGACAAAATTTTAATGAAGAAACTGGAAAATATAAAGAAATAAGTGGAGATGTAGTGATCTTCACATCATATCCTAATTTGCTTAAGTAGTTATATTGCCCCACATTTTTGTTGATGATATCTTTCTTTAGTCTAAAGAATTACTGTTATTTACAAATGCAATCATCAATAATCACAAAGCTAACATCTACATTTTATTTAGAGCATTAACTACACAATAAGATTGACATACCTCCGATGCTTAGCATGGAATCTTGGTGCATTCTCTCCATTTTTGGCACCACAACTTATTAATATCAACAAATCTTGTGCAAGAGAGGAAGCTTATAGTAGAAGACCCAATTTTCTGTTTTCACACCCACATTATATCCACACAATCTCACTATAAGTTATTTCTTATAACATGTTCTACCATAAGGGTAGAAAAGGATAATTTTGTCATTTCAAGGATGTTATAAAATATATTTTAATGGACCAACATATAAGTTAGGGTACTACTATGTGCTTCAAATGTAATTAGTAAATTATTAACCATCCCATTATGGTTATTAAACATACATTATGTAATTTGATTAATGGTCATGAATATGGAATTAATGTTGTGATTATATTAGTCCACATATTTTTAACATTCTCCCACTTAGACAATATAATCAAACCACCATACCAATCTCTATCATCCAAAAGTAGTCAAATAAATCATATGTAATATTATATCAATAAGATATATATACTACATATGATTAGGACTTGGAGATGTTTAAATACAATAATAACCATTAAAACAAATGCAAGCAATACAATAATTGAGACTACGCATTTGTCTTTTTTTGTACCTATCATTTCATCAAACTACATATATACATCAGCATATATATGTCAATATTAAAAGTGACTGCAAACATCATTATGCAGGTTTCATATATATAAGTCATAAGCAATCTGTACAAAGTAATAACATGTTTAATACAAAATAGCAAACTCCTACTAATTTTATCAAGCTAGGCTCTTAACAATCTCATGCGGGAGATGTGTACTACAAACACACATATAGGCAAGCCTTTTGTAAGTGGATATGCTAACATGTTATTTATAGGCGTATACTCAATAGCAATGAGGGATTCAACGACTTTCTCTTTAACAAAATAGTACTTTATATCAATATGCTTTGAACGAGAAGTACTTCTAGGTTCTTAGAGAGAGCTACAGCTTAAGAATTTTCACAATACAATTTCAGTGGACTTGAAATAGGTCCATAATACCTAATGGTGAAATAAAATTTCACAGCCATATTGCTTGACAAGCTGCCTCATAACACGCCATATACTCTGCCTCTATTGTAGAGTACATTGTGAGTGTCTATTTGACACTTTTCCACAGATATAGCTCCTCTGGACATCATAAAGATGTAGCCTGAAATGGACTTTTTATTATCTACACATCCTACATAATCAGCGTTACTGAACCCAACTATATCAACAGTGTCAATTATTCGATAAGTCAACATATGATCTTTGCTACCCTGAAGATATTTCATGGCTTTCTTAGCCTCTTTCCAATGGCTAAGACAAGGATCACTTAAGTATCTTCCAAACACCCCTACAATAAAAGCAATATCAAGGCTATGCATACTTAAGCATACACCATACTGCCTACAAGTGATGCATAAGGAACGACTTTCATTTGATCCCTCTCTTTATCATTTTGTAGACATTGTGCCTTTGAGAATTTGTCACCCTTCACTGTTGGTGCCTTTCCAGGAGAACATGAATGCATATTGAATCTTTTCAAGATCCGATCAATGTAAGTCTTTTGAGACAATCGAAGAACCCTATTAGCTCTATCTTGGAGAATCTAAATTCCAAGTACATAAGAGGCCTCACCAAAATCCTTCATATCAAAATGGCTAAATAGCAGTTGTTTTGTCTCAAATAATAGATCAATATCATTAGAAGCAAATCGAATGTTATCAAAATACAGTACCAAAAAAATGAAACTGCTCCCACTGAACTTCATATATATACATTGATCAATTACATTCTCTTTGAAGCCATTTGCAATGACAACCATATCAAACTTGAGATACCACTGTCTTGATGCTTGTTTTAACCTATAGATAGGCTTCTTGAGCTTAAAAATCATGTGTTCTTTACTAGTCATCTTGAAACTAACTAGTTGAGTCATATAAACATCTTTATATATATCTCCATTTAAGAAAGTGATACTTACATCCATTTGATTGAGTTCCAAGTCAAAATGAGCAAGTATATTCATGATGATTCACAGTGAATCATCGGTAGAAGCTGGTGAGAAAGTTTCTTTGAAATAAATCCCTTCTCTCTGGCAATAGCTTTTAGCCACAAGTCTAGCCTTATACATTTATACTTGTACACTTGAGTCATACTTGCACCCAATGGGTTTGCAACCTTTAGGTTATTCAACCAACTCCCAAACTCCATTTTGTGACATGAAACTTAATTCATCTTCCATTGCATTCATCCATAACGTAGATTGAGGACTATTTATGGCTTCTTAAAAACTGACTGGTTCAGTATTATCTCCCACATCAAACTCATGTTCCTACAAATAAACAATATAGTCATCAAGAATGGCAGGTCTATGTGTTCTTTGTGATCTTTTGATAACAACTTCATCATCCCCAATATCAATCACTTCATCATGTGCTTGATTCTGAGGTTCACTATAAGATTCTACTAGAATATGTTCAATCATAGGGTCATTAGTAGGAGCGGAAGCGATGGGTACGGGGATTAGAATGCGTTGTTCCCTGAATACAATTTCTCTTGACCCTTGACTTAAACCAAATTCATCTTTAAAATAGACAACTCTATCTTATTCTATAATTCTGGTCGTGTGAGATACGCAATAGAATCTAGAACCCCTTGATCCGATGGTGTAGCCTACAAAGTAGCCACTAATAGTTTTTTGATCAAACTTCTTAGATTGCGGATTATAGGGCCTCACTTCTGCTTTGTATCCCCAAACATGAAAATGACGCAAGCTTAGTTTCTTACTTGACCATAACTGGCATGAGTCTTTGGGACTGACTTGCTACGTACTTGATTTAAGATATAAGCAGTTGTCTTCAACACCTCACCCTACAAAAATTGTGCCAAACTAGAATGAATCAACATATACTGTAACATATCAAGAAGTGTAAGGTTTTTTCTTTCAGCAGTTCCATTCTACTGAGGAGTTCCTGGCATTGTATATTTTGATTTAATACAACATTCTTGAAAGTATCTAGAAAAAGGCCCCAGATTCCTTCCACTCTCATCATAATGCCCATAATACTCTCCACCTCTGTCAAAATTAACTACCTTGATTTTCTTCCCCTTTTGAAGCTCAACATTTGTTTTGAAAATCTTAAACATCTCCAAAGATTCAAATTTTTCATGAACGAGCTCCACATGACAGTACTAAGGAAAATCATCAATAAAAGTGATGAAGTATTTATAATCACCTATAGCAGGTAGAATAAATGGTCCACATATATCAGTATGAATCAACTCCAACAATTTTGAGCACCTGTCTGTTTTGTTTTTTCTAATATTAGTGATCAACTTTCCTTTAATACAATCAACACAAACAGTGAAATCTGAAAAATCAAGATCCTGAAGTACATCATATTTTATCAACCTCTCCATTATGTCTTTAGAAATATGGCCTAAATGTTTGTGCTATAATATAAAAGATCTCAAATCCAACCTCATACGATTGGAACCAACAATCGTATTAAGAGAAGAGGAAGAAGCAAAAGGAACAACAACATTGAACTCAATAACAACATCATTGAACTCAAGTTTGTAAAAATTTTCACATAAAATTTCATTTCCCACTAAAAGAGAGTCACGATACAAATTCAGTTTTCCAGTTCCAAAAAGAAGATTATAACCTATTCTATCTAAAATAGATACAGAAATCAAATTCCTATTAATAGAGGGTAAATAAGTGACATCATGTAACACCAAAGGATGTCCTATATTCAACTGTAGTCTAACTATCCCAAAAAATTCAACGTTGACTTTGGTATTTTCTCATGTGTACACATATTGCTCAGAACTAATTGGCCTTCTTTGAATTGTCAGTTTCTGCAAGGAATTGGTAACACAAATTGTTGCTCCAGTGTCTAACCACCAAGTATTTGAGGGCACATCAATAATATTAGACTCTAAACAAGCCATCACAAGACAGTTACCTTTCTTCTTTATGTGAGCTTTTGGCAATCAGCTTTCTTGTGCCCAAAATTCTGACAAAATTAACACTTGCCTTTAAAAGACTTATTCTTCTGACTAAGTGAAGATGATCCCACGTGTCCATTTCCTTTAGGACTAATAGCTTTCTTCTTGAAAGGCTTTTGGTCACTTGAGCTATTAGAAGTGAACTTTCTCTTTTGAGAATTGTTGTGGTCTGTTATCATAGAGATGCTTCTTGCCCTTCCCTTTTTCATATCATTCTCTTCCTTCGAAAGAATAGCAGTCATCTCCTCAAACAGTCCATTCTTTTTCTGAGCATTATAGCTTGATCTGATCGAATCATATTTGAAAGGAATAGTCCCCATCACAAACCATACCATATAATCCTCTCCAAGGTCCATATCCATAACCTTAAGCTTATGGTAACAACCCATGAGCCTGTTGATGTGAGCCCTAATGTCACTCGCACCATCGTAAATGGTGTGATGAAGCATGTTTAAGTACTTATTCTTCTCATTCTTTAAGAACTTACACTTCTTCTTAATGGTAGCAAGAAAATCCTTTTCACTATCAGCCTTGGGATTATTATCACAAATGGATTCATCCATGTGATACCTCATAATCATCAAACAGTATCGGTTGGAGTATTCCCACTCGTCATAGGATTTCCTTTCCTTCTCAATAGCATCATCAGCAGGCTTAGGTGTTGCATCAATTCTTAAGGCCAAGTCCAGTCGCATGATAGTCAAATTCATCATGAAAGATTCAATCCACTACTTGTGGTTCGTTCCATTTAGTGTCAAGATGGAAAAAACTCTCAGATTGCTTAAAGCTAAATGAGAACCAAGAGTAATAACCATAATATGCATGGTAAAATATAATAATGCAATTTGTGCTCTTTTTCTCAAAATTAATTATATCATTCATGCTAGAGTTCATTAAACATATATAGAACTCATTCACAGGTAAGAACAATTTCTTAAATATTACAGCCAAATTATAAACGTACTATCGAAAGAATAGAAAAATTGTGCGGTTTATAATATTTTAATAAAATTTCTTCACCATATTAAGCATCCTACTAGGTAGTAATTATCGACAGGATAATAAATTACCCGTATGAACCTTAATGTTATCTTATAGGAAAATACAAAATTTTAAACACATATTAATATTTTTTTTAAAAATTCCTCATCATAAATAGTTTCACATGCTCAATTTTATGAAGGTAAAAATATGCATTCACTATTGTCAACAAATAATCATGTTTATGCCACAATAAGATTAAAACAATTAGAATTATTAAATAAAAATTACTAATTAATCTTGTGCATAAACATATGGAAAAATAGAATAAAAAATGGAGCAAAATGATGAAAAATGGTCCAAAAAGGACCTTACATACGCCCCCACGTGCACTGTATAGAAAATTTTTTAATTTTTAATATTTTAAAAAATAAAAAATATATATATCAGTTAAAGGTTAGAACAATGTCGTATGAGTGGTCCCTGACCCTAAGTCGGGTCCACGAGTCGACCCAACAGTAGCTCCCTCTCCAGCCTTCAATTTTCAACGATTTTTTAGAGGTTTTCTTCCATTTTTTCATGCTTTATGGATTTCCCATATCTGTTTTAGCCAAAAGTGCTCGAAAACCTGAAAATCTCTAACCCGTTTCGACCATTAACGACAACACCAAAACTTTTCAAAATGTCACCCAAAAAATCATGATTCATTTGTCCAAAACAAAGGTAAAAGGCAAAAACAACAACCAACAATATTTTCTGCACCTCAATGCATCATTTCAAAGTAATTTATGCCAAAAGATGATTTGAAAAAGAACAAGTTTATACCCAAATACAAGCCCTAAAATCAAATGACCATGGAGCTCTGGTACCAATTATTATTCACAAATGCAATCATGAATAATCACAAAGCCAAGATCTAAATTTTGTTTAGAAAATTAACAACACAATAAGATTGACATGCCTCCAATGTTTGGCATGGAGTCTTGATGCATTCTCTCTATTTTGGACACCACAACCTAACAATATCAACAAATCATATGCAAGAGAGGAAGCTTATTGACCGTGCTTTGTAACGCTAGTCAAAATAAAATAACTAGAATACTACTATAGCAGTGTGAGTCTAGGTCGATCCTACAAAGAGTGTGTGTAAAGTTGTTGAAATGAAATTAATCAGTGTTTAGGTTAAGGGGGTTTGGATTTTCGAAATAAGAAAATAAATGAAACTAGACTAATAAAAACAAATTAAAGAAAATTTGCAAAAAATGATAAAAGTGGGGAATTCAGTAGGGACCCTGTTCTTTGGTTCAATTTCGGCCTACACCCTAATTAAACATATTTCATTGATTTGTTGTTTTCTAACCTCTCCTAGCAACTATTAATTGTAGGTTAATAATTAACCCAAGTTTTCCCATAGGTTTTGTTTAATAAAGATACGATCATTAATTAAACCTAACCACCAAATAACCTAGGATAAAATCTCTAGATTTAATTAGACAGTAGCATTACGAATTAAGAAAACCAATTAACCAAGGTAACAACTACATACGATGCGTCATTTAACCTAAGTTATGCTATCCCTAATGATTACGAATCATTAGTCGCTACACATGAATTTCAACATAACAATTACAGATTATATCAAAACTCTAGCAACGGGTTTGCGAATAAACGATTCAATAAATGCATTAAAATCATCTTTTCACAATACCCAATAAGTTTATATATAAATAATTGAACAATAAAGAAAATCCGATTATCCATACACAAAACCCAAATCAATTAACATAGGATAACACAATCAATTTCTAATGAGAGAAAGAAACAACAAAAATAGTAAAATACACTTAAACCGGGTTGTCGATGTCGATGTCACCTCCAAACTGGCATCAGAATGTCTAGCTCTTCATGGATCTCTCCTAAAAAAATGCTTCAGCCCCCATGTTATAATCCAGCCGAAGAACCTTCTTGCGCCTCCCTTCTTTTGTTTTCTCTCCAACCTTGCTACTGTTCTCTTGATGTGACGATTTAATGCTTAGTCCATCCATAGTGTTTTTACACCCTCGTTACTATGTATTCAACCCTTTAAAAACCTTGCATAACTTTGTGTTTCCTCTGCTATGTCCAATTGTGCATCGTCGTCTAGTCATCTGCTGCTTTTTCTTCATCTTACTTTGTCATTTTTGTCTCATTTAATTCTACAACATGCATGTTTCATGCTTCCATCTGCTGCACCTTAGCTCCATAAACGCTGCTTTATACATTGTCCATTAATTAACTTATTGTATGGCCATTAAATTAACATAAATTGCATCTAAAATTCCATGCATAATCATACAGCTCACATTCTTTGCATTTTGTTCTTTTATTTTTCTCATCTTCTTCTTGTCTTTTAATTTTTTCCTTCTTGCTCCAAGAAAATACGTAAAAATTGATCTTTAAAAAATTGACCCAAATATTGTGTTTTTGACTCACTTTAGCTCCATCACTTTTGAATTGTGCTTAAAACTGCATGTGAACTAAAGTGAGTATCTTAAGCAATTTTATTTCATTAATCGCTAAGTGTTAAGAAATAATAAAACAATCAATTAAGCACATGTCAATTTCTCCCACACTTAGCTTTTGGTCGTCCTCGAGCAAAACATTAAAATTAAGCTCATAGACCCAAAAATAACATTTACTAATTTCCTATATTTTCCAAAAATTTATAATCATAACAAAGATGAATGACTTTCAAAAATCATATTAAGAACTTAACATTTCAAGCTTTTACTCATGATCAATCAACATTCATCATCTTCAAAAACTGATCAATCTAATGGTAGACTCGGAAAATGTGTTTAACTAAAATATATCCATAGGTACACTTAACACCATTCATGATCATATCATTCTACAATTTTGCATATCATTTTATTTCTCCACCACGAATGTTCACATGCAAAATCATGGATTAAAGGACTTTTCAAGGTTGTAATGTGGGAAAAGGTAAGGTGAGATGTATTTGGATCAAGTAGCATGAAAGTCATCAAAGCTAGTGAAACAAAAATAACACTCAATATAACATCAAGTGCACAAGTTAACACTCATCAAAACTGGGTACCGTAAACTATGACGAGTGCAACATTTATATTTCACAACCCAACTCAACTCTCACACACAAACCACATGAAATATATATCAATCCAAAGGAATCACTCATACAATTAATGACAATAAATTGAAGCCACAAATGAGTTAACCTTCCAAGCCAACATCTACCTCATATTTACATACTCTAATAACACATTCATTATAACTTTAGGAGGATTCATTAATCATAAAAAACTTTTCAACACATATGCAATTGCTCCTTGATACATTTATTTAAACATTTTTTCTTTTTCTTTTCTCTTTTTTTCTTTCGCTTTTTTATACAAATTAAAAGAAACTACATTAACATGGGCATTTCAAGGATAAGACATAATAAAACATCCCAATCAGTATAACTAACCCACACATATGCATACCCTACACTTTTACTTTTGCATATCCACAAACTCAACAATCAAGAAATGTTCCATTAGCTTTAAAGGATATTTGATTAGGTTAAAGCATGTAATGTGGCTAATACACAAAGAAAGGGCAAATAAAGCTTAAAGAGGCTTATCAAAAAGGAAAATCATAAAATGGGTAGCTATTTGGCTAATATAGTTCGGAAAAGAAAAGAATGCCTAATCATATTCATGTTAATGCATGTGATAAAAATATCGTCTCGAATAGAAATTCAAAACAAAATCAGGATGTAAATGTTATGAAAGTCCCTCATTACTAAAAGACAATGAGACTAAAATGAAAGTGTCAATCTAATAAGGTTCAAAATCTCACCGATTTTGTCTACCATTAATCACTACTGTTCTAAAGATAATGCATATCAACCAATCACAAGAGTAAAAATACATGCTAAAGTTACTATCAAATTATCTAGTCAATTCATTATCTACTCACGAATATATAATCCTAGAAGCAATATAAAATGAGAAAATGTTTATTTTGTTTGTTTTACTCTTTCTCTCATTTTGATTGAAAACTTAAAACAAGCAAGAAACAAACTAACAAAGAACACATATGCATATAAAAAGAAATGTGAAAATGTAAAGAAAAGAAATTTACTTCCCTTGGATTACCTCCCAAGAAGTGCCTTGGTTTAGGGTCACTAGCTCGACTCTATGTTTCCTCCTCAAGTGACAAAATTGTGATCTGCAGGTGTCACATGTGGCTCCTCCACATGAGTTTCCTAAGGATAGGGCTTTAGTTGATAATTGTTCACTTCCAACATATTCCTTATCTTCAGATACTTCATCTCTACTGAGTCCTCGCTCTTTTGAAATAATTCAAATACTCTTCGCCTTTTTCTTCTTCATTTAATTCTTCCAACCTGCTAGGTAAAGGTGAAGGGTTAGTCTCAAATATAATTACAGACTCAGTACTTACCTTCGAGCCAAAAGATATGTCTTTTTCTTCCTCAAACTCCTCCTCAACTTCTTCACCGTAAGCAATTCGTTGAGGATTGACCTCAAAATTCTCAAGCTCTTTATCACTTTGTAAAGTTTCCGCACAAATTTCCATTAGGTACACCTCCGGTTGATACGGTTGCTCCTCTTCACTTTGTAGTTCCACATGATTGATATCTTCCCATCAAAGCAATGCATCTTGCTGGAATTGCAGAGCATCCTGTCAGATTTATTATACACCTTTTTGAAACAGCTGTTGCATTACTGTTAGAATCGTTGCATATTCTGTTGAATTTGAAGATTGTTAGCAACCATAATATTAAGCAATTCTTTTGGAGATGTATCTTAGTCATGTTGGCTCTCCAAATCTTGGGCGCTAGGCCATATATTTTGTGAAAATTGCCCTCCATCCTGCTGGAATTATAGAGTATTCTGCTACAATTGCAAAGTATTAGAGTTCACAATATTAATAAACTCTTTCAGAGATCGACCAATGTCGTGACAGGAAGCTTCTGGTCTATATGAGAACTGTTATACATCCTGCAAACTATCATAGAAGTAATTTTGATGGTTATCTCATTCATAACCAAAGTTAGGTTGATTAGTCCAACCTTGGTTATAGAATTGAGAATAAGAGTTAAAGAAAAAATTACTTCCATCTATGATTTTTTGTTAATAAATCACAAACACGAAACAAAATAAAGAAAGGATCACGACATAACTGAAAAAATTACGAAAAATTATATACACAAATACTAATTGAAATCACAAATAAAAACTAAAACATCCAACTTCTCGACAACAGCGCCAAAATTGATCACGCGTCGTAACACTAGTCAAAATAAAATAACTAGGCTACTACCATACTAGTGGTAAGTCTAGATCGATCCCACAGAGAGTGTGTGTAAAGTTGTTGAAATAAAATTAGTTAGTGTTTAGGTTAAGGCAGTTTTTGGATTTTTGAAATAAGAAAATAAAATAAAACTAGACTAATAAAAACAAATTAAAGAAAACATATGAAAAATGATAAAAGTGGCAAATTTGGTAGGGACCCGGTTCTTTGGTTTAATCTTGGCCTACATCCTAATTAAACATATTTCATTGATTTATTGTTTTCTAACCTCTCATAGAAACTATTAATCGTGGATTAATAATTAACTCGAGTTTTTCATTAGGTTTTATTTAATCAAGATATGATCATTAATTAAACCTAAATATCGAATAACCTAAGATACGATTTCTAGATTTAATTGGACAGTAGCATTACGAATTAGGAAAACCGATTAATCAAGGCGATAACCACATACGATGCGTCATTTAACCTAGGTTATGTTATCCCTAACGATTACGAATCATAAGTCGCTACACATGAATTTCAACATAACAATTACGGATTATATCAAAATTCTAACAATAGGTTTGCAAATAAATGATTCAATAAACACATTAAAATCATCTTTTCACAATACCCAATGGGTTCATACACAAATAACTGAACAATAATGAAAATATGATTATCCATACACAAAACCCAAATCAATTAACATAGGATAA
>JAOQMS010000006.1:29787672-29818286 GCA_027563885.1 Erythroxylum longipes
TTATACTTATATATAATTTATAATTTATATTATATGTATAATTTATAATTATATTTATATATAAAATTAAAATTTCCTTTTCAATATATTGTATAAAATATTGAAATCAAATTGTAGTATTTCTAGAAAATTCAATCAAATATTAATTTCAGGTTGAAATATGCCACCAAAGAGAAGACAAGATATGATGCGACCAAGATTCAGACAATGATTCGGAGGTATTTACTATACAGGTGAAGCATCTCATGGTGTAATAATTGGAGCTAAATCACATTATCCCCCTCCAGCTACTAAACTTGCAAATGAGGCGTCACCTCTTTGTACCTGCTATTACACCATCCACTACCCTTACATCATTCACTACCTTTATACCGACAAAGATATCAGGGGTAAACAATGAGAATGAAGGAGGCGGCCGCCAACCTTGAGCTAAGGGACCTGATGAAAAAACTTACATCACAATTGTCAATAATATGTAAGTGAAAATACATGAAACACTATATGTTTATAATTAAGTTATAAGTTTAAATTTTAAAAATGGTATAAATTTATTTGTTTTTATATTAGGTTGATTCCATCTGGATAGTGTTCAAGAAATATGACGTTCAAATTTAAGGAGAAGATTGATCTTGAGGATTATGTATGGAAGAATATCTCTCAGGCGACAAAAGAATTTTACTATCAGGAGTTTGAGGTACAAAAATTATTATTATCTATTTTAATTAACAGTGTTATACATTAATTAAATAAATATTATTACATCATAAGTATAATCGAATGTTTTTCCTTTTGTTTCAAAAAGAATTTTTTGGGATTCTTAATTTGACGCGATCATTTATAAAGTATGGGAGAGACAAACTCGTACACGTTATCGAGACTTTGTTGCTTCGATACACAGAGCCAGTGTACGACTCCTTACATTTCTAAACAAATATGGAGTCATTAGCAGCAGTATTAGACATCACTTGAGGCAATGTCCATTTCAGAGCGTAATTCGACTAACAGATGTGGAGAACCGGGAGGAGAGAGTCTTCCCGTACATACAAGAAGATCTATTACCCACCACGAGCATGGAGAGAGACTTATAAGTATCTACATTTTACATTTATAATTCTGATTTCTTTACTTTGTTGTATTTCAATTGAATTCTAATTCACTTATAATATTTTATTCTTATGCAGGAAAGTCTGGGTATGAGGTCTACACCTCATCAGCTCTTTTTGCATACTCACACTAAGAAGTATGACGGTATGACATCTGTCAACAGCCGTTGTAGAGAACTAAATACACGTGAAATTTATGGTTTAATATTAATGCTTAATAATTATCACATACTAATATAAACATTACCTTTTGATAGGACCAAATACAAGAAAGTATTCGACAATAGTCTCATTATTCTGAAGATATGGATGAGACTGAAACCTATCTTCATGCAATGAGTGGTAGTGACCGTCGTAGAAGTATATTCGGCTTAGGTTTATTTGCGAATACATGTTATACGCAATCCTCCATGTCCAGTACAGCAACATCTCATAGGCGGTCCACAACTAATCAAGTCCAAGAGCTTCAGAGCATAGTGCAGACATTGATGAAGTGCATAACTTAGCTCCGTAATGAGATGGATGATTTGAAGGGTAGGGGTAGCACCTCATTGCACCAATCAGAGCATTCGCCGTCATCAGATCAATAGTGTACTTTTGGTCATTTCATTTTAATTACAAATACTTATTATGTACAATGTAATGTTTTTATTATCAAGTAAGATATTTTTAACTTTATATAATCAATCAAATTTCTGTTTAAACAAATTAAATGTATACTATTAAATTCATAAATGTTTAAATTATTCATAAACCATAACATCTTCAAATAAAACTTATTGACGGTATATATATATTTTAAAATTTTCTGGTTCATTTACCAGTTGAAATTTGTTGTTCCGTCGGTAAAATCAATACCATTTACTGACAAAAAGCCACTTACTGTAGGTAATCATGGACGGAATAACCAATTCCGTCGGTAACTTCACCGACAGAACAAATGTAACCGTCCGTAATGTTTTAACAAACTTACCGACGGAAACTAAAACACCGTTGGTAAATATACCAACGGAATCATATTGACCGTCGGCATATTTACTAACGGTCAATATCACAAAAAATTGTCGGTATATTTACCGATGGAAAACTAAATATCCATCGATAATTATTATCTACGACCGTTTCTACGACGTCTTTATTTGTTGGTAAAGTCCGTCGCTAACTTGACTTATCGATGGAATGTTTACAATTTTAGTCGATAATTTCTGTCACTAAATGATATTTTTCTTGTAGTGAATAGAGAGGAGAACAGATTAATCCAGTCTGTTTTTTTTAAATTAGATTCGGATGAATCAAAGTTCTGTTGGAATAATATCATTTTGATATAATTATTTTATTCAAAGTATTCTAAGTCAAATGCAAAATTTGGTTAACTCATATTTGTCTCTTTGATTTCAAATCAAACCAAACTCAGATCTATCGACGAGAAATAAGTCAATAACAGATATATAATTCTGTTAGCTGAAGAGCGGTGACACGCCTTTGACAAATTGTGGTGAATGACTGCTAAAAAATGAGGTCATGCCCTAGTAGATGATCGGAAAGTGGTCCATGGCATGGCCTAGAAATCAGGAGCAAGGAGGAGCTAGTGTTACGGGTGGATTCTCTCATCCTGATTTAGATTTTCGAGATTTCAGGTTTGTTTCGATCAAAGTCCTTTTATTGGGCATAACCGAAATGAGACACACACGCACACTTTGATTCAGATATTTAAGTGCTTTTCAGTTTATGATCGGTTAACATATTTACAGCCTCGTCATATTAAATAGGAATGTTAATAAGTCGGGTCAGGCCAGGCTGAGGGTCACAGCGAGCCGGGCCATCCCAGACAGTCTCATCACATTAAATAGGAATGTCAATGGACCAGACCGGACCGAGTCGAGCGTCACGGTAGGCCGGGACGGCCAGACCCGTAGTTGGCCTGTGACCCACTGGGTCAAACTGGGCCCGTCTATATTTTTAATTTTAAAAAATACAAAACGGCGTCGTTTTGTATTTTTTAAAATTAAAAATATAGAAACGACGTGGGCAGACCATAGTCAGCCCGTAGCCCGCTCATGGATCTCTAAACCAGGGCCAAAAATGGCCTGGGCCGGACAGGCCGAGCCGAAATTATCATCTCTAATATTAAAGATGAAATTAATTCAATACTCTAATGGACTGTTTGGTCAAGGGTAATAAAAATTCTATTACCTTTTTATTCCTACCTATTACTTATTCCCTAAACAACATCCCTAAAGGTTACCTTTTCCTTACCTTAAGGAATAGCCAAAGACAAATCCCTCCCCTCTTTACCTATTCCACCCAATTAGGAATACCTCAAACACAACTTTCTTTCTTTTGGACAACTTATACCCTTCAATAATAATAATAATAAATAAATATAATAATAAAATTAATAAGAATAATAATAAGTGAAAAATTAATAATAACAATAAATATTAATAAGAATAGTAAATTTAATTATAATAAGAAGAAAATTAATAATAATAAGGAATTTAATAATAATAATTAATATAATTAATATTAATAAATAATAATAATATAAAATTAATAATAATAATATTTATTAGTAGAAAATTAACAATAATAATAAGTAATAAGAATAAGAATAATAAATTTAATAATATTAAGAATAAATTTCATAATAATAAGAAGAAAATTAATAATAATAAGGAATTTAATAATAATCAAAATAAATATAATTAATAATAATAATAATTAATAGAATTAATAATAATAATAATAATAATAATAATAATTGTTAATAGAAAATTAATAATAATAATAAGTAATAATAATAAGAATAATAAATTTAATAATGTTAATAATAAATTTAATAATAATAAGAATAATAATAATAATAATAATAATAATAATAATCCAAGTTTATATTTTCAAACCAAACACTGGCATAGAAATTCCTTATCTATTATATTCCTTGAACCAAACAAAGTAATATTCATTCTATTCTATTTCTTATCTTTTTTATTTTTAAGAATAATTATTTTATTCCTTATCTATTCCATTCCTTGAACCAAACAGTCATAAGGACCTTACTTTCCTGGGCTTGTTTATCCATTAACGATATTCATCTTGGTTGTAGCTTCATTCCTGCAGGAACAACTATGGTCAACATGTGGGCAATCACACACGACAAAGAAGAATGGCTGAACCTGAGAAGTTCAAACCAGAACGATTCACGGAATCCTAGAAAGCAAAATTTCGTAGGCAGGGAGACGACAATTTTCACTTCTCGGTCCTCAAAATTTTTCATTGAAAGACAGTGGATTAAAGAGATTTCACCACAGCCCGAGAAACCTGAGCAAAATATGGGCGGAGCGGTAAAAAGGACTTAAGATTCCTGATGCTCTTGATACTTTTAAGGATGTTAATGATGGACTATCTGATGAAGAAGATGTAACTTTGTTAGCATTACTAAGTGAACAGAAGCAATGAGTGCCTCCAGCATAACTGGAAGTCACGTCTAAGTATTTACATATTGTGAGCAAGCAAATGGTGGGTATATATGTATCAGTTTGGGTTCGTAAGAGGTTTGCAGGCATATAAACCATCTGAAGGTATACCCTGTTGGAGTTGGCCTCATGGGCTACATGGGAAACAAGGTAATGTCTGTGCCCGTTCTTCGTTAGTCTAGTGTAGAATATTATTGCGTTAATATAGAGGCAAGAAGTATCAAGTTCACAATCATGCTTAGTGTTGGTCCCCTAAGGCCTGAGCCCATGCTTTTCTTTTTCATTTATGGATCTATGATTACCTAGCTGTTGCTGACTGATGCAGGGATCAGTTTCTATCAACACGTTCATATAAATGCATAAATATAAGAGATCAACATATGAAAAAGCCCTAAATGACAGAGTGACGCGATGAAGTGTTTAACGTAGGCTATAGTTTGGTCTCATATGGTGTCGTTGGTTTAGAAGTAGCTTTTGCTTATTGTCTTTTTTTTTTGGATACGAACCACTCTTTGTTACCGTTTCATTTATTAATTCCATTTAACTTAAAAAATACATATGAAGAAGACTTACACTATAATAAAGAAACAAACAGTAGCAAAAAAAAAGAAACAAAGAAATATGTGAAATGCTTGCAATGCCTTTACTCGTATCTGTTAGCTAAATATTGGATTGAATCTGGTATTCGTCACTAAGACCAATTCTAAGCTCACAATATGCCCAGGTTTCTATACGTCATAGTAATTATGTTACTTAATTAGTGACTTAGACATCATTTCTTATCTCTTACGCCTTTTGCCTTGATTTTCTTTGACCATCCCCGTATGATTCTCATGCATTAGATCAAACTTGTAAACACTACTATGCATTAAGAGAACATGTAAAATGTCAGAAACTTAGTTTATAAAGGGAAATGTTCTCATTCTTTCAATTTTAATGGGTATTCAGAGAAAAAGTCTTTCTAATCATTCATGTCTGCACATCCATATGCAAGCAATGGCAACTCTACCTAAATCCAAAGCATATTAAGAACTTCTTGCTGGGAGTATTAAGAACTTCTTGGCTCCTTTCGGGTCTGGACATAGGGTTTGTCCTGGAAAAGCTTTAGGATTGGCTACTCTTCATCTATGTTTAGCTCAATTGCTTCAAAACTTCAGATGGGTGTCTTGTGATGAATGTAAAGTGGACTTAACTGAGTGCATGAAGCTTTCAATGGAGACGAAGCAGCCATTTGTTTGCATGGCACAGTTCCTAGAACTGCTTAACTAGTTTGTTTATTTGATACCAAGGACCCACTCCCATGTTTAATTTCTCGGAAGCTTTCAACGATCTTAATGCAGTGTTTAAGATATAGTGGACCTATTTTTATTTTTTAAAATTTCAAATCAACATAGGAGTGATCCTATTTTAAAACTCTTTTAAAAAAATTGTCATTGACGGATTCAATACTCATTTCATCAAGTCAGGTTCATTTTGAACATTTTCTAACTTTAGAATTTATTTTAAATATTTTATAAATGTTAGGATTCATTTTAAACACTTTAAAACGTTATGGTCCAATCCAATCATGAGTTATTTTGCCTTTTTGCCTTTTATTTCCTTTGGTCGAGAATTTTATCTTTCTTTGGCTTAATATGTAATGAATTCTATTAAACTATTTTAACTGTATTTTTCCTCTTCTATTTGAAATAATGAATAAGGTTTTTTTATGACCTAAACCCAACTCAAACATTTTAAATTAGGCTTAAATTCAGACTTAATATCCAATCAAATTCAGAAATATCAGCCCAATTTGAAGTTAAATCATTTCTGAAACTTAATCGATTGGGTCAAGTCTAACTAGATCACATAAAATATCATCATTTAAACTTTATTTTAATTCATTTAATAACAAAATAACGTTATTTTGTATACGAATGAAGCCACACTTCGAGCTAGATTCAGATTGCAGAGTCCGAGCATATAACAAAATGTGACTTAAAACTCGATCAATATAACCTTCAGGTCATACAATAAGTACATGTTAATAATAGATGATATGCAACACTCACAAAATCACGTCACATAACGTAAGTAGCATGTAAGCATTTTTTTTTTTTACAACTTACACCATAAGTGAATAACAAGTATTAAACAATGTTCCCACAAAATTTGTCCAAGCACATCATTTACAAAGTACATTTCCAAATTTAGTCTATAAGTAGACATAAAAATCAAGCCCAAAATCACCCATTATATCATTAAGAAGATGCTGCTGCTCCCTTCATCCTTGGTGCTGCTTCAGTACCTTCTCTGAAACCACTCTTGAACCTGCGAGGGACGTTGCGAAGGTACCTCCTCCTTCCAGTTCCAGTTGTCTTTCTTCTTATAGCCTTTGCACTCCAGTTATACTTTCTCTTGCGAGCAGCGGGATACTCACAGGCGGCGCAGCGGCTCTTCTGTAGGTGGAAGCTACGACGGCCACACATGTAGACATAAAAAGAAATAACAATTTAAAAGTAATAAAAAATTAGAAAATTAATTTTAGTGTGTAACCTTTTAGAAAACTACTTAAATATTCAAACTTCACTAATTACGAATATAATTACCAATAACCTCTCTAGTACTTAGGAACACTTTTAAACCATAACAACCTTTCTTTCTACTTCATTAAGGTAACTATCATGACATTTCCTTATATAATCTTAAACCTTCTCAACTCGACTAAGGAGTGTTCTTAGGTCAAAAATCAATTGTAAAACCATATGATGTCAAGTGGTCGACGACCTAAATCCTTTTGAAAAGCTAAGATACTTACCTCCTTATTAACAGAGGGCTACAACAATATCATTCCTCCTATAGAAGTGTTAAAAGTAAGTGTTTCTAAACGGTCATCCACGTTAGCTAGCTTTTTTTGTGGACAAAGACGCTGCAAGAGTTAAAACATTTAGTGATAATTTTTTTGTGACTAATTATTGTTTCATTGCAAATACGAGTTTTTTTATGACAAGACAATTGATTGGTACTATTGTTTGAATTACCTGTGATAATTTATATTTTTGTCAATAATACAATAGTAATTGTGACAATTTAGTATCTTTTACAATTAAATTGTCATTGTTAATATATTAATAGTGTTAAAATTTATTTTGTCACTAAAAGCCTAGGAAATTTGGTGCAAAAATAAATTTGACGGAAATTAATTGTAATTGTGACAAAACATATGTTGGTAACTAATATTTTCTATTTGTTGTGACAAAAACTTAGTGTGGTCACTAATATTATTTTCTTGTTTTGACGAAATGGTTTATCGTCACACAATATTTTACTTATTGTGACTAAAAATGTTGTCAATAAATATGCAATTAATTAGTGTCTACTTCATATTGTCACAATAACCGAACTATAACTATGGTCACTACTATTCGTAATCTAGTGACAATTTATTGTGACTAATTATCTTTGTCATCACAAATACGAGTTTTTCAGTGACAAGACCATTGATTGACACTATTGTTTGGATTATCTGTGATGATTTATATTTTGTCAATAATACAATAGTAATTGTGTCAATTTAGTTTCTTTCACAATTAAATTGTCACTATTAACATATTAATAGTGTTAAAATTTATTTTATCACTAAGTTTTGTCACTAAAAGCCTATGAAATTTGGCAGGAATTAATTGTAATTATGACAAAACATATATTGTTAACTAATATTTTCTATTTGTTGTGACAAAACATAGTTTGGTCACTAATATTATTTTCTTGTTATGACGAAATGATTTATCGTCACACAATATTTTACTTGTTGTGACTAAAAATTTTGTCAATAAATATGCAATTAATTAGTGTCTACTTCATATTGTCACAATAACCAAACTGTAACTATAGTCACTACTATTTGTAATTTAGTGACAATTTTCTTATGACTAACTATTTTTGTCATCACAAATACGAGTTTTTCAGTGACAAGACAATTGATTGACACTATTATTTAGATTATCTGTGATGATTTATATTTTTGTCACTAATACAATGGTAATTGTGGCAATTTAGTTTCTACAACAATTAAATTGTCGCTATTAAGATATTAATAATGTTAAAATTTATTTTATCACTAAGTTTTGTCACTAAAAGACTATGAAATTTGGCGCCAAAATAACTTTGACAAAAATTAATTGTAATTGTGACAAAACATATGTTGGTAACTTGATCAACTCTTTGTTACAAAAGTTATTGTAAATATATATAAACGTAACAAATTAATGATAAATATTTGTTGTTGTAATAACATATTAAAATTAACCACTCTAAAGATAAATTTTGTCATTATTGTAAAAATTTTAGAGATCAGAAACTACTTGTCATGATTTTTTCTTTAATATGATTATCTACAAACAAATTTAAATATTTTCAAATAAAATAGTCAAACTACATATATTGATAATCCAAAGCGTAATATTTTACATATCAATAGATATTTGGTATACATAAATTTGAAATTTCATTAAAAAAATCAAAATAATTAAATGTCTAAATATGATAAAAATCTTATTGATGTTATTAGAGAGAGAAAAAACCTTAGTGATGGTATTTTACAAACCAATTAATACGTCAAGCTCGGTTACATACCCGCTAACATAATAGTTTATGATAAAAAATAAATTACTCTCATCTATATTTATTATCTATTGTAAAAATATTAAATATGATTTTAAATTTATGAAATATAAAATTTATTATGAAAATTTAACTATTACATAAAATTTAAAAAATTTAAGATGACATCTTATTTTAAATTTATGAAATATAAAATTTATTACCAAAATTAAACCATTACATATAATTTAAAATTTTTAAGATGAAATCATTTTTTAAATTAAAAATTGGAGAGTAAGTATTAAAGATTGTAGTTCTACATCTGTAAAATTAAGAAAACTTAAGAAAATAAGTGCTATAAAGTAAGCTTAACATGTACACCTAGTTTAGCGTGAGAGATATAAGTAATTGTGAAACAATAAATCTGGTAGAAGAAGATGAACCAGAATAGTCGCGTGTGCATGGTGCCAATAAATTTCTTCTTCATGTGCGTAGTCTTCTCTCCACTCTGCTTCATTGCATATCTTCAAGTACAGTTCTCTTTGTATCTTCCAATTCCTCTGCTCAAATGTCAACGAGGTAAATGACCATTGTTCTTTATTTAAATTATTCTTCTAATCTTTCAGCTTACGCATATAAGAGATGTTATTTAGTATAATACGTGAGTTTTTTTAGCATTACTCTGTTACTTTGAACTTGACGTCTCCTGTCTCATGTTACCTGTACAACATCTCCTGTCTCCTGTTACGTGTACAACATCTCCTGTCTCTTGTCAAAAGGTTGCTGCTTGAGGGAGATAATTAGGACTGCATATGCTAAAGTGAGACGTCTTTATCACAAAGGCTTTCTTATCGATGAAGATGGCATGTCATTCTTGCAAGGATGGACGGGTGGAATCATAAAAACGATAAAAATACAACACTCAACGTCAACTGTATTGGGCTCTGGATCATCCCATACATGTGCGCCTTTCCCCACTCCTAGAAGATTGTACACAGAGATGTAAAAAAACAAAAACATGTCGTTGGACAAGACTCGTACTATAAAAATAGCTGACTTTGGAGTTGCTCGTGTTAAGGCATCAAATCCCAATGAAATGACTGGGGAGATAGGAACTCTTGGATATATGGCTCCTGAGGTATGGAGTTTGTTTTGCTTTGGAATATTACGTTTTCCCGCCGCTGGTCTTTGCTACCTCTTTGCAATATATTGAAATTTCTCAGTAGAAAGTTCTTCAGTATAGAAAAAGGAATTTAACATTTTATTGGGTGCCTATCACTTTTAAAGCCATCATCTTCATTTGAAGACCTCAATATTGGTGTTGTATCAAATGATGAACAGAGTTCTCCTTTCTATCTTGCAAAAGGAGTGGCAGTTGGACTTTTACGAATATTGGTGGGTTACAACTTCTTAATGGTATACAACAGGAAGTGCGATGTGTACAATTTTGGAATCTGCTTATGGGAGATATATTACTGTAACATGCCATATCCTGATCTTAGCTTCTCAGAAGTGACTTCAGTTGTTTTCCGTCAGGTATAGCACATGCTGTCATTATCTTTTCTTCTGTTATTGTTTCCAACTGTGAAAATAACGAACTCCATAGTTTCATAACATCATCATTCTGGTACTGCAACTGCAGAACCTGACACCAAAGATACCAAGGTGTTGCCCAGGCTCTTTGGCTAATGTAATGAAGCTCTACTGGGATGCTAGGCCTGACAAGCGCCCTGAAATGGATGAGGTTGTCTCTATGTTAGAGGCCATCGACACATCAAAAGGAGGTGGCATGATCCCTCTCGATCAACAAAGTGGTTGCATTTGCTTCCGTAGAAGCCGAGGGCCTTGATTTGCTACTCTTTCAAGACTTAGGATATATCGCCTTGAGACATAATTGGGCTAATTTGTACCTATGAACTGAATGTAAAGGAAATTTTGGATGTCAAAGTGGGAAAGTGGAAAGAGGTGGATATAGGAGCTTGTTTCATTTTTACATTCCAGCTTTATTGAGTGATGTAAAGTTTTTCTTTTTTTCCTGTTGGAATAATAATAAACATATTAGTGACCAGACTTTTGTAAGAAGCAATTTTTGTGCCGAAATAATGTTGACACCTTTTTATTAAAATATTAGTGACCAGCAAGTAATGTACACCGATAACAAAATTATTAGTGACAAATATTTTTTCACCATTTATACTTATTTTAGTGGCGATATTGTTGTAACAATAAAATTAAGTAGTGTTAGGACTTTATTCATCACTAGTTTATATTATTTGTGTCGGCCTACTTGTCATAAATATGTAAAGTTTATGTGACTATATATTGTTGTCACACAAATCATAGGTTTTTTAGTGTTAACACCTTTGTCATAATTTAACTAAGTTTTGTTAGGACTTAATTCGTTACTAATTTATATTATTTGTGTCGACAAACTTTTCATAAGTATGTAAAGTTGTTATTACCATATAGTGTCGTCACACACTCCATAAGTTTTAGTTTCTGCACTTTTGTCACAATACAATGCAATTCTGTTACGACTTAATTCGTCACCACTTTATATTATTGGTGAGGACAAAACTTGTGATAAATATTTAACATTTTGTGACCATATAATTTTGTCACACATTTCATAAGTTTTTGTGTCAGCATTTATGTCACAAAAGTGTTGCATAATTGTGACCATTTCTTAAAGTAGTCACTATTACAGTAGTGACGGAGGTATTTGTGACGGGAGGTGAGGACTTTAAATATTGGACACTATTAATAATAGTGACTAATATTAGTGCTTTTAGTGACAAATTTTACTATCACTAAAAATACAATTTTTTCTAGTGATTGTTTTGTTCAAATAATTATAAAATAAGATTAATTATATAAAAGAAATTGTTTTGTGGTCTACATCACTTATGGGTAGCAATAAATGGCAGGTCACGTAATCATAAATATATAACTTTTGTGATTTATATTGTCATATAATACTCTCGACCAAACTTTATATATATGTACATTTGTTGAAGACATATCTAAGTGGTCATTGGTCACTAGAGATAAAATTATGGATGGATATATACAACTACACATAGCAGTTTGCTAGCTTTTGACCATTTGATCTCATACTTTGGAGCCCTCTAAGCTTATTGCTTCCAAAGGTCACCAAGTCTCCTTCCTATCTACTCCAAGAAACATCTAACGTTTTCCTAAAGTTCCTCCAAACTCAGAAACTTCCATCGACTCCTTCACTTTCACTTTTTGTCCCACAGATAACCTCCCAACAAATGCAGAGGCCACCTTGGACCTGGCTTTTCATCGGATTCCATACCTTAAAACAACCTTTGATTCATTGCAAACCTTTTTTACAAGGCTTCTACTCCTGATTGGATCATTTGTGACTTTGCTCCTCGTTGGTTACCTCCAATCGCCACTCATCTCAAGATCCCATTTGCCTTCTTCAATATATTTAGTGCATGGACCATATCTTTCTTGGCTCCTTCGACATTATCTATGATTATTGGCGACGAGCCATGGACTGCACCAGAGCACCATCGGTCCCTCCTAAGTGGGTTCCTTTTCCCTCTAAAGTGGCCTTTTGAGTGCATGAGGCAAAACGGTTCTTCGATCACTTTGAAGTGAACATTTCAGGTGTCTCTGACATGTTCCATATAGGTAAGGTGATTGAAGGATCTTATGTTATTGCGTCAGGGAGGCAAGACTTAAATTAGGGTTTCATATTGCCTTTCATTTAAAATCTACCTAATTCGCCAAATACACTTTTTAATATACTAAGAACTCGTGTATGACATATCCAATTTTTTGTCTAAAATTATCTAATATTGAGTAAACTCGTGAATATTTAGCCTTTAATTGAGCTAATTATAATGTTTGGCCTTAAATTGATCAAACCCAAAACTTATGGCCCCAATTTAGGCATTTAGCAAATAAAAAAAACAAAACAAGATTGACACTAATGTTGTTATTGGTCCAATGTTGATTCATATATTCGATTTAAGAGGACATGTGATTTCTTTAGTTTAATATATATAGAGCTCTATATTTGTAACCTTAGTTGTAAATACTTATACTAAAATTGACCTAGGGAGATATAACATCTTTTAACATTATTCTAACGGACTTTTAAGAGAATTCTTATTTCCTTTTTATAGTTTTGTTCTTCGTGGAGGAAGATTGAGGGTAAGGTTTCAAAGATTTTGTGACATCTTCTCATATTCTTTTCTTCTACTTTTTTTTTCTATGTTGAGTTCTATTTATTTATGATTTATTTTCATTATGTTTAAAAGCTAGATACCCTCGTTAAGGTTAGGGATGTAGCTTGTAAGGACTTTTTAATTAGTTATACATAATTTGATTATTTAATTAGTTTAATTTATTCTCTTTTTTCTTAATATTGGACTTGTGATAAGCCACCTTAGATTCAATCGTAGGGATCATATATAGGATCTATAAGTGAACTAGAATCTATAAACTAGGAGAATAAATACTTTAGGATTAGAGAATGATAGTATCCTAGACTTTAGTAATAACCATATAAATTAATTATATTAAATGAGTTTGATTAGATTAAATTGCACATCGAGAGTTGGTAGTTTCTTAATTATATATATTTATGTGCCATGATAAAGGGTATCGATACTTTAGGTTAATTATTATTTCAACCTAGATAATCAAATTGCATATAATAATTGAAATTCCATAGGAGTGAATCTTAAATTCTTATTGTTTGTTTATTGGCCTTTTTTGCTTTATTTAATTTAATAATTAAATTTTCCTAACTGAGATTAATGGATTTATTGAGTATCGATACTTTGGGATAACTTCAATTTAATAAACTATATATAATTGACTCTATAGTCTTACAGTCATATAGCAAATCAAGTTTTTTTGGCAACACGTTTAGGGAATATTGATTGTTATTTTGTTAATTTTAGTTTTATTTTATTTTATATTTTCTTTTTCTTTTAATTTCTTTCGTTTGTTTCAAGTAGTTAATGCAAGATTAGAGATCTGAGAGTAAAAGCTTAGATTTTTTTACTTCAATTTGATCTTGAAATTGAATGATCTTGTATAAAGAACATAATAATAAAGAGAGAAGAGATAAATGCATAACTAGATAATCTAGTTGTGGATATTTAGAAACAACAATAAAGGATATGCATGAGGGCATCAAATTGCTAATGATTAGTGCAAGTCTCTTATAAACTGAATCAAAAGGTAGGGAATTATGAACTTAAGCAAGTACATCTACACACACTCCTGAACTTTAGTGGATCACCTTATGAAGACATGATCAAATTCATTAAGGAGTTTTATTCAGTGATCAAAATACAACGATTAGTGGCCTTACAAAAGATAAGCTGAGGATGAGGGTGTTTTTGATATTGTAGAAACGATCGAGGCAAGGATATGGTTAATCTCAATCATGTATGACTTTTTTAAAGAGTAGGATTAAGTTTGCGATATGTTCATATTCCCTTCATACAAGACTACTAAACCGATTATGCAATATAAAACTTTACAAATAAAGAATGAAAAGCATGTAGCCTAGGAAAGATATAGGTCTTTCCTTAAGCATTGCTTGCATCCTTAGCACTCCTTGCAATTGGTGATGCAATTCTTCAATGAGGACTTTAATTTGGCATATCAAACCTTAGTAGACACTGCAGCTAAAAGAACAATTCACAGAAACACTTTTAAGGGGGTTAAGGAGATCATTGAGGCCTTAGAGAGAAATTCATTTACCAATATGGTTAAGGGGAAGTCCAGGAATCCTTTTGTGAGATGCAACCATCTTCAAATTTGTAACATAAATAATAGATCTTTTGATTCAGATAAAGATGATCTTACACTGAGATATGGGAAGTAAAGATGAGTGCTACTTGTGTGGCATGTATCGTAACCTAGCCTATGCATGCATAAATGTCAAGGCACCCTCAAATTATGATGAGGAAGCGAATAACATGGCTACTTATGGCAGAAAGTAGTCGATGAGGAATGGCCCCATCTTTAACATATATAGTTTGGGGTAGAGGAATTACCCAAAAATTTTATGAAGGAGCAGGAATAGCTAGAGCTGACATACCTATAGGACAACTTGGTTTCTGAAATAGACCTCTGTTACAACAATAACCACTATAGAACAATGGTTTGGAGAAGATGTTGAAACAATTTATTTCCACTATGAGAGGAAAACTAAATAAAGTTGACCAACTTGAAAAACTGGTGCAATTTATTGTTGCCCACATTTATAACCTGGAGCTACAAATGAGTCAAGTGGTTAAATTAGTGAGATGAAAGATGTCAATGAAAGATTTCAAGTCACACTAGGGTGAAAGATAGAGATCAGCTGTTAGACATTATGTTTAGGTGTGATAAAACAGTTAAATCTAATGTTACTAAAGAAGAGGACATGAGGGAGTTATAAAAAGTTGAGGAGCAATTCAAGAAAGAAAGAAAAAGTAGTATACCAATACTTGTCTCATATTTTTCTAGCACTAGTGTTGACTTGGAGAATGAAGTAGATAGCAAGAGAACAAAACTAGTGGTAGTTCCATCTTTAATCAGCACTGTAATAAATATAAGTCTTATGTGAAGCCTCATATGTCGCCAATTATATATCCTTAGAGGATGAAATCAAAGATGAATAATGATAAATTCAATAAATTTTTTAGTATCTTTAGGAAATTGAACATCAACATATAAAGTTTTTGAAGGATTAGTTCAAATGTATAGTTATATAAAGTTTTTGAAGGAGATTATATCCAATAAAAATAAATTGGAGGAGTATAATATAATGTTCTTAATAGAAGAGTGCAATGCTATCATAGATAAGAAAATACCTTTAAAGTTGAAGGATATAAGGAGTATCACTATTCTTTGAAAATTTGGTGATTTTAAGTTCTCGAATGTTTATATAATTTTCCTTCATTCATTTTTTAGAACCTAGGAATAGGGGAGATCAATTCAATGAACATGCCACTCTAGCTACTAGAATGTGTCATCAAGCACTCGATTAGGGTTACGGAAGACCTACCTATAAAAGTAGAAAAATTTTCTTTTTTTGCCAATTTTCTTGTGTTGGATATGGAGTATGACGTGGGGATCCCCATAATTCTTAAGAGACCATTCTTGGTTATTGGAGAGGATATGATTGATTTTGTTAAGGGACAGCTTATCTTTGATAAGGATTACTTTATTATGGACTTGTGTGCCCTAGTATGTAGGAAGCCCCTAAGGATTATGGTGATGATTAAGGGAAAATAAGTAAAGCCTTATGACTTAAGGATTAAGAGGAGGAACAGGCAAATGGTGATAGTGCTTTTAGGTTAAAAGGATAGTTAAAGTCACTACTTTCTACCAGAGAAGTACCTAACCTGTAGTTTAAGACCTAGCCTCATTAGCGATATGCACACTTAGGAGAATAAAAAACATATCCTACCAACTCTTTTTCTTCTTTGTGTTATGTGAAGTAAAGGAATCAAGCTCATCCAAATGGTGATTTGGGATGAGTGAAGAGCTAAAAGGGGAGTCCAGGTAGATATTTAAAGAAGTGTTTGTTGAATGGCAACCCAATGACTCTTAACTTTCTTTTATTGTATTTTACTTTCTTTATTTTTATTTTCTTTACTAATGCTTATTTTATTTTATAAGCAAACTTCTATATAATTTCTTGGAGTTTTACGTTACTAGACTTGTATGGATATATGGGAGAATTCTTAACCTTAATTATCATATTTGATTAAATTTCACATCTTAATTATTTTTCATTAAGGGTAATGCCAAGTTTAAGTGTCGGAGGTTGAAAATTTAAAATTTTTCCATTAGTTTTTATATTTTAACTAACATAATTTCTTTGTTAAATTTGGTTAGATATGTGTTTTAACATTTTTATTTTTTTAAAACATGTATACATGTTATAATTCATAAGCCAAAGGTCATGTAGAGGAGATATAATAGAAAGACGATGGAAAATTTTGAGTTCAAGCATGTATTAGAAGTTACAGAGCATAACCAGTGCCAATCTTCAAGGTGATATAGGCATTGGTGTTGAAACAACATATTGAGTGTTTATAGGTAAAATTAAACTAATGTCAGTATAGGAAGTATATTTAGACCTAGTCTTATAAGTGAGTAAGCATTTATGAGAAACAAATCAGAACCCATATTGGTATGAGAAATGTATCTAGCATTGTTCTTAGGAGTGTAAATTTTTTTAAGTTAACAAACAAAATTGATGATGGTTATGATGTATGTCTAACATTGGTCTCATCTTGACACCTACCAATATAAATAGCAAGCACCTGATTTTTCCTCCCCAAAATCCTAAACCCTTCTCCTCCTTATCTCTCAACTCAGATTTTTGACCCAATCTTGATTGTATAGACTAAAACGTCAAATCCATTCTTTAAACACAAAACCTATCTTTTTAACCATAACTTTAGCCTCCAAACATCAAGTTTTTATATTTACTGAGAGAAGTTAGTGGCTTTTTGATTTATAGTAGTTGTGAGAGATTCAAACACATCTTTGGCATTCTACATCCTTTAAGAAAGTTGTGTTATTTATTTTTATGGTATTAGAGCATTGACATTAGATTTTAAGCTTAAGTAGATAAAATTTAGGATTGTTTACTACTGCAATTGTGAATTATGTGAAAATTAACTTCACATTATTGAATTTTGGGTTAATTGTGTTAAATTGAGAATTGGGTTTATTATACTTGTTGGAGTTGTGAAGAACTGTTATTGAAGTTTAATTAGCTCTAAGGTGGGACTCAAATGGCTTTAAATGAGAGTTCATATAACTTTAGGAGTTCTCTGTAGGAGCAAAAGATTTTATTCAAATGGCTAATTATTTTAGTTTAACTAATATTTATAATTATTTTTAATAATGAAATAATTTACTTTCTATTCACATACGTACATTAAATTTTTTCTTGTGCCTTTTGTTATAATTATTAAAAATATAAAATTAACTCATTAAAATGTGATTGCTTATAAAAGTTGTGGTTTCTTATTTTAAAACTGTACCATTATTGTAAAAGCACAAAATTTTATGTTGTCATTATTACTAAAACTGATTGTCAATACACTTCTCACTTTCTTTTTTATTTTGGGTAAATTATTAAAAAAGTTTAAATTTTACTCAATTTCATAATGCTAGACCAAACTTTTAAAAGTGATGATAAAATCTTCAATTTTTCAATTTTTACGAAAATAACTTACGTTAGCTCCACAGTTAATAATGTTGATATGGTACACCATGTCAAGAGACCCATTACACACATGTTTGCAGCAAAGATTATTAAGCCTTAGTTCAATTAAAATTTTAAAATAAAAAATAAAAATAATATGCTAACAACAATACGAATTGACCTACAAATTGCATCAAATTCCTTGACATTAGGGCGAACAACATCTTTGATACCCACTAGTACCTATACAGGTGTAGCCTTCAGAAGGAATGCAATACAAAAGGTTTAAAGAGCTTCATTAGCAAATTGCTCAATAATATCATTCAAAAGGTTGATCAATGATTTATCAAAGGAAAAAACCTCACCATTTGAGTTAATAAATTTGTCATAGATAACTAAAATGATTTTAGAAGCAACCTTGCAATGTGGCCTAAAACCTTCGTTAGGTAGTTTTAGAACTACCCATCTATTTTTTAGTAGAATTGAATGGTTTGACCTTAACTATTCTAATTTTTTATGGCCCAAATTAAAAAGCTGCTTTATAAGAGTTCTGAGTAGCTTAGCTTTGTTGTCCTTATTCATAACCACTTCTCCTTTAGTTTTAGTAAACATTGATTAGAGTAAAATTCTTATAGTTGAATAAAAAATTGTAGACACTTTAGAGGTGATAACTTCCTTAATTTACTTCTCCACTTATACATGTTTTTACAATAGTCATATGGTCTAGTTTTCTCTCTATAGATGGTTATAGCAGACCCCATTAGAAGAAGGCTTAAAGAAACACCATAACTCGTCAGGCTTTTATGTATGACTTCTGGACATCTGCATTTGAGATGCCCCTTTGTACGCCTTAAAATAAACTGGATCTTGATAAAAAGCAAATTTGTTTCATTACAAAACTTATATAGTTGCTCACTCACTCCCTCTAAAAAATGTCCAAAATTGCCCCTTTTCAACAATTTAAATAAATATTTTTAAAAATTTTAATATATAATCTGAAATAGCTTTAATAGGCCATATGGCTAATGGGTCTACTAATGTAGTATAACACATCAGCACCATTAAATATGAGGTTAATAACGAGCTAATTTTGGAAAAAAATTGGAAGTTTGAGCTTTTTATCACCATTTTACAAGTTAAAGCTAGTATTACAAAATTGAATAAATCTTGATATTTTATAATATATCTTTTTTTTTGTTCTCTCATTCACATTTCTTCTCTTCTTTAGTCTCCTTAATCTTCTCTTATATCTCTTAGATTTTGCTATAATCGAAGAAAAAGAAGACAATATGGTCTTTTATTGCCCCCCTTCTCTGCTTAACCACTACCACCACAAGCAAGTTGTAAAATTCTCTGCTTAACAAGAGTTCTAGTAAATTTTGATGAGTTACGCCACTAGATATGTTGTCCACTAGTAAAGAGGAACGTTGTGGTAATGGCAAAGGCATCCTGATGAATTACCCAATTTATGGAAAAAAAAGTTATTTTCCTTTAGAATGGAGATCCTAACTTCAAATGGTATAACTTAAATGCTTCCCTAACTTTTTCTTTAGAGTTGCACTACAACAAAGGTGATCTTTGGCTATGTTTTATTTGGCCATGATTTCAAAATCGTCACTAAAAGTCAACTTTTGGCAACGATTTTGAATAACATGGCCAAAAGTTTACCTTTCCGTGACATTTTACAGAATCGTCGCCAAATGCAAACCTTTGGCAAAGCTTTATAGGAATCATCACAAAAGGCTCATCCTTTTGTGCAGGTTTAGCTTTCACATCACCAAAGGCTGAGCCTTTGGTGATGACTTTGTAAACCATTGTGAAAAGCAGGACTTTTGGCAATGAATTTTTTAAATCATCACCAAAAGCTTAAATAACAAAATCACTCTCTTATTTATAATTATGAAATCACTAACTTTGGCTTAATCATTTTATGACTAAACATCATAGTTGAGAAAAATCAAATTTAATATTATTAACAATGATTTTAAGTTTAAAAATAAATTTAGCTATAAAAAATTTCAAATCATTTCAATAATTTATGAAACTATAAATTCAAAGTTAATTAATATTACATATATTTATACTTTTTATTTTATCTTTTAAATTATATGATTTGACAATTTTATATGGTGTCACAAAATTTTCAAATACTTTTAACATGAAGTTTGTAATATAATGATATATGATTCTTACAGAACAAACAATAAAGATTGATATATGGTAAGTAATATAATATAATGATATATGGTAAGTAATATAAAATTTTAATTAGAAGTCTAACAATTCTTACAAAAAAACAATAAACAAAGGTTTCATGTCTATTCCATTGAAAAGGAAAAGAAATAATTATTTTTTTGGATTCTAAGTGACATGAGACTCGGTAGATAAGGTAAAGGAGTTTTCTATGTCTGGATTCCCAAGAAGATTTCTTGCACGTTTGAAGACATTAATTGAAATAGTCAAAGATCTTTGCCCAGATGTTGGTTTATTG
The DNA here is from genome assembly GCA_027563885.1 of Erythroxylum longipes. NCBI lineage: Eukaryota > Viridiplantae > Streptophyta > Magnoliopsida > Malpighiales > Erythroxylaceae > Erythroxylum > Erythroxylum longipes. The sequence goes on from JAOQMS010000006.1 coordinate 29,808,529, forward strand.
ACACCCTCTTCCAACAACTCTTTGGCTTTAACTAAACTAGCAGAAGATACAATGAACAATTTCCTAAATGCAGTATGGATCACTGAATTAAATGAACCACACGTACCATATGTTTCACCTAAGAAACAAACTTAAATAGCTAAATCAAACAGTATAAGGAACCTAAATTTAAACACATGCATGCCCTATTGAACAGACATAATTTTGCAATCAATGACTGTTCCAAAATAACCAATTTTCCTAATCTTGTATAGACCATTGGGACATTGCCACCGCCTCCATTTTCATTTATGTTCTCTTGAAGATTTGAGAAAAGCTTTATACAAAACATAGTATATACAATCACACATTCATCTAATAGCTTCCTAACAGAAAATGAGATATAAATAATAAAAAAGATAGGTAATTCAGATGATGCTAAAAATCTGATTGGAATTTGATGAGGAGACTTGTTATGCATCGATTTGTTCTTCTTCATGGAGAATTTTCCACATTCCTCCTATTAGAGCTCATTTCTGCCATTGGAAACTATTTGCCACCTCGACATTTCCTAACGAATTTATGTTAACAATTTTATTTTGAAAAGTCAATTAAAAAAAGTCATAACTATAATCAATATAAAAGTAGAGTGTACAATTTAATAAGGAAGCGAAAAATTATATAAAGTTATATGTAATTAACAAAATATTAACAGAAGAACAAAGATCATCGAAACTTAATTTTTTAACTAACAAAAAATTCCCTACACAAGCACATTCTATGGTTGTACTCATCTTTAAAGATAAATAAAACCTATAGTAGATTCCACAGATTAATAAGTGATCTAACATCTTTATGAATAGAAGACTTTTTATTTGAATGTTCTAACAATCTAGCAATATTAATTTTGTGATCTATTAATTAAGACTACTTCATATGATAAGGTTGAGAATGTCAACTGTGTATGTACTATGTTTAGGGGATGTATAATTAAGCGTGCTTTCCTCTAAAGTCACTATTCTGATAAAAATAGTTGGGTCCCTCGAGCCTCTCATCAGATAAGGAAAGAGCTACTGTGTTGGAATTCAAAACATAATGAAGTACAAAAACAATAAGGCCAACCCTAGGTAATCAATAAGATGCAGAAATCACACAAAAAACAAATGTAAGAAATCTAAGTAGATGAGCATATCAAATTTAGAGTAGTTAAGCACAAATTTACAAAGAGGGAAGGCTTACATGAAGAGTTTAATGAAGACTAAGGATCAAAGCTGTCTCTCCAAAACAAAAACCTATGATCTCTAACTACTAGTTGAAAATCTAGATTAAGTAACAAAACACAGAATTAGTATAAAAGAATCAAGTAATTTCATACCTGGAGGTTAGCTTTCACCTAGGATAGGAGTGATCTGTGACTCCTCCAAGAGAAAGATAATGACTACCTATTGTAGAACAACGAACAAAGGTAAAAAGAAGAAGAAAAGATGAGAACCAAGACAAAGGAACTCATTCCAGCTCGAAGAAAAATAGCACCTTCGATGGTTCAGGCCTAATTAGGAAGCGTATGGAGATTCTTTCAATGGGGGAGGTTTGCAATTTATGCCCTTTGTTTGGGTAATTAGGATTTCAATTTCATAAAATGATGTGATTTTGGTTTGACCTTTAGTGACGAATTCCACTAATCTTTAATTTTTAAAATTTATTAAAGTACTTATGAACTTGAACTGTAAGAGGTTCAATCATTATTATATTAAATTAGTTTTTGGAATTCTTTATATGATAGTGATAGATAATGAACTACTCATTTTCATAATTTCGAACATAAAACATAAGAAATCCACCTATAATTATGGATGATTTGTTTTATGAACTACTTGGATGGTATATAGGCTGGAAACCTGTGATGCAGCTATAATAGACTTATGCTCAAATATATATTTACATGTTTAATGCATATTTTCTTATCATTATTCATTTGTTTTCATGTTCCAATGTCAACATTAGAAAAAGAGTTAGAGGTATAACTAGAGGTTGTGAGTTGCAACGAATAAATGTTGCAATGAATAATAAGCTGTCAGTATATATTGTCTGGTGAGTTAGGGATAATTGCCAGAATAGAATTACCTTGCCTAAAGCATGCTAAGGACTTGAAGGAAGACAACTTGCTCGAGAATGCATTGGAAAAAGTTTCGATAAATTTTTAATTTATTTAACTATATGCAGTATTTTTCACTTATTTTAAGATTAATTACACTTTTACTTATTGTTCACAGATGAAATTGAATATCCTCGATATCGAAAATCAAACTGTCACTTTATTGTTAAAACAAAAGACCAAGGATCATCGTTATAGGCTGCGTCAGTATTACAAATCTTGTCCTTCTGATGCGGAGGCAAGAAAACATGTTTTTGAAGGGTTGTCTCCAGAAAATTGAAACAATTTGTGTGATTATTGGGTCTTTCCCAACATTCAGGTTTGTTTTTTCCCCTTCACATTTGCTTCCATTAATCTTGTTAGATGATTTAATGACTATCTTTTTTTCTTTATTTGGGAAAATGTGAGAAGGCCAAAGTGAATAGGGAAAAATGAAAGCTCTTCATAACCAAGGCTACGAATCATTTTTTGCCATGCGAAATGAATAGTTAAGATCTTTGTTTATAAGTTATAATTATATTAATAAACACTATATTATTTATTATGCATTGTATTTTTTTTTCATAAAATAGAGTGAGAAGGAACTATATGGACAAGAGTGTGATAGGATTACACTCTACAAACTCACTCACTATAACGAAGGTCAAGGGTGGATGTCTGAAGAAGCAGAATGTAAGTATAAAAATTTGTTTAAATTTTAAGTTTATTTATTTATGTAGTACTAACTAATAATATTTACATTGAATATTAGTTTTGTTTTTTAATTTTACAATTAGATGCAAGAGTTGCTGCAAACATCAATGTATGAGGGAAATAAGGCAAATGTAGAAGACATTTGCAATAATGTGTCGATACACAATCCAGATATGTCAAAGGTCTTGAGTTTTACCCTAAACCAACTGCTTTATCCTTATCAAGATCAACATACATTAAATGTCTTGAAGAGAAAAACAATTCGTTTAAGGTTAAATTACAACATACTGAAAAGAAAGTTAGCCAAGCTTGAAAATTACCTCAAAAATTTACTTTGCCTGGATTATGAAAACAGTGAAAATGAAAACGAGGCTGAGTGATTTGTATTATATCTTGTAAACTAATCTCTGTATTTATTATTTTGTATATAAGTATTTTTGAAGTTGTTATTGTAAAATCTTATACACGAACAAATTTAATGATATATTATTTTTATATACAACGCTTTAAATTATCAATTTATTTTGTACAATTTTTTATAATAAAATAAAAACAAAAAACTAAATATTATATACAATAATATGGATTAAAAATGTAAAATAATTATAATTCAACATGGTATAATATTTTGTTAAAATGTATATTAAATATTTGACTATATTTTACAAAACGTAGGTAGAACTTTTTGGCTATATTCTTAGAAACGTAAATAAAAACATTTGGCTACGTTTCAAAAAACGTAGCTAAAAACATTATGCTATGTCTTTGGAAATGTAGCTAAAAACTTTTGGCTACATTTAGCTATGTTTTTTTAGCTATGAAAACTAAGCGTAGCCAAAAGGTATTGGCGACGATTTCTCAAAATGTTGCTAATAGTTTTTCGCTACGAAAATAAAGCGTAGGCAAAAACTATTAATGACGATTAACGAAAAACATTACCTACAGTTTCCAGTTGTAAGAATTTGACGTCGTTTTCAATGACGAATATAATTTGTCGCTAATGACTATTAGCGACGATTTTAGGATTTTTAGCGATGATTTTTTTGTAGCCAAATTTCCTTTTTGTTGTAGTGCTGGTAGTTACGTACTTAATGCACTTTTGATCTTTGTTTGCAGAGCTACTTATGCAACATACATCCATCATAATTTTTACATTACCAAACTAACCATGAGATAGGTCCAACTTGCATGCTTTTGTGTTTTCGTTTTTATGAAACAATTTAAACTATTCAATGTTAAAACTTTCTCCTTATTATACGATTATATAGGATCTTAAACATATATAATTCTCACGTATAAATTATCATACCTTGATCCATAAATTCTATTGATGTTGATTCACTTCTGTGTTTCTATTCTTTCTCCTCTCTTTATCACTTATATATTTTCTCCTTATTTGATGGTTATCTTCAGAAGCAACTTAATAGGCAAGAATAGGACCAAAACAGGCGACGTTTATAAGTGGTTTTTGAGAAAACCAGCTCTTAACTACCACACCTATCATGTCGGTGTTAAGCTTTATAAACATTTATTACATAAGACATTAATAATCTAACATTCTCCCACTTGGCTCATGTAACATTGCCATCTGCATAAGTCTTTTAAATATAATGCACATTGAATACATTACTCATCATAATCAAGAATTAGAACTAACACGAGTCATGGCGGTTGTATATGATTTAAACAACATATTCCCTTCCATGTACTACAAAGTTAGTCTTCTCTATGAAATGATCCATAAATGGGAAACATAGAATTGATCATATACAAATTCAATAATGAGCTCAGAATGTCAATTACATTAAAACATAAACATCACCATAATATGCATTAATGCCTACTCAGCAATAATGCCCATACTGTCAATATGCCCCCATAAATATTTTGGGGATAATCCCTTTGTCAAAAGGTCAGCAATCATAAGATTAGTGCTAATTTGCTCAATTGACACTTAATGTTTCTGAACCTCTTCTTTAATGACAAAGTATTTCAATTCCATATGTTTAGCACCTTTGGACACACTTGTCATTTTTAGAAAAGAAAACTGCTACAGAATTATCACAATAAATTTTCAACGGCCTGGCAATACTGTCAACTATTCCAAGTCCTGAAATAAAGTTTCGTAACCACTTAACTTGAACTATAGCCTCAAAGCACGCCAAAAATTCAGCTTCTATAGTGGATGCATCAATTATTGACAGCTTCGCACTCTTCTATAATATTGCTCCTCCAACTAAAAGATATACATAGCCAAATGTAGATTTTCTAATATCCACACAATTAGCAAAATCTGAATCTGAATATCCAATTACTTCAAGATGATCGGACCTCCTACAAGTAAGCATGTGATCTTTTGTCCCTTGCAAATATCTTAAGACTTTCTTTGCAGCTTTCCAATGATCCAATCCTAGGTTACTTTGGTATCTACCAAGCATACCAACTGCAAAGTTAATGTCCGACCTTGTACATGTTTGAGCATATATCAAACTCCTAATATCAGGAGCATAAGGAATTCCTTTCACCTGTTTCCGTTCCATGTCATTCTTTAGACATTGCATGAGACTAAATTTGTCTCCTTTTTGAATTGGAACTGGAGATGATGAACATTTATCCATTCTAAATCTCTCTAAAACTTTATTAATATATGCTTTTTGAGACAAACATAATAGTCCTTGTGATCTATTCAAAAATATTTCTATTCTGATCACATAGTTTGCCCCTCCCATATCTTTCATTTCAAAGTTGTTAGAGAGAAACTGCTTAGTCTCACTTAATAGACCAAGATTATTAGTTGCGAACAAGATGTCATTAGCATAGAAAATCAAAAAGACAAACTTACTCCCACTGACCTTTAGATATATACACTGATCAACAAAGGAAACAACAATACCATTAAACTTAAGATACCATTGGCAAAAAGCTTATTGAGTCCGTATATTGAATTTTTTAGTTTACACACCATATGTTCTTTCCCTTCAACTGAAAAACTCATTGGTTGATCTATATATACATTTTCTTCTAAATTCCCATATAGAAAGACAGTTTTCACATCCATCTGATGTAGCTTTAAATCATAATGAGCTAATAGTACCATGATAATTCTGAGAGAATCTTTCTTAAAAACTGGTGAGAACCTTATAGTCAATGCCATGTTTTTGAGTAAAACCCTTACCAACAAGTCTAGCCTTGTAATGTTCAAGGTTCCCATAAGAGTCATGCTTTGTCTTAAAGACCCATTTACATCTAACTCTCTTGCATCCTTCAGGTAATTCTGCAAGGTCCTAAACACCATTATGTTCCATGGATTTAAGCTTATCTTTCATTGCATTTAACTATTTATTAGCATTATCACTATTAATGGCTTGTGAAAATGAAATAGGATAATCATTAATTCCTAAGTCATCTTCCAACTCTTGTAGATAGACCACATAATCATTCAAAATAGCAGATCTCCTTTTTCTTTCGGATCTTCTTAATGCTATTTCCTGTGGTTCTTCTATTGCAGGTTCATGTTGAATGTCAGAAGCATGTACTTGTTGCTCTTCATAATTGTTATGAGGTGAAACAATTTGAGGGACAACAATTTGACAAATGGGAACACAAGTCAAAAGGGACTTGTATTCTAACTTTCTTAATTTCCACATTTCGTGAAACGTCACTCCAACTAATTTCACCATTCTCAATAAACCTAGTATTTTTAGTTTAAACAATTATTGTACTATGTTTAGGACAATAGAATCTATACCCTTTAGATTCTTCTGGATAACCAATGAAATATCCACTGATTGTTCTTGCATCCAATTTCTTTTGTTGTGGATTATAAATCCTTATTTCTACTTGGCAACCCCAGACATGCAGGTGCCTTGAACTAGGTTTCCTACCAGTTTATAGTTCAAAAGGTGTCTTTGGAATTGCCTTACTAGGAACCCTATTTAACAAATACATGGCAATTTTTAAGGCATACATTCATAGTGATAAGGGTAAAGATGCATTACTTAACATACTTCGAACGATGTCCATTAAGGTTCGATTAGGCCTTTCTGATACACCATTTTGTTGTGGTGTACCCGACATTGTGTATTGAGCACGTATGCCATGTTTTTCTAGGAATTTAGCAAATGGATCAGGGTGTTGTCCAATTTTATCATATCTTCTGGAATACTCACCAACTCTATCAGACCTAACGATTTTCAATTTTCTGTCTAGTTGCCTTTCAACTTTAGTTATATAAACTTCTAAGGCATTCACTGCTTGAGATTTCTCGTGAAGTAAATAGACATATCTGTAACGTAAATAATCATCAATAAAGGTGATAAAGTATTTTTCTTTACCAAAAGAATTAATATCAAAAGGTCCACATATGTTAGTGTGTACAATTTCAAGAAGTTGAATGATTCCACCTTTCTTTCTGTGTTTTGTTTGCTTTCCCTTAATACAATCCACATAAATATTGAGATTAGTAAAATCCAAATTTGGAAGAATTCCATCCTTTACTAATCTATCTAGTCTTTCTTTGAAAATATGACCTAAACATTTATGCCATAAGTAAGTAGAACATTCATTCACGAAACTATGTTTAGTTCCAACTTTATGATGCAAGGTTATAAGAGTTTCAGCATATAACTTATCAAGATTCAATTTATATAAACCATCACAAATTATACCAGATCCAATCATACTAGTATGATTAAACAAACTGAAACATCTGTTACCAAACTCAAAAGAGGATCCAGTAAGTTTAGATAAACAAAATCAAATTCCTAGAAATACTAGGTACATAAAGAGTTTCAAATAAATATAAATGATGTCCAGTATTCAGGATTAAACGGTATGTCCCAATTGCTTTCACTGGAACCTTTACTCTATTCGCTATGAAGATAAACTTCTCATTTGGGTTTATGGTTTGGATCGTAAAGAATCCCTGCATAGTATCAGAAACATAAGTTGTACATCTAGAATTAATCCACCAAGTATTACGTGGAACTTCAGTTAAATTTGATTCAAAATATACATAAGCCTTAAGCTTACCTTTCTTTTCAAACCAAGCATTACGTCGTGGACAGTCCTTCCGAAAATGTTCAAATTTTTCATAGAAATGACATTTGTTATTGTTTGCCTTCTTGTAGATCTTAACGGTGGACTCATTGGTCTTTAGTGATCCTTTCCCCTTTCTATGTTTCTTATGTACTATTTTACTAGCTCCTTGATATTTCACAAAATGGAGAAATGATTTCCTTAATTTTTAAGTCTTGTTTCCTCCTGAGCCAACATACTATGCAATTCATGCACATTCTATTTGTCTTTCATAGTGTCATAGCTCATTTGGAAAGGACCATACTCAGATGGTAAAGAGTTCAAAATAAATTGTACAAGAAAATTCTCATCCACTTCCATTCCCAGAGACTTAAGTCTTACTGCAACATTTGTCATTTCAATGACATTTTCATGTATAATACGAGAACCACCAAATTTTATGGTGATTAAAGTACCCATTAGTGTCCCAACAAGATATTTATCAGCTATTTAGGAGCGCACTTCCACAAAACTCATAAATTCTTTAGCACTTTCAATTTTGGGAAGAGCTGACTTGATGTTGTTTGCTATCCTCATTCACATAAACATCAAGCTCAGTCTGTTTGATTTTTCCCAAGCTTTATAATGAGCCTTTTCTTCATCAATGCTAATATCAATAATAACAGCAGGCTTCTTAACTTGAAGTGCCAAATCAAGATTCAATACATCAAGGTGAAATTGGACTTTTTCACTCTAGTAAGAAAAATTCAACCCATTAAATATTAGTGCAGACGAAGCTTATGAATGTAAAGACATAGGGATAGAAATTGCAATAAATACATGCCTAACATTAATGTTTTGAGTCATAAACTAACATATTATATAAATTCAGATGAAAAATTATGTTAACAATTGATGTACATTAATGTTCTCCTTTGGTGATACATCAATGCACACAATAATCATAATGATGCCAATAATATTTAACATTATTAGGTAATGACGCATACACTACTTAGAAATATTTATTATCTTTACATAAATAAGTAAAACTAATAGTGCATTTATATTACCAAACAATCATATCCATTCATTGTAAGAACAATCAATTAACCTTTGGATAATTCATAAATTTCTTATAATAATGAATTTCAATCTACTTATAAATAAACATCATTTATAGCATCAATTTTATGAGTGAGTGATTGAAAAATTCTAGTCAATTTAGAGCTAAATTAGCTTAAAGATTTGATCACTTTAGTGATTAAAAATCTAACATAATATTGTTCCAAATTTTATAAATCCATAAAAAATTAATTATTCAATTATCTTAGGATAAAAACAAGTTAACATGCATATAATTCATCCTCACTTACGTTAACATGCATTTTTTAATACTGTTTATGCATGCATAATTACACTATTCACGTGTATTCATCTTTAATTGTTTAATACACTATTTCATGTACACTAACATAAATGCATGCACTTTGCATCTTTTATTGTTTAATAATATAAGAGCATTCATATACACTAACATAAATGCATGCACTTCATCTTTTATTTTTTAATAATATTAACACCATTCACGTACACTAACATAAATGCATGCACTGTTCTTCTTTCATTGTTTAATATTATTAACACCATGCATACACTGTTCACGTTCATGCATCTTTTATTAAAACAACCAACGACATAACAACGATGACGCACCGTCACACCAACCGCACACACAGCTAATGCGGCAGTCATCGATGTTGTCTTACGCCACCAAGGGAAACATCATCACCAGTAGCGTCTTGGATCATCACCGAGAAAACGCATGCATTTCTCACGACTTGAAAAAAAAATTGCCTAGTATATATACATACATACAAACATACATATATATATACATACATACATACATATA
>JAOQMS010000006.1:29825183-29868671 GCA_027563885.1 Erythroxylum longipes
CTAGGAACATTTAGGAATAATACATAAATGCAATATGAATCTTATAATTATAATCTCATTATAATTTCATTTGCAATGTATAATTATTCTATGGACTTTATCATATACATCTAAATATGTATAAGATAAATAATGCCTTTAAATAATTTGTCACTAACTACAACCAAATCGATTAGCTGTAGGGCATAAACCAACAATTAGAATGGTATTTAATTAAGATGTATTTAACTTTTTCATTGTGGTTTATCCCCGTAAAAATTTAAATTAGTTTTAATGTAAAACTATTTATGAAATTTTATACACTGTATAGTGCATACAAGTAGCTCTCTTGGCAAGAGTATAACGACTAGCGCGGGATGTTTTCTAATGAATTTAGTTTTCACAGCTATTTTTGATATTCTTTGTTTCTTTCAATTTAAAACGTATTGTTTAAAATATGAACAGCTACCAATATTATATTTTCCAACGATAAAACAAAAGTTTCTAAAAAGGAAAAGAAAAGAAAAGAATCATAATCAGAACCATAAAATATAAACCGAGATAATAATACATCACAAAAGAGCAAGTGATACCAAACATGGGTAAGGAAAAAATGGCTGCTAGTCTGTACCAATTGTCACTGTTATTTGCAACCATAACAAGAAAATAAAGTCTAGGATAAAAACTCAGCAGGCTTTCCAATCTTTATATTCTTCTCCGCCAGGAAACTAGTGATTGCATTCCTCTGTTAGCTTTTAAAACTCCTGCATTCAGAAGGGAAATGAGGAAAAGATAATCAAAATTTCTTTGTTTATCTCAAAGAACTAACAATCCTTTTAGATGTGAAAACATTTTTATAAACTTAGACAAACCATAGTTAAACATTGATTTAACTTGTCCCTCAAGTTCCTCATGCGGGCAAACACGTATCATCACAAAATTTTTTTAATGAACCCACAATCTTCACTTGGAAGCAATATCTAGTACATATATCCACAATAATAGTAATTACAAATAACAATCTGTGTTACATGTTATTTATGTCATATACAATCCTGGTAATGTTGACAACAAGAACCATATCAATAAATTATAATATGAATAACATAAATTAAAGAAAGAGGAATCAAATAAGATTTTAAGAATAAGTAGAAAGATAAAAATTTGTTTATCCCTTTTTATTATTTTTAGTTAACGCATCTGTTGTACTATTATCAGCTTCAATGGAGCTACCTTTAGTGATATTCCTTCAATCATATTAATGAAACAAGGAATTGCAGAAGGATATTTCACTATTAAGAGATGCTAAGGTATTTTCCATCTCACCCTTAGTTCATCGACAACTTTGCAGGTTCCTTCAATAATATTAAAGGTTCCTTGTTTTATAACCGAAAAGGAAAAGAAAAGTATTAGGGGTTTCAGAGTAAGCTACGACAGTGTAGAAAGGAAATGCCATTATGGAAACGGACTATCAAGGTGGGCTATAACTTCTCCACCAGGGAAAGCTGATTCGGTAGCCTCAAATGCAACTTTAATTGCGTCTCTCCAAGTTCCACCAATGGCTGCAGCATCTTTTTGCAAATTTAACTGGCCAGGGTCTTCCATCAGCAAGGAATATCCAGAGAGCAGATGTCCTACCCAAACGCCATCTTTCCTGAATCACAAACGATTGAGTTTTTGCAACAAGAACTTGATATAGCAAAACTGAAAAGTATTGTCATCAATCTTGCACACAAAAACTACCTACATTTCCATTCTAGAAAATAAGCTAAATTAAGCTCCACAATCAATAACGAAGTAGTAACACAAGTTTAGACTGTCGGCATATTGTAAAAGTGGAAACTCACACAACAATATCCATGTGCCTTGGCTCATAATGCCCACCACCTATTCCAAGAAGGATTTTGTTTCTACCATCATTCCTGCAATATTAGAGGAGCCAATTTGGGATTAAGAAGCACAACAAGAAGGATTGGCGAAGAACTTCGGTATCTTTTGCGCTCTTCATCTTCGTTACATGCTGGTTTATAGTGCTTTTAAAGTTCTTATTCAGACATTTTCATTCTCTACTTCGCAATAAAGTAAGACACAATAATCTAAGAGTAAATAAAGTTTACTCAAAGAACTATATCTAACAATGATGGAATATTTAAATGTTCTAAAGGATTAATACTACATTACTATGCACATTTATGTTGCAGAACAAGCAATGAGAAAAATGTGAAATTCCCTTATACAAGAATACAAAAGGAGGTGAGATTGGGAGCAATTGAGTTTTTTCACAGAATCAAGAAACAAAGTTCAGTTAAAAGTTAGAAAACACGATTGAAGAAAAATAGCTATGTACCTGGTCTAGTCTCCCACAGCATTTCCTCTCCCAAGGCCCAATCCTTGCCAAACTAACTTCAAAATTATGTAAAAGCTTAGTCATTCAGCTGACGTGAAAGAACAAGATTTTAAAGATTTAACTTTACATAAGTGAAGGCAGTACTTTACATTCAATCACAACAAACAAATTTTTAATATTTGCTTCTCCAAAATAACCTGGCATCTGATCATATATAACGTACCAAGCACATTTGAAGATATTGAGGAACAAAAAGATCAGTAATCTCTGACCAAAAATACACACCAGCAATAGCCTGCGCAGCATCCTGCCTTATCCAGTATTCTGCTGTACTACCTAAAGAAAATGGAAACATGATTGTAATGAATCTGCAAAAGAATGACCAATTTCCAAAGGTAAACTGTGCTAAAATTACGCACCTTTATTTAGTTGAGGAAAAATATCGTCTTTCTCTGTATATTTTCCCATTTCCACATTTTCCTTTTGCATGAAACACTAGGGTCTATGAAAGAGATAAAACTGTACTCATTTGTAAAGCATGCAACATATGAGGAGTTGGTACATTAAGTTGCACATGCTTACCAATCTCCACAAACAAGGTTGGGGAATTAGTTATTGGACCATGATGAGTAGCCTCCAATGTGACCTGAAACAATGGGAAAAGGTTGCAATAATGTGACATGCTTTCAAGATTCTTTGTACTAAAGCAGGTAATGTGGCAGCAATAGTAATCTAAAAGTGAAATCATGCTAAACTACTGGAGTATCCAATTTAAGAAGCATTTTGATACTGAAGGTGACATTAAAAGTAGCTGTTAGCAGAATCTGCACCAGAAGTTACGAGCAGGTTAACTATTTTACCCTATGTTGTGTTTGACAGACAGTTTATCTGTCCCTTTGTTGCTTCTTTTCAGAGAAACTAAATAGGACCTCATTTTCTTAAATCGCAGGACATTTCAGTTCAAGGTTCTACTGCGAGTTTAGAAGTAGATAAAACAGAGGAAAACCAATGAAACTCTGAACAAGATACAGATTGGCCTCTCTTGGAGCTCACCATCTGCTCTATCACATAATTTTTCTCCGAGCCTTGCTTCCCGTGCAGGAAAAAGCTCTAGAACATGTATTCCAGAGGGTGAAGAATGCATTATTTACTTATTTGAGTACTATTAATTAATTAGCTGGAGATAGTCTGTGAGGGAAAGCTGTCCCATGTGAAGCACAGAAACAGCGACGTTGAGAAGAACAAGAGAAATAATGGACTATTTTTCATTACCTGGTTGCATAAGCATTTGAAATTTGCTAGACCTAGATGATGACAGAAGGAGCAATTCAGCTATTGGAACATCAAAGCACAATCATGGAGAGGCGTGCTTACAGCTTAGAAGAAGGTGGTCTCTGCTAACTAAGCAATATCTGTATCGCTGAACTGCAATAGAGGACTTGATACAAGAAAACCAGAAAGTAAAAGAGAGGTTCGTGTCTAGTATGAATATTCAATTAGTTTACACTTTCTTCATAATTTCATTTCCTTATCTTTTAATATTTTCCCCCTCTTTTGTCATTTAAGTTGCAGATTGCTGACAGGATATACAGTGATAAAAGTAAAGATTAATGTGCAAAGTGTTAACTGAAATTTGTAATTAAAGCAAACACACATTCTGATGATGGCCAATGACTTTAAAGCAGAAATTTAATGTGGTTACTTGTGTAAGAACTTACCTAAAAACTTAGGTAGTAGCTGATGATTTCCACTTCATCAAATGACATTTGGACATGTGTTCCAACTTAGATGCTACATGGGAAATAAGTCAGAAGTGTATGGAAGGGATGCTGCTACAGTGTATCACAGAAACTAAAACTTTGTTCATGGTTATGACATCCAAGTTTAACTATGTAGAGAAGAGAAGGCTGGTACAAGAAAGCTTATAAGTAAGCTTGTTAGTGCAGAAGAGCATTTAACAGAGCGGAATCGTACTCCGAAAGTTGAGAAAGTTATCTTGTTTTAGAGTAAAAAATTTCAACGTTATAAGAATACTTTTCATCCATTTTAATTCATTTATAAAGAAAATAACTGAAAAGACATAGGATGAAGATACACATTATCCTGCAGCTACTTTCATACAGGAGTTGTGGTTTCTTACCTCAAACTCAGGAGTCAAATTATGGGATACAGCAATTGTCCTCAGAAGCCTCAAACATGGACCAATTCTCGGATTAGGAGGCGCTGCCCATCCTGGCTTTCCACCAGCAGGTAGAGCTTCACCTTCGAGTATATGAGGGGTACCTAACACAGATTATAGTTTCAACGAACTTTAAAGCATATGGAATAATATTCACAAATAGAAAGTTGGTATATACCTATAGGGTGAATAGTGAGAGCAGGGCGGTTAGAGGAGGAAACATGCTTGCTAAGAAAAATGACATCGTCCACAGACTCTCCAGTAGCCTCCTCCCCACGCTTGTCTAGGTGATCCTCTTGAACAAGACGACTATGAAGCTTTACGACCCTCACCTGCCTATTTACAAAACTTTCTACATACTAAAAAAACCAATGTACATTGTAAAAAAGCCAAAAACATAAGTAAAACAAATAACACAACAAAATGATCTATGGGAATTGTCAAATCACTTAAAAGAAAAAGAAAAGCCTTTTCTCTTTTATTCATTTTCCTAAAATCTCAAGCGACATCCTTTTTTGGTTGTCTTCAATATGAAATGACAATTAAACAATGAAATGAGAAAAATGGTGACCTGCAACGGAAGACCTGGATACCAACCGGGCATGGCTAGAAGAGCCGACGCAGGGCCTATGGATGCTGGGTCAGCGGTTGTTGCCACCACCACGACTACCATCTGCCTGTTTCTATTTTTTTTTCAGCGTTTGTTTCTCCCAGTCCAAACCTGATGGTGGCACGTGCAGATTGCAATGTTAAATATTAAATTATTAATACAGAGGCGCACGTGAGTGAGAGTGGAAAGAAGAAATGAGAGAAATAGAAGTCCGTACACTTAGCGGCGAATCGATGACGGTGTCATTATCGGCGAACAAGACGGTAAAAGAACTTAAGCATCTCTTGACGCTCGCCTTCCCTCCTGCCTCTTCCTTTCCTACCTTTCATCTCTTCTTCAAGGCAACGTCTTTTCCTTTTTAATATTTATTAGTCTGCTTTCTTATTTCTTCGTTTTTGATTCAAGATACTGTTTGAGTAAGTTAATAAGTTTGTGTGGATTGTTGTATCAGGGAGTTAAATTGAGCGTTGAGTGTGGATTAGGCACACTTGACATTGAGCCTGGTGATTTCTTTGTCCTCATTCCATTCACCAAGAAGGATCGTCCCAAAAAATCTGAATTTTCAAACAATCTACCTCCTCAACAAGCCTCAATTTCAAAGTTTGCGAATTCTGCTTATTTTGATATGGTGCAAGAGTTATCTTCCTTATTCGACAAGTCTGCTGGTGACAATACTCAGCAGCTTAATTATGAGCCTGGTAGAACTGATTTTGGACATAAAAGGAAGAGGGACTTTGAGAAATGCAATAATAGTTGTGAGGATGAGGGAGGCCCTTGTGCTTTTCTGTGGAAGGTATTGCAATCTCCCGACAAGAGCATTTTCGAGCAGCAGAACTGTCAGAAGTTTGTTGAGATTTTGCAATCAATGAATTGCTTAAGGAATCCCGATTCTCAGAGCTGTGCATTCTTGGCAATTATGGCTAGTGGTGGTAGAGGAGTTTTTGTGGACAATGGAGCCTCTTGTTTGTGTCCAGCATGGTTGAAAAGAATCATGGAGGCATTTGCTTTTCTTATCATTCTCTCTGCATTTCTTCGAATGTGGAGGCAGGAAATCACATTGGCTCTATTGAAGGAGGCACTGGCACAGCTTGGTAAATTTGGCAGCCAAGTTGTTTTTGAAGATATAGAGCACCTTTCTCTTATTTGCCCTAAGGTAATCGATTGAACTTGTGAGGTCTTATTTCCAGATAACAAGTCCATGATTAGATAAAATCTAATGTGTGGTAGTTAACTATCTATGCTGTAGAATCTACTTTTCAACTGCAGCAATTGTTCTAGTATTATTTCATCGATCTATCAAATGAAGAATGATGCGACTTCTAGATGTACATCCTATAATTAGACATTAAAGGGAGTGCGGCAGACAGATGGGTGAGATTTGAAGATGAAGAAGAAGAAATAAGAAGAGAAAAATATAGTGGTGACCAATAGAGTAGAAATTGAATCAAGAAAGTAGTAAAGAACACAAAATTACAGCTCTACCAACGACTTCATGTCTTCTTTCAAAACATACCTCATAACCATACAATAATGTCTTGAGACAACCGACTTCTATTTAAGAATCAAACCATTTCATATAATTAGTTGCATTGGAACTTGCTTAAGTTTAGGACCTGAGAATTCAAGTGATTCCTATTGTTAAATTTGCAATGGGCCTATGGGCCCATACGAGGAGGAAAGTTAGACCACACACAAGCCCAAGTAAGGTTCTATCCAAAAACTAATTGGCAATAGGTAGAGTAGCCCACTAGGCTTATATGTTAGTCTTCTTTTTTCCTCTTTCTTCGATGTGGGACACTCACATGTGGGTATTCTCAACACTCCCCCTCACATGGGGGTCCCCCTTTTTTCTTTTCACTTGGACAATTTGGAGAGGTACGTAAACAATCTTCATCAGGGTTGGACTTCTAATTGAGGTCAAATACCTGAGGTAAACAATACTGTTGGGCCACTTGCTTCATGTAGACTTCAAATCCTTCTCCAATTGCTTAAATGATGGCCCCCCTTTTGGGGCAAATAGTAGGCCAAGATCTTCATTGGCTCTGATATCATGTTAAATTTGCAATGAACTTACGGGCCCACACAAGGAGAAAAGTTAGATCACACAAAAGCCCAAGTAAGGTTCTATCCTAAAACCAATTGGTAATAGATGGAGTAGCTCACTAAGCTTATATGTTAGTCTTCTTTTCCCCTTTTTATTCGATGTGGGACACTCACATGTGAGTATTCTCAATACTTATATGTGGAATATAGGCATTTCTCTTTAAATTTTAAAATTGAAATCTACTTCTAACAAATGCTTAAAAGAATCCATCACATGTTGGATGGTCTTGCATGATTGTCTCCGTCATAACTTTATATTGGCTAATTATATTTGTCTCAATAAGCCATTTACTGTCAAACTTTTGCTCTGCATCCCCTAATTATTAAATTAGTTCTTTACCTGCTGCATGGGAGATACAAACAATGTCCATAATCAACTGCAAATATGTTGTTTCTTTATTTACTTACTAGCAATTCACCTAGTTATCTTGCTAAGTGTGGCTCACACTGTTCTAGTTCTCAGAATGATATTTCAAATCTTTTTCCTTGTTAGATCATATAACAATGTTTTTTTTTTTTCAGGCTGTAGCTTTTGCTAATAATGATCCAAAGCTTGCAAAATCAGCTGAGGCCTTTGTCATCATCAACTCTGGAACTGAAGAAATGGATCAAACTGAAAACAATCATATTAGTGGTATTGGTGAATGATTATGTATGCCTTTTTGGCCTTTAACTGAGTTTATGTAAGCTTTTAACTTGCATCTTTTATGCCTTTTATTCCCAGGTCGAAAAGCAATGTCCTTGTCCAAAGTATTCAATTCTATGGAGAAACAAGAAACATTCTTTAGAAGTTATATGTGGGAGGCTACTAAATGTTTCATTGTATGGCTTACCAATTCCAAGCACTCTGGAATTTTCAATTTCTAATGCATCTTTATTTTTCAACAATGTACCTCTAAATCAAAGAGCAATTACTAAATTCACAAGTGGATATGGAAGGGAACACTTGGGCCATCTATTTCTATGCATAAACTAAGAGATAAGATGCCGTTGGAAATTTTTGGTTTACTTTATTGGGGCTACTTTAATAATCTTCAATCTAGCGTCATTTCATTATTGGTTATATCTGTGAAATAGCTATAAAACATAATAGTATTGTGATTTGGATAATTTGTTTCATCATTCAAATCTTTTCTGGTTTAGCTAAGTAATCAATTGCTCCTTATATCTGCATATATTTTAGGATCATGAACATTCCTCTCAACAATGTGCGACTATGTGGGGCTGTCATGATACATTCAAATGTGATTTGCTGTTTAATGAGCCTACTTTGTGAATTCGTGCAATTTAGAGTAAGTTTGGCCGAATTGGTATTTTGGGAAGTCAGCCAAATTATTTAGTTGTTTGCGATTATTGGACATGTCTATGAGGTTATAAGCTGTTGTGAAATACAATTGTGCAGGTTAACAGAGGTTCTGGTTTTTTCAATGATGAGTTCATTTAGTAAATAAATGAGGCTTGTAGTGTGTTTGTTTTTCTCTCTAACAATGACCATCACAGCTACTTCCCAGTGATAATCAGCAAGTTATGAGCATTGCTTTAGGAAGATTGTGCAGGTTTTATGCTTGAAAGTATACTTTAGCTGCATCTAAACTGATGATAACATTGTTGTTTTTTTTCCTTTTCAAATGTCTTGCAATATTTGAGTTTTTTTTTCAGCCCAAATTGATTGACGTGTTAATTTTTGCCCCTATAAGTTCTCTTTTTATTTTGCATTGACTGGCCTGTCCTTTCCCTTGTCTTGCATTTTGCTTTTAAAATCAGGCATTTGACAGACATCACCTTAGATAGTTAATGATCAATTATTCTTTTCTCCCAGCAGTCTAAAAGTGAAAATGGGAAGGCAATACTCTTTTGCTTGGAGGACATGATCAAAGTTGTGAATGAAGGTGCCATTAAAACTAATCAAATTGAAGCTAAGTCAATAAAAAGAAGAGAATCCTCAACTTCAAGCTCTCACTCATTTCATCAACGATGCCATGTAGGTTTTCATCACTGTATTGAACTACCATGTTTTGGTCTTTTCCTTTTTTCTCTTTTCAACATTCATATGAAGCTTTTTGAAAAAGTGAATGTTGGATATAGAATTTTTATATAATAATTTGTTTTTGACAATTCTCCAGATATAAGTTACTTGTCAGTAGCATGAGTCTCTGTCTGTGCCTTATTGTCTTGTAATGATGCTTTGGTTGAGTCTAAGCAAATTCTAAAACAAATTTCTATTATTCATGCCTGAATCTCAAAATAGAGATAAGTTATTATTGGATTTTGTTACTTGTTAATCTTTCAAACCAGAAGTTCCTTCAGGAACATTATTCTCTGTTCCGAGTTAATCACCTTTTTAAACTTAGCAGGAGACAAATCAATTACTACCAGTTGACATGGTTCAACATCTCAAAAGGGGCATTGGATCAAAAGGACAGGTTACTCCACTTTCTAGTAGTTCAGAATCTACATACAGCAACATTTTCAACTCTAATGAATATCTTGGTCCCTGTGGCTTGACTTGAAAGACTGCAGAATTATGATAACATTGGGCCCATGTCCATTCAATATCATGATACAAAAACTTTAAAGGCCTATTTTGGCGTCTAACACCATCAGATTTATGTGATGCAGATTATGCATATTGAAGATATTAGTGCAAGGAAACCCATTTATGTGGAGGTACCATGTCAACTTTCTGAGAACATGAAATCTGCATTAAATTGTCTTGGTATTAGTCAATTGTACAGCCATCAGGTACACATCACTTTTCCCCTCATGCACACAAACCTTTTCTTTTTCCCATATATTGAACTCATATCGTACTGGCAGGAAGAATCAATCCAAGCCTCCCTTTCCTGTAAGAATGTTGTTGTAGCAACAAAGACTTCCAGCGGGAAATCTCTTTGCTATAATGTGCCTGTTCTGGAAGTGTTGTCTCAGAATTTGTCATCTTGTGCTATGTACTTATTTCCAACTAAGGTTGGTTTAAGAATTCCGTAGTGCATCAGCAATTGTATGTTCTGGTTTGATTTGTTGTGTCCTATTTAAATTGTTGTTCTAATTGTTTAGATGATACAAGTTTCTCATACCTGCAGGCTTTAGCTCAAGATCAAATAAGAGCACTATTAGCTATGACAGAAGGACTTGATTGTAGCATAAATATTGGTGTATATGATGGTGACACTTCTCAGAAGGACAGGCTGTGGCTTCGTGATAATGCTAGACTGGTAGTCAATCTGGATTTTGCTGTTTTAGACATTTTTTTGAACGAAATTCATTAGTTATGTGCTGATATTTTGTCACCTTATATGCAGCTGATTACGAATCCAGATATGTTGCACTTGTCAATCTTGCCATATCACAGGCAATTTAGTAGAATTTTAACAAATCTTAGGTAATTATCTTTATTCCTTGAATTGATAGAGCAACTAATCGAAGTGGTTATGGATTTCACTACTTTCTTGGCACAACTTCTCCATTCAATTTATCTATAAACTGATTTGTCTTATGCATTATTTATTGGTGTGATTAGTTTATTTTAGTTTTTGTAATCAAGATGTATACAATCAGGTTTGTGGTAATTGATGAAGCTCATGCTTACAAAGGAGCTTTTGGATGCCACACTGCACTTATATTGAGAAGACTCCGCAGGTTATGTTCTCATGGTATGAATTTTCTCTGGTGAAATAAGATTAAATTCTATTTGTTTTGGAGTCATTACTTTATTATTGAAGGATCAATATTACTTTTCTTTTGCAGTCTATGGTAGTGAGCCTTCATTTGTGTTTTGCACTGCAACTTTAGCTAATCCTCGTGAACATTGTATGGTAAGATTTTTCTTATTAGTCTAGTTTATTACACTAGGTTGTACTATTACATTATTTGTATCTTTTTTCTTCTTTTAGTTCATTGTATCAAATAAAGTTTTTGTTTCAGTATTTTCCTCACGTAATTTGAGTTCTTGTTTGCTTTACTTTTAGTGATTGAGTCTCTTGTTAGATGTTTAGGAACTTGCAAATCTTTCAACGTTGGAGCTGATTAATAATGATGGTAGTCCTTCGGCACAGAAGTTTTTTGTCTTGTGGAATCCGTCATCGTGTCTTAAGCTGGTGAAGTTTTCTCCTTATTCTTATAGTTCTCTATCAAAAAAAATAAAAGCGTATAGCATAGGTGTCAAGGTACTCCTTGATAACACTTCAAGATTGCAGGTTTCAGATAAATCCAGGAGTGGTGTGCTTGTTAGTGATTCTGCAGCTAGAAGCATAAGGTGCAATTTAACTGCATTTATTTACTCTAGAACTATTGCAGAAATTTATGTTTCATTGATTTGAATTGTGCAAAGTTCAATTGTAAATGATTATAGTACTCATGAGATTTATTCAAATTACTGGTGCAAATATCAATGGTTGAGGGTGGTGCAAAAGAGCTTAGAGGTTATAAATAAATAAAAGAGGTTAATTTGGTGGAATGAAGAGTAGGAGTTGATGGACAGCAAGGACAACCAAGTCTGAAATTTACTTTATGCTAAGTTTTATTTACTAGTTATGGATTAATAATGAGTTAGATATATTGTTCTAGCTTGTTTAGAACTTAAGATTTTTTAAGAAAGAGAATCCTTATTATAGTACGATTCAATTCTATTTTGCATATTATGTTTGGGAATCCCTTTACTATTATGATAACGGTTCCAAAAACTTCTCTTTATATATGTCTACTTGCCATTCAATAAAATAAATCTGAATTTTCTCTTCAAACTTAAGGTTTCAACTGAAAAGTGTGATGCTTTCTTCTTAGAGTAATTATTAGACGTTAGGAGTGATTCTTTGCTACCCTCCATTAGTCGGGTTTCTCACAAAATTTCAGCACTTCTAGCCTGGATTTCCAGCAACCAAAAACCATAAATCTAGCTATACCAAACCTAAAATTCCAGCCATATCAAACCTAAAATTCCACTATCTTAAATGTTTTTGTGAGCCTCAAATTCCAGCAGCTAAAATTTTATAACTTCTTGCTACCAATTTGGTATCTCTCCTATTCGTCTTATATTAATTTGGTATCAAAACTTTGATTCACAATAGAGACACGTATAGGAGACTACTCAGCAACCAAGAGTGAGAAAAAACAAATTTGAAAATTGTAGATTTGATGACCTTTAGTCGCAAGATGCTCCAAGAACTAGGTTAGAGAATAACATCGAACAACAAGCTATACTTGATGTTGAGAGTAGAGAAAGTGAAATCCAATATGAAGAGGCCAAAATTAATCACCAATAAGTGAGGTTAGAGAATTAACGCCTGCTAAGATGTCCAAGAAAAAGAAATTGACCAACAACGATTGGAGTGTATGTGAGGCTTTAGAGCCCATGATATGTTTCACAACATACTTGAAGATATTGTTAAAAAACTGTTGAAGCACCTAAATTTTGTAGGAAAGATGGATCCACACCTAATTTTAGACTGGACGGTAACAATAGAAGATTTTTGTGATTGGTACATGTCAAAAGATCGAAAAATCCTATTTGTGAAGATGAAGCTAGATGGACACACTAAAATCTTGCGGAGATCATTCGACAAATTTGAAAAATAAGGAAGCTGCCAATTGTTGATTGGGAAGGGATTAAGCTGAATTTATTAGAAAAATACTTTACACTACCAAGAATATCCCTAAGATTAATTCATAACGCTTAGATAAGAAATTGTCTTTCACGAAATACACAAAAATATTTGATGAACTTTCTACCTAATATGAAGGAATGGTATCTAAACGAAAACTCGTACTTCACTACAAAGAGGGTTAAAGGGCAGAAGTTCATAATGAGTTGACAATGCAAAAGATTTACAGCCTTGAAGATTCATATCGCTTAGTTTTAAGAATGAAATAATACCTGGGATGACAACTTAAAAAGTTTAGAAATCAAGTTGAGGAGTTTGGCATAAAGAGAATTATGATTTTGTAGAATTTCATTGTTAGGAATCTCAATAGAGATTGTATTACTGATAGTATATTGATAGTGTTTGAGATAATAACAAGTTGGAGCATGCTCCCCCTCTTGGATTAAACAGGCCAACTTTCCTAACAATGATGATAGTAATCGTTGTTATTCTCTTCTCACTAGCCAGCTATATTCCCTCCTCATTCTCTCTCCATAACTACCTTCTAACAAACTTGCCTACATGGCAGTTGTCACTCCCCCTTTCCCAATTTGTTTCTACGAGTATAAGTTATAATGGGCTTAGTTGGTATGGGCTGAGGAGAAAGTGGATTGTTAACATTCATGCCAAGACCTAATGAATCCACCATATAACAACTACAAAGACTTTTAAGGAGGTTGAACCTAAAGGCAAAACCGTAGTTGAGATTGGGGAAAAAAGAGACAACAATAAGAAGTGTTTCCAATGTAATGGGAAGGGTTACTTTGCTTATAAATGTACTAACAAAGGTTTACAGATGATGGAAGAAGAAGAAGAAGAAGAATCAAGTAAATATGTGTGTGAACATGAAGCTAGGAAGGAGTTGGAAGGAGACTCTAGT
This sequence comes from Erythroxylum longipes, assembly GCA_027563885.1. Classification (NCBI taxonomy): domain Eukaryota; kingdom Viridiplantae; phylum Streptophyta; class Magnoliopsida; order Malpighiales; family Erythroxylaceae; genus Erythroxylum; species Erythroxylum longipes. The sequence continues at coordinate 29,838,921 of JAOQMS010000006.1, forward strand.
GACGAATAAGTTGGTCCGTGAGGGGCATACTTATGACCCCTAAGGTGGAAGAACTAGAAGAATGGCTTCTTACTACTATCTTTTTTACTCAAGTTAAATTAGGAGATAAAAGTATTTAAGCTTATCATTGATGGATGAAGTCGTATGAATTTAGTATCCAAGAGCATGGTGACGTGATTGAATTTACTTGCAGAAGAATTCCCACATTCCTACAAAGTTGCTTAGGTGTATGATAGTACTATACTAGTTGCTCGGAGGTGCTTGATCTCTTTCAAATTAGGAATATATGAAGATTCTAGCTGATTTGATGTTGTTTCTAGGAAAGTATCTCATGTTTTTCTTAGTTAACTGTGAATTTATGATTGTGATGTGTAGCATTTGGAAAAGCTAACACCTGTGAGTTTATATTTCACTGAAAGGAGATAATTTTGAAGCCTATGAAGGTAGAAAAAATAGAGAAGCAAAGAGAAAGTAATAAGGTAGTCATAAATACCAAGAAATTACCTTTTAATACCTTTAAAGAAAGTAATAAGGCAGTCATAAATACCAAGAAACTGCCTCTTAATACCTTTAAAGAGAGAGAGTTTGAAGTTGTAAGCAAGGAAAAGGCATTGTGCTTGCAATGATTGCAAGTGGAGTAACAAAAATAATACTTGAAATAACTCTTATAATACCAAAAGAAGTGGGTAAACTACTAATTGATTTTTTATACGTCTAATGATTTGCCAAGTGAACTACCTCCTTTACGAGATATTCAACATGTTATTGACTTGGTACCTTAATCAACTCTACCAAATCTTCCATCATGTCGTTTAAATCCTCTAAAGAATGAAGAGTTGAAGAGAAAACTGGAAGAGTTACTAAAAAAGGGTTTATTTAATTAAGTCTTAGTCTATATGCAGTTTTAACGTTATTGACTCAAAAAAATGGTAGAAGTTAACAAATTTGCACTGATTGTAGGCGATAAACAAGATCACAATAAAGTATAGGTTTCCAATTCCTCCCCTTGATGACATGTTAGACATGTTAACTGGAGACACCATCTTTGCCAAGATAGACTTACGAATTGGATATCATCAAATCAAAATTAGACCTGAGGAGAATGGAAAATCACTGTCATGACTAAATATAAATGGCTGCTGATTCCGTTTGGACTTACAAATGCACCAAACAATTTTATGAGATCATGAAAAAGATGACCAAAGCTCATGTTTTGCAATTTATAGATTTTTTCTAAAGTATTTGAAGTTGCTTGTGATGCATCTCATGTAGGTATAGAGGTATACTTAGCCAAGATGGAGACCCAATTGCTTATTTCAGTAAGACGTTAAGTAAAGAGAAATGATGATACTCGACCTATGACTCTGAATTTTATGTTATGGTATGTCCTCTTTACAATTAGTGTCATTCTCTTGGAGAACTTCATAGAAAATGTTGAACATTGAGATTTAGTTTTCAAGATCTTTACCTCCAAAAATTGATGGACAAATGAAGGTGATGAATAGAAGCTTAGAGGATTTGCTAAGATGCTTGGTAGAGGATAATGTGAACAATTAGGACCTAATTTTTCCTATGACAAAGTTTTCATACAATAATTCTATAAATAGGTGAATTAGTAAGAGTTCTTTTGAATAGTTTTTAGAATTTAGCCAAGGAAACTATTGATTTGATTCCTTTACCAAAATAGCAAGAGTTAGTATTTAAGTTGGAGGTTTTGCATAAAATGTGAGGGATATCTTTGATGAGGTACAATAAAAGATAACAACCAACATTTTTACTGATAAGGAATATGCTAATCAACATTGTCGATTGGTGGCATTCAAGGTGAGGATTAATCTAAAGTGTTTCGCAAAGAGAAAATATAAGAAGTGTCATTTAAGAAGTGCTAGACCATATAAGATCCTCAAGAATGCCTATATTTTGGAATTTCAAAGTCTTGTAGACTTAACTATTTATCATCGATATGATATTAAATTTTTACCGTAGAATTCTAGCCCTTCCTTATCTTAAATAAGGGATATAAGATTTTCTTGATGAAAAAATTGCGGTGACAAGAGTTGGTGAAGATTGGCAAGTTCTTATCAAGTCGAAAGAAAGAAGAATTTTTTATAGCACTTAAAATTTAGAATATAAATTTCAGAAGTTGAATCCAGAATTTATGATCTGTATTTGTCACATTCTATTTTGAGAACACTTCAAACAAGTCTTAAAGAATTGATGCAAATGAGTTTGGAGTTTTTTTTTAAAAAAAAGAGGACAAATCACTCAACCACAAGCTTTAATTTGGTGGATTGAAGAGTGAGTTGACGTGACAACAGGGTAACAAAGGTTGAAATATACTTTCTGCTAGGTTTTCCATACGAGATAGGGATTAATAATAAGTTAGATATGTTGTGTAAATTTGTTTAGATTTAAGATTATTAAGAGTAAAAAATGATTATCAAAAGTAAGGTTTAATTCTATTTTTAATATTTTAGTTGGGAACCCTTCACGACTAAGATAAGGGTTCCAAGAACTTCTCTTTATATATGTGTACTCAATCCTTCAATAAAATAAGGGTGAATTTTCTCTACAAACTTGAGTTTTCAATTAGAAAGTGTGATGGTATTTTTTATAAAAGTGATTCTTGGACTGTAGGAGTGGTTTTTGGTTCTTTATCTCGGTTGTGTTGTTTTGTTCACTAAAATTCAGGCAGTTTTAGCTTGGATTTTCAGCAATCAAAAACAAAAAATTCTAGCTATGTCAAACCTGAAATTCTAACAATCTAAACTAATATTCTGAGCTTGAAATTCCAATAGCCAAAACTTTATAAGTTCTGTGACTTCCAAGTGTCAAATGGTTTCAATGCCTCTGCAATAAGGAGTTCTTTAGATTAAATAGGTAACATTCTTCTTAATTACAAAATTCCTATAATCTCTCATTATCTCCTATGCAAGATAGATATCAATATAGAGTTGGTAATAGCCTAAAATATGTTCCTATAAGCCCTCATAATCTCCTATATAACATAAGTATGAATATAAACCAATACACAACTAGTAATAGATGACAACTGTGTAATACAGTAACTCCCCCCCTCAAATTGATGTTGGTCAGTTAGAAAGCATCAATTTCCTAAATAGGAACTGATGTCGATCACGAGATAATGTTTTATTAAAAATATTGGCTGTTTGTAGTTTGGTGGAAATATGAGGAAGAGTAATCACATCTTGATCAAATGCTTCACGAATGGAATGATGACATCGGTGTAGTGTCAGGAAGGAGAAGTGGAGTCGGTGGAAGATGTCGTCTATAAACAACCCTAGGCTTAAAGTGCTCAAAAGAACAAGAGAGGTCATTAAAAAGGGAAGCTGAACAGAGACAAAATTGGTAGAAACACAAGTTTGGAAGAAACATTGGTTTTCAAAGAAAACCACATATTTGGAAATATGAAGTTTGTTAGCATTTGCATCATAACACACAATCACTTTATATGCAATACTACACCCACGAAAATGCACACTGAGCTGGCTGAGCTGCAAGTTTGTGACATTCTATGCTTGGTAAATGAACAAAACAGACACACTCAAATATGTGAAGAGAACCATACTCAGGAGCAACACCAAACAAACAAGAGTATGGATAATCAAATTGTAAAATTGTAGAAGGAGATGATTAATTAAATATACAGCAATAGATAAAGTTTCTACCTAAAATCTTTTGCGGCACAAAAGATTCAATTAACAAATTACGAATATCTAAAAAGTGACAATTCTTTTGTTCACTAACTTTATTCTATTGAGTGTAAGGACAAGAATGTTAGGAGACAATATCCTTTGTTCTGGGGTATTCTTGAAATTCAATGGACATATTCTCCTCTAAAGTCATAGCAAAGAATCTTAATACAAGCAAAAAACTGAGTCTCAATAAAAGCAACAAAAGTTTGGTAAGTAGAGAACACTTCATCTTTAGAACAAAGAAAGTATACCTAAGAAAAATAACTATAGTTATCACAAATGTTACAAAATATTTGTATTTGAGCATGAGAGAGAACATGACTCAAACCTCAAACATCAATGTGAATAATCTCAAAATATGCGAAAACTCGGTTACCATATGAAGGAAAGGGTAAATATTTACCAAGTTTACAAGAGCTACACTCAAAATATGGCCTTTTTCTACGACTACGGCTGAAGAAATAGAAGAAAATGAATATTTCCCAAATAAGCACATTTTATAAGATGATTAAGAACAATTGAATTGGGATCCTGATTTCTTATGTTAGACGGTATTATCATTAATAACAACAATGCAAGCAACTGAATCAAAAGTAGGAATGAAAAATTAAAGAGGAATTAACCATCCCACTTTAGGCCCCTTAGTGTGATCACTTTCCCTGATGCCTGATCCTGCACACAACTATTATGATCAAAGTGAATTTCACAGTTATCATCAACAAATTGTCCAACAAAAAGTAAGATTGTAGATAATTCTGGATGCAAATACATTGGTGAAAGAAGACCCCAAATTACCAATTGCAATAATAGGTATGTTAAATTTGCAATAGGCCTGCGGGCAATCTGGAGAGGTACGTAAACAATCCTCATTAGGGCTAGACTTCTGATTGAGGTCAAATAGCCCCCCCTCTTTGGGCAAACAATAGTGCTAGGCCACTTGCTTCATGCAGACTTCAAATCATTCTCCAATTACTTAAATGATGGGCCTTTTTTTGGGGCAAATAGTAGGCAAAGATTTTCATTGGCTCTGATACCATGTTAAATTTGCAATGGGCCTACGGGCCCACACGAGGAAGAAAGTTACACCATACATAAGCCCAAGTGAGTTCCATCCTAAAACCAATTGGCAATAGGTGGAGTAGTCCACTAGGCTTATATGTTAGTCTTGTTTTCCCTCTTTCTTCGATGTGAGACACTCACGTGTGCGTATTCTCAACAAGGTAGATTACTCCTATTGGCAATTTGAGTATGTTAGTAACCCTTATGCTTACAAACAACATTTAGAGCCTTTGTACTATCAGTCATATGATTGGAGGCTCTTAAGTCAACTAACCAAGGAGATGTGAGTAATTTTCTTTTACCTTGAAGGCCAAATGCAGAGAAAGCAGAAATAATAATCTACTGTACCATCTCAAGTGTGAGACTGGGCAACGAACCAATTGCAGATTGTTGTGTAGGATCAAAATTAAAGGAGAAAGCAGTTGCATTGGATCGAACAATAGTCTAACAACCTTGAACCTGTTTATTTTAAGGTTGCAAATGGCATTTTGTAATAATATGCCCTTCCCTCTTTCAGTAATTGCATAACTTCTTGCTACAATTCTTTGCAATATGCCCAAACTCCTTGCAATTATAACATTGTGTCTGTGTTTTGGGTTTTTCTTTTCCTTGTTTAGCGTATGCCATACTAACCATCTTAGTAGTCAACTAGTCATTGTATCTTGAGTGACGTCAAGTTGTGTGGCAAGACATTGTTCTTCTCAAAATAATTGCCCTAAGCATATATCCAAAGTGGGAATGGGAGTAAAATTGAGCAATCGAGCCCTTTCTATCCCAAAGTCAAGTCTTAGCTTCATCAGGAATTGATCTCTTTTTAGTATGAACTGCTTGCAAGCTGCTAAAGCTTCCTTAGGAACTTTGGAATAAAATATACCAAAGTATTCACTCCACATATTGTGAAAGTAGCATAGAATTGATCAATAGAAAGATTACCTTCTTTGCAGTTGGCAATCTCTAATTCTAATTGAAACTTTCTTTTCGAAAATTAAATAAAATTCCTATTAAATAGAAAATTGTGGATGCATTACAAGACGTCCACCTCAAATTTGCATTTACTAAAACTAGGTATGGGTGACAACTTATGTCGGAATGCTAGAACTAAGTTGAAAATTCAATTCAGAAACCAAGTGTGTAGAACCATTAGTGGACACATGATTATCATGCATACTCCATAAGTCCTCAAACAGCAACCGGAAGCTTCATCCGTGTATCCAATTTGGACAGTGTTCAAGTCACCTGCAAAAGCTTGAGAAGAGGACCGTTGCATGGCTTCTAGATTCACACTGTGGGCTTCACTAGTTCAATTCCACTCCCCCTAATTTCTCCTATTCTCCTTCTGATTGTTTCACCCCAATCTTCATCTAGAGAATACCTCAGCAAAAAATTGGCAGTGTAATCCTAGGGCAAGGAAGTGTTCCTTGAGCCATCAAGTGATCTCTACTATGTCTCTGGGTTTTAATGCTTATCTTTAAATAACCACATTATCTTAGTGACAAACACATCTAAGATAATCTCATTTATTTAGAAGTGGTATATGAACAAAGATTGTTGACCATATATGATTCAACAAAGCTGAGCAACCAGTAAACAATCTTAGCATCCTCGCTTTCCCATGAACTAATTGACCATATATGATTCAACAAAGCTGAGCAACCAGTAAACAATCTTAACATCCTTGCTTTCCCATGAACTAAGTTCTTTAGAATTAGTAGGAGCCTTAGAGTTCTTGCCCTTTTCACAACATTTTGAATTGAAATTCCCAATTAGATAATTCTTGCCATTAAGACGAACAATAGATATATTTTCTTTTAAGATATTTTATCAAAAAAATAGATTAAAAAAAATGATATTATAACCTAATCAAAATGATACTTACCTTGAAACTCATGCAAAAAACATGACAAAAGCTCTAACAACCCTGAAAATCAGTTCCCTTAACTAGAAAGTACTCAAGGATATTGAAGAAAAATCCAAAAAAAGATGGCTCTAATACCATGTCAAATGGTTTCAACCTTTGCACTAAGGAGTTTTTTTCCATTAAATAAGTAACATTCTTCTTAATTACAATTATAATTTGTTCCTATGCTTCTTCATAATCTCCTATATAAGGTAAGTATCAATTTATAGCTAGTAACAACCTAAAATTTATTCCTATAATTCCTCATAATCTCCCATATAAGGTAAGTATAAATATACACCAATGCGCAGTTGGCAACAAATGTAATAGTTGTGCAATATAGTTACGCTAGCTAATAATATGGTACCTATTTTATTTGTCCTACGTCAGAGGGTTATTTTCATGATTATTAGGGTATTGTTGATAGAATTTCAATTTTGTTTGTATGACCATTTTGGAACAATTCACCGGGATCACTCTTGTCCTTTTTCCTTAAAATTAGATTTTGAAGTTCTGGAATCAAGTTCCTTAAATATCATCATGTTGTACATCAATGGTGATCTTGTGGCAAAATCATGTATATTGACTATTGATTGATTAATTGTATTTAGTTTTCTTATTATATTAGAGAATATCCCATAAATCATGAGACTAAAATTATTAGATTAGATATTGCATTAAAATATCTCATAAATCATGAGATTAGAATCAATAATTTCCATTTATAGGTACTAGAATTTTGTATATAAGTTAAGCATGTCGTAAACATTTGATTTAAGTAAATTCCTATTCAAATTCTAAAATGGGATCAACGCCAAATTAAGTTCCTTGGATCAAATTGTTTCCAACCTTCATTGCTGAAAAACATATTTTTGGTTTTTGCTCTTTTTGGTTCGGGCTTTATTGCTGCACCCTATTTCCTTCTTTCCATTTCTGCCTTCATTTTTGTCTCCTCCCTGTTTTATCTGTTTGATCTCAGCCTTCATTGTTGATTATTGTGCTCTGTTCTCCTCTAAAATTGAGCATTTCTTCTAGTCTTTATTGTTGGAATTGTCTAAGGATTAGCTGGCTTGTAAAGGGAGGAAAATGTCAAAAGTTGAAGAAGCAAGCGATACCACTATTGCACAGTCAAAAGAGACTGCTTGATTCCAACAGCCAAGGGAATCACAACTTATCGATCTAAAAGGAAAAGGAAAAATTAGCCATCTTACAAGTATGGGACCAAAATTAGGAGATCTTCATTTTGAAGCATGGGATGAAGAAGACTCTATGATCATGGCCTTGTTGTGGAATTCTAGGATTCATAAAATAAGTGACATATGCATTTGTTGGCTACGACTAAAGTTATTTGGGAGGTTATGCAACAATCCTATTCCCAAGCTAGAGACACAGCTCAACTATATGAAGTCGAGATGAAAACCTGGGTGCAAAATAAGGGAATAAGATTGTCACTAAATATGTCAACCAATTGAAGTCATTGTGGCAGGAGCTTGATCATTATAGGGTAATAAAAACTCCTGATGATACGACTCTTCTAAGGGGTTTTATTGAGCATGATAGAATCTATGACTTCTTTGTTGGACTTAACCCAGAATTTGGCCAAGTGAGAATCCAGATTTTAGGCTGACAAGAGGTTCCATGTTTCAATAAAGTGGTGGCAATCATTCGAGGTGAGGAAAGTAGAAGAGGACTGATGGGACACTGATAGTTCAACAATGGTAGGTAAAAGTAACAAATCAGTCACCAACTTGAAAAGAGGAGTAGCTCAAGGGATAGAAAAAAGTGGTCAGACAAGGACTTCAATTTGTGAAGGATTATGGTGTACTTATTTCAACAAAACTTGCCGCAATCGTGAAAAATGTTGGAAGCTTCATAGAAAGCCTTCCAACCATGAATGGAGTCAAAAAGGAGATTATTACGGGCTAATGGAAAGTCCATATTGCCATAATATCACAAAATTAATCAACGTCATAACAGTCGAGTAGTATTAACCGAGAAGAAATTGGGAGAGTGAGATCTCTTATCAATAACCATGAAAGGCCTTTAGATAGTTATTCTTTATATTCTGGTAAGTTTCTGTTTTTCTTTGGATTAAATGCCTCAGATACAAACTTTACCAACTCCTGGGTTATGGACTCGAGAGCAATAGACCATATGACCCATTTATCCAAATATTTATCAATATACACTCCATGTCCAAACAGTTGAAAAATAGCAACAGTCGATGGATCTTTAACTGTAGCAGGTATAAGGATGTCAAAATAATCCCATGAATAACTCTTAAGAAATGTTCTTCATGTTTCCAAACTACCAAGTTTGTTTCCATACAAATTTCACCCAGGATTTATGTTGTAATTTGATTTTTTATAGTATTCATTGTGTATTTCAAGACAAGGATTTATGGAGGATGATTGGACTTGTTAAAGAATGGGATGACCTCCATTATCTTGAAGCACTAAGTGAGTTGAACATAACTAATGGTACATTATCCAATTCTTTCATATCAGATTTTGTTGCATCCAATAAAGAAAAATTTTGCTTCACCCTTATTGGTTAGGACATCCATCATTTCAAATTATTAAGATTATGTTTCCCTCTTTGTTTACAAATCTTAATGTTGAAAATTTTCATTGTGAGGTATGTGAGCTTGCTAATGGCAAGTGTGTACCTTTTCCAATTAGTAATCGAAGGGGCTTTATTTCTTTTGTCTTATTCTAAGTGATATTAGGGGTCTATATACTGTTTCCAGTGTTTTCAAGACAAGATGGTTCTTTTTTTCATTGATGATTGTACTCGTGTTTCTTAGATTTTTCTACTCAAACATAAATCTGATCTTAATACTATACTTCCAAATTTTTGCTCCATGATCGAAAATCAATTTGGGGTCAATATCAAAAGGTTTGGGTCAGATAATGTCAAGGATTGTTTTAATCAAGTTCTTAGCCCATACTTTTAAAATGAAGGAATAGTTCATGAGAGATCTTGTGTATATACTCCATAACGAAACGGGGTAATAAAGAGGAAAAATGGTCATCATCTTGAAAAAACACGTGCTCTGTTGTTTCAAAAAAATATGTCTAAGGCATTTTGGGGGAAGCAGTTCTTGCAGTCACTCATCTCATACACATATTGCCTTCTAAAATCTTGTGTCTCAAACGTTCTGTGAATGCCCTTTTAATATTTTATTCGAATCTTGATACTATCAATAATCTTGTTCATTCTCAAGTGTGTCATTTGTGTATTTTCATAATGGGGAGAAACTAGATCCTAGGACTAAAATATGTCTTCGTGGGCTATTCTTCGACTTAAAAAGGGTATAAGTGTTACTACTCTCCACCAAAGTAGTTCTATGTCTTAATGAATATTACATTCAATGAACAAGATTTGTATCTATAATGATGAGCAGGACTTTCCTATTGCCATCAGAAAAGGAACTAAAGAGTGTACAAAATGACCATTATACCTTTTTGCACATTTCTTATCATTGAAAAAAATTTCACCATCTCACAAAGCCTTCTTCGTGAGCCTGAATACTATTATCATCCCTACCACCTTATTTGAGGCTTTATCTAATGAAAAATGAAAACAAGCTATGAATGTGGAGATGGAGGCATTGGAAAAAAGAAAGTTACCTGTAGGAAAGAAACCGATGGGTTGTAAGTGGGTATAAACCAATGTTTAAAAACCAAACCGGACTGGCCAATTCGACTGTAAATAATATGAAATGGTTGGTTGTCCTTTTCAGTCTCATTTAATAACCTCTATAAACAAGTCGGAACTGATTAGTAGCAGATGACTAAGATGTGAAGATTGCTGCTAGGCCATTCGAAAAGAAACCCACCCAGAATGCTCAACACCAAAGGCGTCATCATCAACCATCCAAATTCACCCAAACGACTATGAAACATGGAAGCCTAATGACCTAATGCTTGGATTTAGTTGACGAGAATGAAGTAAGGAGATGAGTTTGTTCTAGAGTTTGAATTTGGTGAGGATAAACTTAAGGAGAGAAACTAAGCATGTATCGATTTACATACATGAAAAAGAGAGATAGTCCGAAACCTCACGCCTTAGCCAAATTTTTACTGGGTGTTGTTGTTTGGAAAAGAGAGATAGTAAGAAATGAAGGTATAAAACCTCATCGTCATCCTCCTCCTCCTCTGTCCCTAAGCCTATCCATCACAATACACAATGCAGTCGTTTCTTCATGCGAACCCCAACCCTAACTTCCCCCCCTTTATCTCTCTTCTTTGCCTCAATAGCAACTTTGTTGTACTATTATAATCTTTATTTTTATGAACTATGTGTCTTGAAACTTTTTGTTATATATAATATTTCAGTTTAATATTATGAAAAAGTATAATGTTAAATTATTAATCCTTTTTGAACATTAATTTTTTCTTTCAATTTAATGTTAAATTTTACTAAAACAACTTTGACAAACTTAGAACCGTATTTGATTTATAAGATATTAGTTTTAAGATGAACCTTCTTATTTCAAACTAATTTTAATAACATAAGAAATTCTTAAGTTTTCTTTTTTTTTAGTTTTGAATTTATGCAAAATATAGCATTTGTATATATCTCATTTTGCTTTTTCTAAAGATAATAAAGCATAGTTAATTCAAGTAACAATGAAACTAAATAAAATTTAAAATAATTATAGAATTAAATTAAAAACATTCTTTTTAAAAAACTTAATTGACCAAATTGGTAGTACTTCTCTCGTAGTTATTTGGCGTAAACAGTTTCTTCAATAACAACAACAAAATATTTTATTTTTATTTACTCTTATAATTTTTACTTCTTATTTTTTATATACCGGTTTTATAGCAGTTCAATACCGGTTGAACCTTTAAACCTTAAACCTTTCCTTTGACCCGTTCAATGTCCGGTCTGATTTTTAAAACATTGGTATAAACAATGAAATATATGGGAGATGGGTCCATTGAGAGATACGTCGTGTGATTGGTAGCAAAAGGCTATATTCAAACTTATGGGATTAATTATTTAGAGACTTTTACTCATGTTGCAAAGAGGAATACGGTTAGAATATTATTGTCATAGCAACTAATTATGGTTGGGAACTGCAACAATTTTATGTCAATAATGTATTCTTTACTAATTATGGTTGGGAACTGCAACAATTTTATGTCAATAATGTATTCTTATATGGAGAATTAGAAGAGATTTACATTGAAATTCTAGCAGGTTATGGGAAGAATTTGCCCGCTTATATTGTGTATAAGTTGAAGTAAGGCACTATATAGCCTTAAACAATCACCTCGAGCATGGTTCGAAAGATTTGCAAGAGTTATGTTGGCTATTGGATATAGACAAAGTCAAGGAGATCATACACAGTTTATTAAACACTCTTCTTCAACGGGAGTTATAGCTCTTACAGTGAAAGGGGATAATGATAAAGAAAAACAGTTATTGACTCAATGATTAGCTAAGGAGTTTGAGATTAAGGCGGTGAAAGGTTGAAGTATTTCCTTGGATTTGAAGTTGCACCATTCTAGTTAGGGAAATTTTACCTCACAACAAAAGTATGTAACAGATCTCTTCAAGGAAATAGGCAAGATGATATGCAAACCTCTAAGTACTTCTATTGATATGAGTCTAAGCTTAAAAAAGTAGAGGAGGATGTTGTAATAGTCAGAGAAATGTATCAGCACCTAGTAGGAAGATTAATTCATCTATCTCACTTACAACCAGATATAACATATGCAGTAAGTATAATTATTCAGTTTATGCATAGTCAAAGGAAGTTCATCTGCAAACAGCTCAAATAATACTTCAATACCTTAAGGGAGCACTAGGGAAATGTATATTGTTTGAAACAAATGGAGGTTTGGTTCTTAAGGCATATATTGAAGCTGGTTATGTTGGATCTATTGTTGATAGAAGATCAGTTTCAAGATATTGCACTTTTCTTGGTGGGAACCTTGTGACTTGGAGAAGCAAAAAACAAGGTTTAGTGGCTCAGTCAAGTGTAGAGGCTGAGTTTTAGGCAATGGCTCAAGGTGTGTGTGAATCACTATTTGAAGATTATTCTTGAAGACCTGAAGATCAAGTGGGATGACCCTATGAGACTATACTAAAACAACAAATCTGCAATCAGCATAGCTCACAGCCCAGTTCAACATGATTGAACAAAGCATATTGAAATCGACAGGCACTTTATCAAGGAAAAATTAAAAATTGGATTAATTTGTATACCTTGTGAGTCTACTCATGGCCAATTGGCTGACATTCTCACCAAAAGTTTGAGCAACTCAGTTTTTCATAATATTTTATCCAAGCTGGAAATGGAGAACACCTATTCACCAACTTGAGGGGGAGTGTGGCAAAATCATATATATTGATTGATTGTATTTGATTTTCTATTATATTAGAATCATGAGATTAGATATTGTATTAGAATATCTCATAAATCATGAGATTAGATCATTAGTTTCAATTTATAGGTACTAGAATTTTGTATTATAAGCTAAGCCTATTGTAAACATTTGATATAAGCAAATTTTCTAGTTCTAAGAGATCTGTATTGTATCTGGTTTATTTTAGTGCTTCTAAGAAGATATAGGTAGCTTACATGCTGATTATATGTTCTTTTGTTTACTTAAATTTGATAGATGCGTGATAAAATGGTTCAAATGAAAATATCTAAACAACTTTCTACCTGTCTGCAGAGGTACAACCTAACCCAAATTTTGTTTTTGCAGCCCAATATCGGAAGTTTCGCATCTCTTTGCAGAAATGATTCAGCATGGACTACGTTGCATTGCATTCTGTAGATCACGCAAACTCACTGAGATTGTTTTATCCTATACGTATGTCAATTCATACCATAAATTCGAAATTGTTTTGATAGCAGTTTATTAATACCAATTTTTATCATTAAATTTCAACAACTATTATAGGCGAGAGATTCTTCAAGAGACAGCTCCAAAGTTTGCAGACTCAATAGCTGCTTATCGTGCTGGCTACATTGCTGAAGTGAGTTCAGATGTTTCTTGGTAACCATGTTTGGACACTTGTTATGTTGTTGCAAAGTAGATTCATGAATCAGAGAATTTGTGTTTCTGATTTCTGAAAATTGAATCAAACTTTGGTGAATAAGTTCCTTCTTTCTAGGTTAGACATGTTATAGATACTATCATTTATTGATTGGTTAACCGTTTTCAGTACTTTATATTAGTCAGTTGCAATGTGCGTGGTCAATGTGCCTTTGAGCTTTTGTCTTCATTAAACCATTTAATGTCCACCTCCCATACTTGATCTCTGTGCCATCTAGTTTCTCAAAAGTATAATAAAAGTTATTTGACGATAGTGAAGCTATTCCTAAATTGGATCAAAGGAGGGCTATTGTGTCATACTTCATGCTTCATTATGTTTTGATTTGTCAGATTCTATCCTAAGATGAAATTTCATCTATATAACAAGTAACACATGAAGGAACTGTTTCTTTTCTCCATTTTCATTTCTAATATTGGCTTTCATAACTGCAGTTCCTTTTAGTTTCTTGATGAGACTGTCAGTTGAAGCTTTGGTTTATATCACTGGATTGAACCATAATTGTCAAAAGAAAAAAAAAGACAACGGTGTCATATCAACTTTTCTCACATCTTAATGTTGTACCTCAGTTGTCATTTCCATGTTCATATTTGGCATACCAGGTGAAAATCATTGCCAGCCTGTTTGATAATCTGGTCATATTTGCAATTGATAACAGGATCGTAGGAAAATAGAGAGGGATTTTTTCAGCGGAAGGCTTTGCGGCATTGCTGCAACGAATGCCCTTGAGTTGGGTATTGATGTTGGCCACATTGATGCTACCCTTCATTTAGGTTTTCCTGGTAGTATTTCTAGGTAAAATGCTTAGTTACTCCATTTTCAGCGATTTTGGTAGTTCTCTTCAATTGTTCAAATTGTAAACATTTTCTTCCACTTTTAGCCTTTGGCAACAAGCTGGCAGATCTGGAAGGAGAGGGAAGGCATCTCTTGCTGTTTATATAGCATTTGAAGGTCCCCTGGACCAATATTTTATGAAGTTTCCTAAGAAACTTTTTGAGGGCCCAATAGAGTGCTGTCATATTGATGCTCAAAACGAACAGGTATCAAATTTGCTGTGATTGAAAGTTTTGTCTGAATCAATCATTTATGTGTTGTTCTTTTTCTGTATCCAACAAAATAGGCTAATTTATGTGCTTCCCTTTAATGACTTGCTATTGTAGGTGCTTGAACAGCATCTTGTCTGTGCCGCTCTTGAATACCCTCTTAGTTTGGAGTATGATGAAAAATATTTTGGCCATAGTTTAGAGAATGCAGTGAAATCTCTTAAAACTAAAGGTTATTTGGGTTTTGATCCCTTGCATGAAGCTTCTGCTCGAATTTGGAGCTACATTGGACGTGAGGTATTTATTATTATTATGTGTACATTATGTTTAATATTTTGTTTCCGCAATAGAGGGCGAGCCTTGGAGCAACTAGTAAGATTACTCCTTTGTGATCAAAATTCACAAGTTCGAGTAAGAGAAACAACATCTTTGTAAAATACAACGGGAAAGTTGCATACAATTGATGACTCTCTCCCGACCCTTGCAAAGCGAAGAGCTTTGTGCACTGGGGCAGCCCTTATTTTGTTTCCTTAATTGATAAAATTTGTGACAATTTTAATTTGTTTCCAAATTATTTTCCTTTCCTTTCTATCATTTGTCTAGAAAATGCCATCGCGTGGTATAAGTATTCGGGCTATAGAAACTGTCAGATACAGGGTAACAGACATAGAAAAAAAAGAAGTCCTCGAAGAGATTGAGGAAAGTAGAGCTTTCTTTCAGGTATCAAAGTTGCAATTTTTATTTTCAGAGTTGACCATGGTTTTGTCTCTTTTATCTCTTTAGCTGTATTTCTTATCAATTTCATAGTAAGCTCTTTTTCATTCAATTCCTTCTGTAATACATGGGATTAGGTATATGATGGCGCAGTCTATATGCATCAAGGGAAGACCTATCTAGTGAAGGAATTGAATTTGTCGGAAAAGATTGCTTTATGCCATGAAACTAATGTAAATTATTACACCAAAACCCGTGACTATACTGATATCCATATAATCGGTGGGAATCTTGTGAGTTGGACCCTCAACCTTCTGTTTTCCTCTGCACTTTCCCTTTGAACTTCTGTTAGTAATTCTTCACACTTGTCATGCTTTTGTACTTTCAAACGTTCAGTACTTAGTGGTATTACATCTTGATGTTCACTCTGAGTTACTGCGAATTTGATTTCAATTGATAGTGATGACTAGAGGGGAAGATGTTCCTTGCTTTTCTTGTGTGCGTTTCCATTTGTAATTGTAAATCATGCTAAGAGGAAGTGATCAATTCATAATGGAGAGAGTGACTTTTAAAGAAGCCTATTTTGTAGGAAGCAACAATGTATAGTTAGATATTGCTTTGAACAATAGATGTACCATAGAGAAAGTTATACATCAGCACAGAATTTGTAATTATTTCTTCTGCATCTTGTAAATGATGTATTTGCTTTGAGACTGAGATATCTTTTATGTTATGTTAGGCCTATCCTGCACGGGTTTCTGGGAATCAGTCCTCTAGAACTACAGCTCAAGCAAATTCTTGTAAAGTAACAACTACTTGGTTTGGTTTCTACTGTATACAAAGAGGAAGCAACAGAGTTTTAGATGTAGTTGATCTCTCACTGCCTACATTCTCATTTGAATCTCAGGTTGCTGTTATTGCTGAAGTCATGTTTACAGTAACCCTTATCCAGTTGCACATGATTGTCTTTTGATTAAACCATTCTCCTTTTCTCTTCAGATGCTATAACTTCTTGATGAATTTCTGTACAGGCTGTTTGGATTCAAGTTCCACAATCCATTAAAAAGTTGGTAGAGGAAAAAGGTTTTTCATTTTGTGGCGGTCTGCATGCCGCATCTCATGCCATTCTTAACGTAGTCCCTCTGTGAGTCTTTTATATTTATGATCATCTAAAATCAGAAACTGTTTCCTCATACGTTCACTTAAAGCTTGTAATTATTTGCTCAAAACTTTTACTTCCCATGCATACCTGCTTGGTGCTCTAAACTGGTTGAGTACGTTCGGATGCTTTGGCCTGCAGATATATAAGATGCAACTCATCTGACTTGTCTCCAGAATGTCCAAACCCACATGATACCCGCTATTATCCAGAAAGAATTCTGGTATACGATCAGCATCCAGGAGGGACTGGTGTCTCAAAGCAGGTAGTTAGAAATTGAAATGCTGTAGTTTAATTTTTTATTCATGAAGTTTGGTAGCTTAACAACAGAATGCAGAAGTACCTGAGCTTAAAACTAATATTTGTTAATTATGGTTGCTAGAAATTTGATGGCATACTATCACCGTCCAGGTTCAATGGCCTCGTCATTATGTGTAATACTTAAAACAGAAATTTGAGTGAAGTGTTATATGTATTTCGGCAATTTGGTTGGCGGTTCACCACTTATTGATCCTTCTTACAGGGCCAAAATATAAGAAATTCAAATTTTGAGTTAAGATTTTTTTGGGTGGTTTAATAGCTATTGGTTACGCTATCATGCTTGACCTTTAAACACAGGCAGGTTTTTCAAAAAAACACGTGCAAGTTTTTCATAGTCTACTGCATGGTTTCATGACATTTTCATCTTCCCTGACTTTGAGTTCTGTACATGCAACAGATTCAACCATATTTCACTGAGCTTCTAGATTCGGCTTTGGAACTTCTCACATCTTGCCACTGCTTTGGGAATACTGGTTGCCCTAATTGTGTTCAAGTCTGTCTCAACACTCACCTGACTTCCACATTTATCTTCTGCTCATGCTTGAATAAAGTAGATTGTCATTTATTGCAGAGCTTGGTTTGCCATGAATACAATGAAGTTCTGCACAAGGATGCTGCCATTATCATCATTAAGGTTCTGCCCAAACCTTGAGGACCTGCATTCTGATATTTTTTATTTTTTAATGTATTTTAAAATTTTCTACAGGGTGTTCTGGATGCAGAAGAATCTTACTTTAGAGACCTTTATGGTCCTCGTAAAAGCATATAGAGCAGTTTCCTAAACTCGTATGTGTTGTCTGTAAGCGCCTGTAGCATGGAAAGGGTCAAAACCTTCTTAATCACACTCATACTGTAATCAGTTTGATATGTTGCCATGTGTTGGAATAATCAAAGAGAAACAATGGGTTTACAGCATCTTTCCAACCCTCCCTAACTCCACCTTTCCCACCACCGCTACTACAATCTTCCAATCCATAAACTTCGTTGAACATTTTTGGCCATGATATTTGTACCAAGCCAGAAGCTTCTTAGGTCTATTATACACCAATTATTTAGTTTTGAGTGCATACAAATTAATTGTGCTGGTGAATCATACTGCTGATTTGAATCATCTTTTGCTTTCTCATTGAAATAATTGACTGGTTCTCCTAAGCACATTTTTCATTACAATTAGTTGGTAAATCTGGTTGCTATTAGGCGTAGCTAGAACCTGTGAGACAGACCTCAGTGGCCCAAAACTTGGTAGATCATTTGAAAACCAAGTGGCGATAGTTGTTCCGGAAATGCAGTTAAACCTGTTCAAGGGCACCTTAGATTGAATGGTGATTCACCCAGCAAAGCAGGATTGGCTTCGAAGATGCAGCTCTACATAAATCGAAGAGATTTGCTAGCATTTTCAGGTATATGATAATCTTTGCTGCTAAAGTATTTGATGAAAATGTCTCAGGTTTCAAGTAAACGAAGAAAAGGACTGTCTTGTTCTTTTGATTATCTATATGAAATCTCACAAGTTCTGTTTAGATGTAGTTTTACTCCATTAGTTCAATGGTGTTGGCACCCGGGATATCAATTGCAAAGATTGGACATGCTGAAATTTTGCTTTTTCACAAAAAAATGAGGATATTTGAAGATCAGAGAGGCCAACTCTTTTGATGGAAATGAGGAATTATGGAGACCAATGGTTGGTTCATACGGTACATTACATGTAGATAGGTTTCTCCAAATGATATAAGATTAGCTAGTCAGCTGACAACGTAACGAGGGATCAACTGCGCCTGGGGCATCATTTCTGGACTAGGGAAGCTGCGCAAAATGTATGCCTTCTACAAATGCGAACTCCGTCAACCGCATGAATTGCGGGAAAGTTGATTGTTGCGGGGAGCTGCAAGGCTCTAAGCATGAGAAGTTTTGATGTTAAAATGTTGGTTCAGAATGAAGGTCTTCGTCGGAGCTTTTACTCGTGGCGTGCTTGATCAGTTAATCCCCTTGTTTGATACTTTGCGTTTTGTAATTGTACTTTGCTTAATATGACAGGATTCCTGTCACTCGTCTCATACGATACGATTAAAACAGTAAGGAAGGAGAAAGATAAATTAGTTGTTCAATTTATATTTTTTGGAGTTAATACTCTTGTCCTTCAATTTTAGTACTTGCGATTTAGGACTTCCGTCTCAACGTAATGTTTGCCTTTTATACTAATATCTAATTACTTGCATTACTATGATTGCTTAGTACAGTTCAAGGTTTTACGAGGCTTTAGCACTAGCCTGTACTGATGGAGATAAACTACTTCCAGTCTCTGCACAATAGCCATTGTCTTTAGTACTTTTTCTCTAAGAAAAACGTACTTCATGGTTATTTAAACATGAATTTACCACCTTGCTCAAGGTTAGTGGTATGATTCAATTTAAGAACATACTTTACAAACCTTTCCTCGGGTGTTCAATCCTGGTTATTTAAATTTCTAGTAGCATAACGTCTAGGTTATTCAATCCAAAATCTGTAATATATACGTCTATTTCTAAAATGATTTTCCTGTTAAATATACAAAATGAAAGAATTCTATTGTGTTTCGAATAGAAGACTTATCGAGAAACTTGTTAAAAGAGTACATGTTACATTAAAGTCTAAAATAAATGAACAATGTGGAAGAAAAGGTATAATAGGCTAAATGGTATAGATGCTGCTTTATCGGACCATTTATTTAGGGCCATTTTCTTTTTAAACTGCTTCTTTCAACATATCCACTCCTGTCTGTAAGACAACACTGGAAGATATATTCGACTTGAGGCTTCTTATGCCAAAATTAGACACAGACTTCATAGTGTCAAGTGGAAATAGAGAGTAACATACCTTTCGGTTTAGGGTAAGTGTGTCATTTATATATTGAAGGTAAGGATGCCGATATGACTCGTCGTTTTAGAGTGCAAAACAATATTATTTTAAATTTCTTAAATAACATTAAAATAACATCTTTTTTAGTAAAAATTCGGATCATTGGCTTTGGATCAATCTTTAAGACATGGGTCTGGTTCAAGTTGATTCCAAATTAGATTTAGTCCTAACTCAAGTTAACAAGTATAAGAAATAAGGAAAGACACACACATAGTTTGGTTCTATATTTAAAACACCTTTTGAATTTCAATGTTTACAATAAAATTTAGAACAAATCTTAATGTTTCGAAGCGTTCAAATTAAATTCTAATATTTTCAAAACATTTAAAATAGACCTTAAATAGATGAAAAATTTTACAGAGTTAATTGCCTGTCAGTTAAACGCAACGTCAATGTTAACGTAATATTATTTTTATTTTTAAATAAAAATTAGGTCCCACTGCTACAGGGTAAGTAAGACCTATTATCTAAAATATATAAATATGGCTCCATTGTCATGTGACAAGTGAGACCTACTCTCTAAAATGTATAAACAATGTTATCACTTGGCTATAGGACCCACTTTTTTATTAATTTTAAAAAATAATTATGTGATCGTAGAACCCATTTTTAATTATTAACACAACATTTAACTGACATAGAGTTAATTCCGTTAAATTTTTTGTTCATTTAAGATTTGTTCTAAACATTTTAAAAACATTATGGTTTAATTTGAACACTTCAAAACGTTAGAATTCAAGTTGTGTTCTGTTGTAAACATTAAGGCTCAAAATAAACTTTTAGCCTTTAAGAAAGGGGTAAGGCAAAGTATGGTCACGCGAGTTAGACAAAACAAAGTTGGCACCCAATATGGATTAGTGAGAACATGATTGTGCATAAGGTAGGGTATGGATCTCCAAAGTCTCATACATAGTGGGAAAGCTAATGTAAGAGACCAAATGCTTTTGGGCCAAAATGATGACAAGAATGGCACAGGCCCAAGTAGCAGCTTTAAATATAGCTCCAGCATAAGATCAAATGTTCATCTGAATATTCAACATCCTTATGGTAAAGGAATGCACCTGCAAGACACTCAATAATATGCCATTCTGTTGTAACATACTTAGCTGTACGAAAACAGACACTTTGTATATATATACAATCAATGAAAACGGAAACAACAACGATTACATAACAAAGTTTGTTTTATCTTATTCTCATTTCCTTTACATGGTATCAAAGAGATAGAGGACAAACGTCCATGGCTCACGATTCAACAGCTTCTTCTTCTGCCAACCATCCTCCAGAACCTGACCAAACAAATATGCAACAGGGCTATATTTATCTCAAAGTCAGTATGTGAGGGATTTGCTTCACTGAGCCAATATGTCATTCTACAAACCATGTGCCACTCCCATCTCCACTAGGTCCAAGCTCTCGTTCCATGATGGTTTCCCCTTCTCTAAACCTTCGTTGTGTCGCAGCTTAGTTAGGGCTCTTCAATATCTTTGCAACACAAGGCCAGATATTAGCTACACGATTAATAAATTGAGCCAATTTCTTACCAATCCATCCACTACACATTGGATTGCCTTAAAAAGGGTTCTTCGTTTCCTTCAAGAGGCTACTGATCTAGGGCTTCATTTTCGACCCTCATCCTCTCCTCTTCAGCTTCACGCTTTCAGTGATTCGGACTGGGCTAGCTCTCTTGATGATCGGAAGTCCACAAGCGGTGGTTGTGTCTTCCTCGGGGGGAAATCTTGTGTATTAGAACTCGAAGAAACAGTCAGTCGTCACGCTCGCTCTAGTACCGAAGCAGAGTATCTGGAACTTTCATAGGTCTCTACTAAACTCATCTGGCTACTCTCCTTGCTCTCTGAACTAGGGTTAACCTCATCTCAAAAGCCTATCCTATGGTGCAGTAATAATAGTGCTCGAACTTTAACTCACAATCCAGTGTTTCACTCTCACACTAAACATTTTGAAATTGACATCCACTTTATCCAAGACAAAGTTTCAGATGGTGTTCTAGAAGTCAGATATGTTAGTACAGCAGACCAAGTAGCTGACTTACTCACAAAGCCTTTACCAGTGACACGATTTTCTTACTTATTATCCAAACTCAACTTTGTCACAAATCCCAGGTCTCGTTTGAGAAGAGATGTAAGAGATCAAATGCTTTTGGGCCAAAATGATGATAAGAATGACACAGGCCCAAGTAGTAGCTTTAAATACAGCTCCAGCCCAAGATCAAATGTTCATCAGAATATTCAACATCCTCATGGTAAAGGAATGCACCTACAAGACACTCAATAATATGCCATTCTGTTGTAACAAACTTAGCTGTATAAAAATAGACACTTTGTATATATATACAATCAATGAAAAGGGAAACAACAACGATTACATAACAAATTTTGTTTTGTCTTATTCTCATTTCCTTTACAGCTACAATGTACTATTCGCCTTTACAGGTCTTGAAGAAACTTGTAGTTTGGTCAAGATTAACCATGTTAAAGGCTTATATAGGCTTTAATAGGAGCCCAGGGCATATGATGGTGGCAGGGTTTTAAAAACTTTATTTTCAAGCTTCATTGTCGTGGTTCACTAGTCAGGCTACCATATATTTTTCGGTTAGGTGGAAAACTAATATTTTTATAAATTTTTTAGTTAAAAGGTCTTGAAAATGGAAAGTCGAAAAAACGTCTTTCGATCTCTCCTTGATCTAGGTCGCTGGTTATCACTATATAAACTTAAATATGCTCCTTGAAAATGGCTCATTTTCTTTCACTAAATACTCGAGATAGACATGTAACGTGTGAATTCTAGCTTGCAATATATGAGTTCAATTCATTATTGTTAAGAGATTTGTGCGTCTTGCTAGTTCAATCTATAGCAGGCACTTTGTAAAAAGGTACACCTGCATGTCTCAATCTTTTAATGATTCTAATAAGTGCTTTAGTAGTTTAAGCTCCTCCTTTAAGACTATATGTTTTTACAAAAAATCTCTAGTCAACCTTCCTACAAAAAGATCTTTTCTTAACATTAAGCATGTTGGTATTATATACAAATGTTAAGTTAATTCCAACAATTTATTTGTCTTTAACCTTCTCCACTTTCTAGAAATTAGTTACTTCAACAGTTTTTGATGGTTATAAATGTATCCAAAGTATAAACGAGATTGAATGCTTATTGTCTCAACCTCTCTTCTTTGTCCCGATCCCTATAAGGAAAAGATAATAATTTATATCAAAGTTTTCATATATTGTTGATTCCTAGGTGTAATGCTTCTTTCTCTATTCTGCCTATTGGTACAATTGAAGTAAGATTAACCCAAAATAGAACCATACCCTAACTATAAGCATAAAGTCAAGTCAACGTACCCAGTATATAAGACTCTCCACTTTACGTGAGTACTTTGGAGAGGGTCATATTGTACGCAACTTTCCCTCTATATTTTTACAAAAAGATTATTTTCGTGACTTGAACCAATGACCTAACCATAAGCATACAGATTAATCTACAATATAGAACCCATACCCTAACCATAGGCATAACACCTTTTGCTCAATGTTAGAATCGGCAATCAATAGATGTAGGCAAACTTAAGGAAAAAAATATTGATAGAATGATAAAAATTAGCACACATTATATCTCTTTCTTATAAAGAAAGTAATTGAGAATATTTAAACAATGTAAGTGTTTATTTGAAAAATAAGTTTATTAAAGTAACTTGATAATGAGTATCTTAAATGGAACATTAATTGAGTGTGTAAATGTCCTCATTTTGATGGTTATATAATTGATTTTTAAATTTGAGATTATCAAAATATCTAATATGGTGATTACTTTGATTATATTTATGGCTAATTCTATTTATAATAGTTTAATCAATAGTATTGGATAAGATTTGTTATGTTAAATTAATTAAGGAGAATATTCTGCTATTTTTATATATTAGGAATTATTTTATTAGAGTAAATTGATATTTGAAAAGATTTTTTCAAATATCAATTAAAATCAATTACTTTTTACAAAAGAATGAAGATGGTTAGATTTTAATATAATAAACACTAGTTTTATACTCAATGTCTAATTGGAGTATTAGATAATAAAAAGATTAAACTAGATGTTATACTTATATGTGGGTATATTAAGTCAAATCCTTTTAATATTCCTAACATCTTGGTAGCCACGAGATGTTGCTAGACATCAATTTTAATATATGTTTATGACTTATTTAGTTAGAGAAATAAAAATAAATTATCTAATTTTAATTATAAATTATAATTGAAAATTATAGTTATTACTAACATACTATGAACTTAATAAGTCACATATATAGTACAATTAAAGAGAAAAATATTTAAAATTAACTTAGACTTAATTATAAGTTTAAAAACTTTTAAGAATCAAATATGAGATATTTGATTTTATTAAGATTAAATTATAATTATAACTATCATTAGACTTTAATTACAATTTAGATTTTAATTTTAATTAGCCTTGTTAAACCTTAGTTTTTCTCTATAAAAAGGAAAGGCACTAAAGGAGCTAACACTCCAGTTAATCTCTCTTTAAAAATTAGAGTTTTTTTTCTTTAATATATAGATACCATAAAGGTTGAATAGTTAGACAACTTGTAATTGACTTCATAAAAAAAGTTTTGTAGAATATATGAATCATATTTATCTTTAACCTTTTTATTTAATAATCACTGCTTCAAATTTTTTATTAAAGTAATCATTTCTAAAATTATAAAAATTATTTAATTTCACCGTTGATTTGATCAATGATTAATTTCCTAACTAAATGATCCTTTGAGTCAAGGAGAGCATATTTCCCCAAGCTTAAGAAAATTATTTGATATTTTTATAGCTTTAAAAATGAAATGCAGTTCTCATTTCATGACATAGTTTATATAATTATTGAAGACATATGCTTAAGTATGATTTACCTGCATCTGCATTCCTAGGAGACCATCAACTTTACAGTATCTTGTCAATTGTGAGATGTGAAGTGCCCCATTTTCTTATACAAATTCATGTGCAAATCAGGTACATTGGCAATAACTCAAGGTGCTATAGTTAATTAATTCGTGGTCAAAGATATAATTGTTTATCTCACTAGGGCACAGAAAAATGAAGGAAGAAGGTCATGCTTATAAGTTGGAGAATGAAGGTCAATAGGGCTTCAAATTTGAGTGGGGTAGTACAAGTCCCTATTTTAATAAGAGATAAAAATGAAGCATTGTTAGAGCACCAATCCCACATCCTATTAGATAAACATTTTCATTTTCTCTAGAATTTTTCTAATCCAAATACCATAACGAACACAACACGTGACTGCAACATATTTAACATCACAAGTTGATAGAGCAACAATGGGTTGCTTCTTAGAACACCATATAAAAAATGAATTATCCAAATAAAAAAATTAGTTGTAATTTTGTGATTCTTTTTTGTTCCAGTTTAATCACCACTATATCCAAAAAGTTCATGATTTTTCAATGAAGAATAAGACAACCTATACTCAATAGTTCCCTTGATATACCTTAGAACTCTCTTGGCAAACTTCAGATGTGATGTTATATGATTCTCCATAAACTTGCTCGCTAACTTAGCACCAAATAATATATTAGGTTGAGTCCATGTTAAATACCTCAAATAACCTACCAGAATCTTGTAATACATTAGAGTTATAGGTTTCCTTTCTCCTTCTTTTGTTAATTTGCTACTACAATCAATAGGACTATCAATTGGCTGACAACCTTCCATGGGAAATGTCTTCAAGATGTCTTTTGAATATCTTATTTATGAAAATGTCTTCAAAATGTCTTGTTTCACTTTAATTCTCAATAAATTATCTATGAGTCCCAAATTAATCATTTCAAATTCCTTATTCATTAGTTGCTAGAACTCCTTTATCATCCATATAAAGGCAAACAAACATAATATCTCCCTTTGAGTTACTTTCCATGTATAAAGCATACTTATAAGGATATTTAGTGAAGCCATTTTTTTGGAAAATAAGAATCAATTCTAGAATTCCATGCCTGTGGAGCTTACTTAAGCCTATAAATCGCTTCTTTAATTTGTACACTTTATCTTCTTACCCTTTAACAAAAGTTCTTGTGCTTGCTCTACATAGATTTCTTCTTCAAGGTTTTCATTTACTAATGTTGATTTTACATGGTTATTTTGGACTGCCAAAGAAATAAACAATATCATAGTTTTAAGCCGAGCTACAAGCGCAAATACTTCTTTATAATTAATACCATATTGTTTTTTGTAGACTTTCACTACTATTCGTGCCTTATGTTTTTCCACCTCTCCAATTCCATCTCTTTTAGCCTTGAACACCTATTTTACTTTAATCACTTTATGTCCTTAAGGAAGTCTAGTGAATTTCCAGGTATCATTTTGTTAATGTCATGAATCTTATCTTCCATTTTCTTTCCTTCATTTAGGTTTAATGCATGCTTTTTCAAAAGTTAAAGGATTGTAACCTAAAAAAAGACATAAGAAATTGAATTCATCATCTTTAAGTTTGTCCCTTTATATGACATTATAGATATCTTGGATGTTGCTTGTCTTCTTTGGTATTGTAATAAAGTGTTAGTTTTAGGAGCTGAGATTTCCAATTTTTCTTTGTCAACTTTGTTGTCTGACTCCTTCTCTTCTTGAACTACAACAAGCCTTTATTAGTCATTCACTTTCTAATTTCAAATTTGTGCTTCATTAAATTCTACATCCCTTGACATCAAAATTTTCTTTATGATATGATTGTAGAGTTTTTAAACAGTTCTAGTTTCTTAAAAGCTAAAAAAAAACACTTTTGACTGTTATCTTTAGGTTGTCCTTTCTTTGAAAAAAGAATTTTGCATAAGCAATTTCTTTTCTTTAAATTTTTTTTTGCGTAATCAATACTTCAAAAAATTCTCAAATGATCAACTCTTGATTTTTGAAAACTCCAAACTTCCTGGGGTGTAACATTCCCAGTTCTTTTAGAAGGAAAATTGTTTAACAAGTGTGTAGAAATAACAACTATCTCTCCCTAAAATTCCTTGTGGACTTTTTTTTTTCCAACATACATCTAACCATGTTAAGAATAATTATGCTCTTTCTTTCTAAAATATCATTTTATTGTGATGTTGGTGTCATTGTGAGTTGATAAACAATCCCATTTTCTTTACAAAAATTTTCAAACTCAATTGAAGTATATTGCCCTTCCCTACCAGTTTTCAAACATTTTCAAGTCTAAATTATTATGCAATTTTTTTTATCTCCTTCGCCTTAAATGACTTTCTTTACTACTTTTTGATGATACAAACTTCACATCAGTTCTTCTGCCCGTCAATCTTTGGTAAGCCTTTCACCATGTTCTTCTTCTTTAAAAGCTTTAGAGCTTCGAATTTTAAGTGTCTACACTGAAAATGCCAAAGAGTAGAGTCATTATCAATTGATTCTTGGAAACAGTTTGATTGATTCATACAGAAGTTCCAGGGAAACAATCTGTTCTTCAACAACTTTGCTTAAGCAATTAGAGCATCATTCTTATCATGAACAAGCATATCCATATTTTTCATCTTCATATCATACCCCTTTTAAGCAATTGGCCCAAGCTCGAAATATTATTTTTCATGTTAGAAACATAATAAACATCTGTGATAAGCTTCTTCTCACCGTTCTAGACATTAATAAGAGTTTTGCCTTTTCCTTGCACAGATCTCTGAGACAAATCCCCTAAAGTAACATTGTCATAGTATTACTCCTCAAGCTCTATAAACAACTCTCTTCTTCCACATATTAGAATTTATGCACTGGTATCTAAATACCATATACTCCAAGAACTTGTTCCTTATCCTTATCTATGTCTACTGCCTTGACCTCTACTATGGCTATCTAATGACTATCAATTAAGCTATTATTGACTAGAATATGCCTTAAGTAGTATGATATATAACAATTACTATATAAGATAATTTGAAGATTTCATGTCAAAATATTCCTTATACAATCATCATAATGAGATTTTTCATAGATATAGAAGTAATATTTCAAATATAATTCTCATACGAGGTCGTGAATTTTTTCTCTAACAAGCACCCACGTATTTATTTGCCATTATATTTTAGTCTATAAGATTGACTATTTTCTTCATAACGAAGAAACATAACATATGTTAGTCTTTTTAGGTTCTATTAATATCCAATCTTGATAAAACAATGACTAAATTAATTTAGAGATAATACATAAATGTAATATGAATCTTATAACTATGTTCTTATCATAATTTTATTTGCAATGTGCATCTAACCTATAAACTTTATCATGTATATTATAAAATCAAAAATATCTTTAAAGAATTATGTAACTAAATTACAGCCTATTGATTGGTCATGGAGTATAAACCAATATTGCTTACATGTTCTTCCTAAATGAATGCATACGTAAAACCTCTCTTATCGATGGTCTTTCTAAATGGATGCATATGTTAAACCTCTCTTTTTGTGTTTGGTATATATATTCTTTTTTTTTTTTGAAAAGTATTCAATTCTATTCTATGAAATTTTTGATATCATGTTTAAAGATAGTTTTTGTTAGTATTTAACTATAATAAAATAGTAATCTTGGTTTAATTTACTAAACATAATTTACCAACTCCTCGTACGAGGGTCGCGATGACGTTGAGTTCCACCCATAAGGCCATGCCATAAGTATTGGAATGATAGACAAATGAAGAAACAAAGAATGTCTATGCACGAAAAAGAAAGAGAGTGTAATCTAAAAGCAGAACCTTCTTAGCCATCTCATAAGAGCATAAATACTCTAAGCTAGAGGGTGACGGGAGAGTAGGTCCCAACATTGTGGGAGTTAAGAATAATGTACTCATCAAGTTGTTCAGCAACAGTCCAAATAGAAAGCTCTAACATTGTGGAATGCCCGTATCTTTTCAAGTTGCACCAGCAACTGGAGAGCACAACGTAGTGAGTAGACCACTCCAACAGCTGCTTCTTTTTTTACATGCTTGCTCAGACGTCCAACCATACGTCCTATTTATCTGGTAAAATATTATTAGGCGAAAGAGGACATGTTTTGTCCATAGATACTGTGCATAAATTAAATTGCCACTAAAATTCGATAATTTCTAATAATTAATTAGGTACACTTTTAAAAGAGTCGAGATCTTCTGTCTAACATTATTCTATCTAGTTAAAAGCGTTCATCGTTTCTGCTTAAATTTCGTTTCTGCTTAAATTTAAAACTACTACTCACTCATAACTGTCTCACGGGTGTGACATAAGTGTCAACCCGTGACTTGTGTGTGTGACCTTATATAACGCCTGTGACTTTTTTTTATTTTTATCATTTAATTTTAATTATATTATCAATAGTTTAATAAAAAATTAAATTAAATTAAATTTGAATTTGAATTTGAATTTTAATTTTAATTATGACACTATTAATTGTATAAAAAATTAAAATTAAAATAATTAAAAATAAAAATTATAATGAATTTATGTTACAGGTGTGATACTTAAGTTAATCCAGTGACACAAATTCTTTTTTTGTTTTTTAATTATTTTAATTTTAATTTTTAAATAAAATTTATAAGATATAAATTTAAATTTTAAAATTTGATTAATTTATTAAAATTGTTTGATTAACTAATAAACTATAGAAATATTAAATTAAATTTAAAAAATTTATTTATTTATTTATTTATTTATTTATTTATTTATTATTATTATTATTATATTAGCCCGCATGCATATTAATGCAATATTAAACATGATAAAGTTTTTTTTACAGAGAATGCTTGTAAAATCCAAATAAATTATACAATATATTTGGAATAATTTATTTTGATTTTAACAACTTATTT
>JAOQMS010000006.1:29903930-29948059 GCA_027563885.1 Erythroxylum longipes
CCAAACATTTTTGGACTGTTCTTATACTAAAATAATATTCTGTGTTCAACTTCCTTCCAAAATTGAAATTCTTATAGGCTAAATTCAAACTTGATTTCTTTAGAAAACTGGTACCCTTATGTCTGTAGTTTACTCCAAATAAAAAATCATCTCACTTGGGTAACTATCGAACCAGTTATGCCCAAAATACCGAGACATGTTCAGTGTAGAGAAAAGTTCATCGCGGCTAAGCCAGAAGTTCACCGTGGCGAACTCCTTCAGAGAGGAATTCTCGCAAAAATTTCACAAGTTCGCCACGGTAAAACCTAAAGTTGGCCGTAGCGAACTTTACCCAAGAGGAATCCTAGCGAAATCCATTAGAGTTCGCCGCGGTGAAACGCAGAAGTTCACTGTGGCGAACTTGTCCAGAAACACGTTCCTAGAGCGTGTTTTGTTACATTTCTAACTTTTAAACCTTCCCTCCTTCATATATCACCCATCTCAAACCTAAACCATCTCTGCTACTTCATTTTCAACTTCATTTCAACCCAATATCACTCAAAACAAATTCATAAACTACATTTGATCATTGACCCTAAAAACACTTGTTTATATCATTCATCAACAACTTACTACATTCACTACCTTAATTTTGTCTATCATTTCTAATTATTGCTAACAATTTCTCATTTTAATAGTTCCAATTTCCAAGAAAAGTTCAGGGTCCAACAAAACAGGCATCATGACGTGTTTGAATTAAGAGTTAATTCAAGTGCCTAAAATAGTAGGGAATCTAAGGGTCACACGCATAAAAGATTGGATGAAAAAAAAGTGTATGGCCTATTTTAAGTAGGCCACGATCATGTATCATAGGGCCACAATGGTGACAGAGGCCCCGAAATGATATATAAGTGAGTTCTTCACTTATTTATACGAACAACTTTCACTTCTTGCACACTTAAGTGATAAAGAAAGGTTCTAGAAGTGTTTTAGAGAGAGTGAGAAGATTTCTTGAGTTATCTTCATGCAATTTATGTAAATGTTGTATAAATCAACATGTATGCAAGACAACCTTAATCTATCTTCTATCATATTGAACATCTACTTGAATTCATCAAGTTTGGTGTTCTAAAACCCTTACATATTGTTTCATCTTCCTTCTTTGCGTGTTCTTGAGTGATCAAGGAAGCGTTTAGTGTTTCCAACAACCCAAACAAAAAGAAGAAACAAGAAAGGAGGAGATACATAAGGTAAAAATTTTTGTTATTTCATGTTCTTTACATATCCTTGAATGCATATGAGATTCTGTGGTTTTCGGGTTATCATGGTGTCAGAATCTTGATTCCGACACTTCCGCTGCATCCACATGTATGTGATGCATGTAACCATGGCTAACCTAACATTAGAATATGGTTTAGGTAGAGACCATACATTGTTAAAGAAAATTTGGAAAGTAATACGACCTGAGTCATAATAGTATCACAAATAATGTACTAGTCATAAAAGAAATTGTAGGATATACGATCTAAAGGTATAGGCATGCTAGAGACATATCTCTCCCCTAAATAAATAGGAGGATCCATGCCTTGGGTCACGATTATGGCCCGAACTATGTCTATAGATTTTTTGAAAACTTTTAGAAAATTTACATATTTTAAACATTTTTCTCTAAAGGTTAGGGTTAGACGTTAGGAGGTTCCAAGACCCTTATGAGGCCAATTTCAAGGCCATTTTTATTAAAGAATGAAGATATAAATATCATATTAATAGATTAAGTTGTCAATGAAATCATGATTATCATCTAGATCCATTTCTACTATGATTTCCTTACTTTCATTATTTTTGACTATGATTCAATGCTAAATGTTTTTTTCTTTTATGTTTAGATAGCAAAAACCTTATTTTTTATTTTTTTACGGTTTGGTTTAGTTTAATTTATAAAATGAGCTATTTTGAAAATGAATTAATTTTTTAATTTTAATACATGATTTAGTTATGCTAACAACTAAACTTGATGTAAATTCACTTATGGATGCCTCAAGAGAATTTGCTTATGAATGGACCATATCTTTAGGTTAGGGGTTGAATGAGGTGCTCAAAAAAGACCTATATAATTTTTCTTCTAGTATTTAGGTGAATCTTTTCATTGTATTTCATATATATTAATATACTTGAGGGGGTGTTGGTAGAAATATAGGCTAACCAATCAAAGACTATATGATTGTAACTCAAGAGAATGTAGTTTTACTATTTAGGAGATCCTGTAGGTTTAAATTAGTATATCCATTTTAAGTTAGTCAAATCATATAGTCTAAACATTAATCTATGATTGAATTTCTTTTTGATAATTTACTTTGTCTAAACATAGAGAATTCAGAACACTTTCGCAAAAGATTAGATACCTACTTACCCTTTTATTGCTTACCAAAAATAGATGCACTTTCCTTAGTTTTGAATAATATATCAATAATAGGAAAGAATTAAGAAGTAAAAAATATCCATAAGTTTTAAACACCATTTTTAAGGAAACAACAAGTTTTAGAAAATTCAATTATTTTTCTAATCATGTATGTTTATTTTCTTTTGGTTAATCCTATTTATAAATTTCTTATTTTATTTTCTTTCATGCTTATCTCATTTTGATTTTAGGGGTACACTTAGTGTATAACAAGAAACTTCTAATATATTTACCTTGAAGAAGACCTAGAGTCCTAAAGAATGCTTTGTTATAATCAAAGAAAATGGACTAAACAAGAAAAAAAGGCCTAAATTAGTCATTAAACTTTAATGATAGGTGCATATTGACCCTTAAATTTCCATTTTGCTAAATTAACCTTGAACTTATTTAAAATTGTTATTAAACCATTAATTCATTAGCATATCAAATTTGTGATACATGTTCTACTTATATGGGGTAGGATTCATTAAAAGACAAATTAGTAAGGGAATTTCAGTATTTTTTTCCAGTTAAACAAACCAAAAACTCATTTTAGAACTTTTAAGCAATATCATAACTTCACTTCTTATTGGCGTATCAGGAGAGAAGAAATTAGAGGAGCTTTGAGTAAGATGAAGAGTGGTAGGGTGGTAAGACTTGATGACATACCCATAGAGGTATGGAAGAGCCTAAGAGAAGACGATCTTACTTAGTTAACCAACCTTTTCCTTAAGTCTGCTAAAATGCTGGATGAGTGGAGATTTAACATACTAATACATACTAATCCCTCTTTACAAGAGTAAAAAGGAATCCAAAGATCCAACAATTGCAAAAGGCATCAAACTACTCAGTTACACCATCAAGTTATAGGAGAGGGTGATTGAAAAGATAGTGAGAAAGGGTATATTATCTTGGAGAACCAATTTGGTTTTATGCTAAGAAGGTCTATGATAAAAGTCATACATCTCCTTAGATGCTTAATGAAATATTATAAGGACATATAGAGAGACCTACACACTGTTTTTATCGATTTAAAGAATCCTTATGACAAGGTATCCAAAGAAGTCATATGGAGGTGTTGAGAAGCCAAGGGAGCTCACGTTGCTTATATACAGATTATTAGAGATATGTATAAAGGTGTTAAGACTAAAGAAAGGATGATAGGAGTAGATATAGTGCATTTTTATATCGGTACCAGGCTTCACCAAGGATCTTCGTTGAGCCCCTTCCTATTTACATGCTTATAAATGAGCTTACTAAGAATATATAAGGGACGTGCCTTGATGTATATTATTTTTTGATGACATTGTTTTAGTGGATAAAACAAAAGAGGGTGTTAATGATAACTTAGAATTTTAGGGGGACACATTAGCGTTTAATGTTTTTAAAGTGAGCAAAATTAAGATAGAGTATTTAGAGTGTAACTTTTTGGACCTTAAGGTTGCATCTGATGTGGAATTAGGATTGGTTCTATATTTATATCACAAAAAGATTGTTTCAACTACTTTAGATCCATCATATGAAGCAGTAACGAGATAGATGATGACATAATTCACTGTATTAAATCAAGTTAGCTAAAACGGAGGAGAGCCTCAGGAATTTTATGTGATAAGAAGATATCACTCAAACTAAAAGGTAAATTCTACAACCTAGCAATTATGTCAGCTATACTCTATGGGGAAAGGTGTTATCCCATCAAACAAGCACCTAGTAATAAGTTAATGCTGGTAAAGATGAGAATGTTCCTTTGGATGTTTAACTTTACAAGAAGAGATAAAGTCAAGAATATAGTGCTAAGAGAAAAGTTAAGGATAGCTAACATTGATAATATAATTAGAGAGACAAGGCTTAGATGATTCAAACATGTTAAGAGGAGAAATCATGATGCTCTAGTGAAAAGATACGAAAAGATTGTACTTAGGGACTATAAGAGAAAAAGAGGAAGACCTAAAAAGAATTGAAGGAAGATGATCAGGAAAGATATGACGTTATTAGAGCTTACTGAGGATTTGACCCTTAATAGGAAACTTTGGTGAACTAAGATACAGGTAGAGGACCTTACATAGAGTGGTCCATCTCTTTTCATAGGACTGTGAGTCTTTTCCTTCGATTCTTATGTCTTTTAATTAGCATAAACACTTTTGTTTGTAGCACTTACTCCTTTAGTTATTTTATTTATTTCTTATTTTTTTCCAATTGCTTATTTATTTTATTTAAGTATTTTTTCTTTCTTGTCTTTTTTTATTTATTTACTTTCTTTCATATTTATTTTAATTTTAATTATTATTTTATGCAATTATTTGTTTATAAATTTATCTATTAGTTTCTTCCAACCGTTTAAAACTTTTTTTCATGTACTCTATTGGAAATAGCCTCTCTATTAACTAGGGGTAAGATTGCGTACTTATAGACCTCCCTAAACTCCACACCTCTACGAGATTCCTACTTGGATGTCATTTTTTGTTATTTTATATTTATGTACAATTTAACCAAAGAGAGGGATTTCAAATGTAAATCCAAGTCATCTTGGCATTTGTTTTCAAGTTGAAAGATTTGATTTTTCTTATATGTTTTCCCAAAACAGAAACTCCATTAATAAAAATTTTATCACAATTGATAGATCTATTTAGAAAAGGAGATAGCCTCCAAAATGTGACAATTGCATGCTCCAAAAATTTTCACATAACTAAGCATTTCGTTACAGAAATATTATAAATATCAGTCAACTTATAAAGGCATAACGTAAATCATTAACAAATTTCCATAATTATAATAGAAACCTTTAAAATGAAATAAAGTAATATAAAGAGCAAATGCGTGTTTAATAAAGATGTTAAAAGATACCAATAATAGTAATACTATATGAACTCAAATGAATAGAAATTCAATAGGGGAAAAGTATTATTTTCATTATTATACATGTCAAAACATATTCTAGAATCCCAACATATAAGCATTAGAGAGTATTAAACCAGACCATGGGAAATTGCATCATTAAAAATTTGTTCATTCTTTTGCCACGTCTTATATCCTCTTCTCAATACCTATCATATAATAATGGAAACATTTCCATGTACAATCCTCTTTCCACATTCAGCTTAATTCTTTATGTATGCAAGCATAGACAAAAAAGAATATCTTAATCTTAAAATCTAGAAAGAGAGGAGAGAAAGAGAGAGAGTGAAAGATTGTAAAAACAATGAAAGAGGGATGATAGAGATGAGTTACAATGAAAAAGGGATGATAGAGATGAGTTATTAGTTTGTTTAGCTAGTAAAAATACTAAAATACCCTTATTGATATATCTTTTAATGAATCTTACCTCATATGAATATAGTGTACACTAAACATTTTGTGTTAGTGAATTGAGGGTTAAATGAGAAATTTTAAACAAGTTTAAGGTTAATTTGGCAAAAATAAAAGTTTAAGGATCAATGTGTACTTAACATCAAAGTTCAAGGACCAATTTGGGTTTTTTACCAAGAAAGAAACTCAAGATACACTAAGCATACAACTTGAATCTATAGAGGCAGAAAGCACAAAAAATACGATGAATTACTGAAAACCATCTTATGTAGGAATATACTATAGCATTGCAAAGTCAAATATTAATGCAAATTATTTTGAAATCAAGCCTAATAATCAAAATGTTGCAACATAATGTATAATTTGATAGATTATCAAATATGGATCTCATAGTACACATCGCTAATTTTTTAAATATTTTGATACTTTAGGATCAACAGGCCTACTGAAGATGATATCAGGCTGAGGTTATTCCCATTCATGCTAAAGGATTAGGCTACGTAATGATTGAAATCATCACTTGTAGCATCAATTACTAGTTTTAAGAGTCTTATGGAGAAATTTCTTACTAGAGACTTTCTAACATCCAAGATAGTGAAGTTAAGGAATATTCTTTCTTCCTTCCAATAATTTGAGAATGAAACTTTGTATAAAACATAAGAGAGATATAAGGATTTATTTAGGAAGTGCCCACACTATAACCTTCCATATGGATGCAAATTCAAACTTTTTATAATGATCTAGTAAATTCTACAAGCAAATGATAGACGCTACAATAAGTAGAATACTAAATAACAAGAATTTAGAACAACTATAATTCATAATGTAAATATGATGACTGCTTTGACAACTCAGATAAAGATATGTAGATTCCATGATTTCTTTGACATCTTGAATAACGATAATAGAGAGAAAACTTAACAAGTTGAATTATACATGAATTGTATAATTCATTAGTGGATAAATTATCCAAATTTCTCTTTGAGAAATCAGCTACCTTAAAGACAACCTCCGCTAGGATTTCAACAACCATTTAAAAAAGAGTAGTCAATTCTAGAAGAGATAATGAAAGGCTCTATGTAAGCAACTAGTTCTTAATTTCAAAATCAAGAACATTCAACAAGGAAAAAAATGAGAAACTAAAAAAGGAAATAGTTAAGATACCATAAGGATCATTGCTTAGCTATATAGTGTTTAACCCTAGGGAACATATGAAAGAAGTTGTCCTAAGGGACGAGGAGTTGATTAATAATAAAAAGGAAGAAGACAATAAAGTAAGGGCACCAATAAGCAAATATCAACTAAAAATTCCTCACCCTGTATAATTAATACAGAGTACAATAAAGGAAGAAATTGATACTTAAGAGGAGTGTGCACAAGATCCAAAAGAAAAAGATTTAGAAGAGGAGGATCCCGATGAGGAAATGTTAGATAAAATTAGATGAAATCAACATTAATATCCTCTAAGTCACCTTACCATCAAAGTTACATGATTTAGGGAGTTTTAATAGTTCTTCCATTATTGGTGGTGTCTATATTAATATGACATTAGTGGATCTATGAGCTAACATCAATATAATATCTTATACTAAAAAGAATAAGATTAGTGAGTGTGTCGTTCAAGCTTTAAAATTTACGTGCCCTCAAATACCGCAAGCGCACGAGTTGTGACTGTAGTATAAGAGATGTTGATCCCAAGAGGAGGGGGACTAATCTAATCCTAAAATCTAAGGGCAACAATATATGAAACTCAAAATAAACAATGCAATGGAAAATAATCATAAGAATTGAATTCAACCACTTAAATCATAAATTAAACACAAAGGAATTAAAAATTGAGCAATAAGTATGCACGATAGAAATCAACCAAAGAGTTTACTAAGTTATGAGAAAGGAGATTTTACTTATCATTAATACTAACCTAGCCGATTATGTATCAATAGAGTGTCGGTTCTGAACTATTGTAGGTCTGATTACTCTCTCAAGTTATAACCATTCAACTCTAAATAATAAACCGTAATCAGATTATGGAATTTGCAATCTCTCAATTCACAAATTATCCAAAACCTAATTAGATCTTAAGCACTCTAATAAACTATTGGAAAATCACACGAGATCTCTCTCTGTATAATTAACAATATGATTTATCACAGTTTCTATTAAATCTCCTAACTCTCATTAATCCGATTTAATCGTATTTCATTTAGTTCACCCTCTTAGCTTATTACCGAATTAAGCAAGAATGTAATCAAATCATGACATTCATTCAATAAACACAATCGACTAGATTATCATTAAATCAAAATAAAATCCTGAAAGAGAGTTAGAACATCATCATCATTCTACTATCTATCATCATACCACCATCCCAACTTTATACATGAATAAAATTGAAATGAAAAGGAAATAGACACTTAGAATGGATGATTTAGGAAGGCAACAACATCAGAAAACCTCTTGATTCGAAAAGCATGTCGAGATCGCTTCTTTTTCTTCCTTCTTCCTCTTCCTCTTCCTCTTTCTCTCTTTAGGGCTTTCAATAGTGGCTGCACGGAAGCTCTCTTTTCTCTCCTCTTTATGTTCTTTTTATACTCTTTTATGTTTTGGCTAAGCCTAGGGTTTCCGGGGTCCGAAATATCTAAAAATCCCTCGAAACATGAAGTTCGTGTGCTCAACGTAGGCCACAACCATGTGAGCCATCTTTCACGATCGTGGTAGGTAGGACAGGATCATGGGCCATTCCCTAAGCTTCTATCACGATTATGGGCTAAACCTAAAGCTTCTGTCATGATCGTGGGCCTGTGTTATGGCCTAGATTCCCTTTGAAACTCCGCTCTTTGATATTTACCCTGAAACACTAAAAAACACATCAAGGTACCTTAAAAACATAATATTTAAGCTCAAAGACTTGTACTAAACCATAAAACACTTGAAACATAAATAAATCACAAACTAACACAATTTTAACATAAGCATATACCACGTGATTGAATTAACGGCTAAACACATATCATACTATGCCCTAAAACACGATGCAATTTACACTTATCACATCCCCATACTTAAATATTTGCTTGTCCTCAAGAAAACAAAACAACAAAAAACACAAAATTACAAAGCACACAATGCAATAATAAGATAATGGCTTCAACTTCATGAAACAAATTTAATTCTAAACATAATCATTCTAGTTATTCCAAATCATTAACATGCAAAATCCACATCTAGGATTTTTGGACTAAATATATATATTAATCAAAACCCAAATGTCAAGTTTATTCACCCTTTTCAATTGTACACTCATATTAATAATTATTTGGTCATTCAAACTTTGTAAATAATCCTAAGTACGTTTTCATAAAACGTTAGGCTACTTACAAGTTTGGTAGTTTTTATTATAAAGCTTTTTTTAAACTTTTTTGTGGATATGGACCTAGTCTTTTTACATGGAGGCACACATTGGTGATGAATGTCGATTTGGTTATTCGACTAAGTCATGTTTTTATTAAGTTGCTTGGTTGGAATGTCATTATAGCCTTTTGACGCGAAGGCACACATTTATGATACGTGTAGATCCAGTTACTCGGCTACATCACATTTTTAACTAGCTACTAGCTCTATTCATAACCTGAAGCTAGCAGAATAGTTATTTATTTAAAATTTACAAACACTTTTTTTTAATTATGCCTACCTTGTTGCTTTAGCTAGTCGTTTTCGTGAAAAAATACTAGCTAAGCTACTTAGTCAAAAGACCTAAAATTATGAATGAATGTGACAACTTATAGGGTGATAAACTAACACTAAATCCTAATTAACTTGTATATTTTAGCCAAAGAACCCAGATCACTAATTTCATGAGATAATGACTCTTCACAACCTAATAGATTATGTTGAAAATTAAATCAGTTTCATTTCATCTAAGCCATCGATACATTCACACAATTCACAATATGTAACCTAAACACACTAAAATAACATATCAAAATTCACACTCAAAGCAAAACACACAACCCTCCCCACACTTGAACAACACATTGTCCTTAATGTAAGAAGGAGACAAACAAACACACATGGGAGGAAGTAACATAAAATAAATTAAAAATAAAGACTACAGAAAGACTAAATTTAAAAGAAAATGGTTAGAAACAAAAACTTACAGTGATGGAGGCGGGGATGGTGTCAGAGGTGGTAGTTGTACGTATTGAGCCTTGAATTATCGATGAATTCAGTATGTATCCCAGCTCTAATTTTGTTGTGTGTGGGTCGTCTCCTTCATCGTTCTAGAGTTTTCCACAAGTGTGTCAGTAATTTCTTTGGTGTTGGCGGAGATGTTATCGATCACTTTCTTCCAACCAGGTTCTTCTATGCCTTCTTCCTCTTTGGACTCTTTGCTAGTCGAGTCCTCTTCTGCCTACTAACGTGGCGCTGTGCTAGAACTTGCCTGACTGAACCTAATCTTCACATGAGTTTTTTGGCTATTGTCTCGGAGTTCCATATTATGGCACTTTGGGATTTCAGCAAGCCACAAATGATGGTGATTTAGAAAATCAGAGAGGAAGATGGTTAGACCACTACAATCCACAGCATAGTACTCAACAATGGTGGAAACTAAGTAACCTATACCCAAATTATTGCCCCTATTACGCAACAATAGCATTCATAACATGTGGCGAGGTACACACTAAGATGCTGTGATCTATACACCACAAAAGAAAAAGTTCCTTTGTTGAGCACTTGTTGGTTTTTGATTTGTCAAAACCCATTTGACACATGAATTTATGTAATAAAAAATGCTCATGGCTTCATATAATGTTGTTGTGGTCATTCTTAGCATCGAACTGCTCCAACCCAATGATCTCATTCCAATAGTGGGAAGTACGAAAGTCATCATGGTGATCGACAATGGAAGATTTGGGGAAACTGTAAATATCACACATAATTTCAATATTCAGCTCATAAGGTTGTCCCTGCAACCTAAACCACATTTTCTTAGGGTTATTAGGTTCAAACTGAAGGGAAGTAAAGAATTTGAGGGTGAGTTCCTGGTAGATAAGATACTGGAAGTGCATAAACTTGCTCCACTGAATTCTTTCTGCTAAATTCTCGGCCCTATCTCCCAATTTTAGCCTATCAAGCATAATAAAATCAAAGTATTTTGAGACTACTATCTGTTTAACACTAAGGGATTGGAGTTGAATCCCTTCCTCCTCTGTCTAAATTAGGAAGGTGCTCTGAAATCCACCATCCTTAGCCCAAGACTTGATTTCTTCTCGATGATTGGTTGTGTTTCACTGACTGCTTAATGTGCAGCATAATGGACTGCAAGTAGGTAGATGTTAGAATAAAGTGGAAATTTGGAAGTTAGTTAGAGTGAAGGGAGAGCATTTGGAGGTTCTAAACTTATAAAAATAAAGTTAAAATGAAAGTGAGTGAAAAATGAAGTAGGAAATGAGTATATAAGTGAAGGAAGGGTAAAATGGTAAAATTTTCACCTGAAAATTGCATGGATAGATTTACCCTACCGTAGGCCACGATTGTGTCCTACAATGATTTCACCATTTTTTCTGTCCTTATACACACTCCCCGGGATCCTTTCCTAACTTCTTTTCAGCATTATCACCTCATTACACTTTCCTTTCTGATCATCTTTATCAAAATTAATGCCCTACTCTTCCATGATATTTATTTAGAACCGAAACATCCTAACTATGGAGTTCATACTATCCAAAATTTAAAGAAATAATCGATAATTTAAAACCATAGGTTGCCTCCTATGCAATGCTACTTTTAACGTCGTTAGCTTGACGTTCTTCTTCACTCAAGGTGGTTTAAGCGAATTCTTTGATGGTGACTCGGTTATCAATCTCATAAAATGCACATGTGCCACCTGGTTGCTTATGCAGCCACTTTCTTTTTCCATATTCTTTCTTCTCCTTCACTTGCAAGGTTTATTCTTTTCTAGAGAACATTTTCGATCATCATTCTTCTCTTTTTCTCCACCAAGATCTGTTCCCTTCATGATGGTCATAGGTTAGAGAGGACTTTTGTTATTCTTAGTTATAGTGAAAGATACTTGTTCCTCTCCTACCCTTAGAGTCAGCTCAGTCCCATCTACATCAATAATTGATCGAACAGTGGCAAATTATACCATATCAAATAGAGAGCCTTCCTTATTCTATTGCACCTCTGCTTTCCCCTTGTCCCTGAATGGATTTGACTTTCTTTGTTCTAAAATATGGTAGGGGTTTCTATATTAATGCTTCTGGGTTGTTTGTAATTTTGGTTCATTTAAAAAAAATTCTTGTCAACCTTATTATTATCCTTCCCTTCATTGTCTTCAACTTGGTGCGATTCCTCCTCAGTTGTTTGTGTAACGGCCATAATTCATTCTTTCAAATTGTACTCGGTGTTATTTGGAAGGGTTCTATCATTTCGAGTCACTATTGCTTATGCCAATTGAACTACTTGGACCTCCAGGTTATGTATCAAAAAGGCGTGGTTCTTTGTAACTTGCTCAAACTTGCCTTCCAACCTCTTATATGCATCTTCCACACCTCCAATTTTATATAAAATTTTGTCCAATTTGAATTCCATTGAATTCAGTTTATCTTACTAGAAACCTGGTAGTCCTTGAGGTCTGAACTGTCCTCCAACGTTGTTTGATTATGAGAATTTTGGGTGATTTTTTCACCCAGGGTTGTATGTGTTGGAGTCGGGATTGTTTCCCCCTCCTTGATTGTATTTGGTTCCCATATAGTTTACTTGCTCTGATCCATTGTCCTTCATCAAGAAGCAATCGACCGTATCATGATCCATTTACCCACAGAGCTCACACTTCAGCTGAACAACTTTTACTATATTTTAGGATGAAGTCTTCATGTTATTTAGCTGTTGACTCAAATTATCAATTTTAGCCTGCATTTCTATCATTTGATCGACATATATAACTCTTTTTTTGCTCACAGAGATTTGCGGGTTATCTAATTCACTCGTTCATCCATAAATAGCTATTACTAGCCATTTCTTCTAACAGCTCTTGTGTTTCATCTACTGTCTTCCTCATAAGTGATCCTCCTGAAGTCGCATCAATTGTGCCTCTCGTATGTGGAGTTACTTTGCTATAGAATGTTTGCAAAAGAAATTCTTCGGGAAGGTTATGATGTGGACATTTTCTTTCCAAGTCTTTGTATTGTTCACACGCTTCAAAAATCGAATCCCCGTCACCCTGCTGAAAGTTTGTGATCTCTTTGATAATCTTCATATTCTTGGTAAGGGGAAAGTACTTATCTAAGAAGACACAAACTAATTGGTCTTAAGCTATGACATTATTCGGGTTGAGGGAATGGTACCAAGCTTTTGCTCTATCCCTTAAGGTAAAAGGGAAAAGTCTAATTCTTATAGCATCCTCCGACATCTGATGATAATGGAAGGTATCGCAAATTTCAAGGAAATTGACAATATATGCATTCGGGTCTTCATTTATTAATCCATAAAATTGCACATT
This sequence comes from Erythroxylum longipes, assembly GCA_027563885.1. Lineage (NCBI taxonomy): Eukaryota > Viridiplantae > Streptophyta > Magnoliopsida > Malpighiales > Erythroxylaceae > Erythroxylum > Erythroxylum longipes. Next base: position 29,917,157 of record JAOQMS010000006.1, read on the forward strand.
TTGTTGAAGCAAGTTTAGGAGATCTGGTTTGATTTCAAAGGAAGCTGCTTGCACAGCTGACCTAACTACCCCTTGATTGGTTGGATTGAAGCCCGATCTCACGAAGTCTACAAGGGTTCTCGGTTTATGCCCTTGGTGCGCTCCTTGATCTAACTTTTGCCGAAACTCCTCGGCCATTGTTGCTTTTGTGGTTTCTTCTTCTACTTCATGCTGAGTCTTCTAATTAAACGTTCAAGATGAGTGATTGCTTTATAGTTTCAACCATACGACTCGAACTCCTTGTAACTTTTATGTTCATGTAAGAGCACAGACACAAACGGAAAGAATGGGAAGAACAGAAAACTTAAAACTAACTAAAATGCCTTTGATTAAGAGAACTAAACTAATCTTCACCCTCCCTAGCAACGACGCCAAAAAAAACTTGACCATGTCATTCGAGCTTTAAAATTTATAAGCCCTTAAATACCACAAGTGCATAGGTCACAAATGAAGTATAAGAGGTTTCGATCCCACAAGGAGGGTGACTAATCTAATCCTAAAATCTAAGGCCAACAATATATGAAAATCAAAATAAACAATGCAATGGAAAGTAATCACGAGAATTGAATTCAACCATTTAAATCAGAAATTAAACACGAAGGAATTAACAATTGAGAAAAAACACGCACAATCGAAATCAATCAAAGATTTTATCGAGTTATGAGAAAGGGGATTTTACTTATTATTAATGCTAACCTAGCCAATTATATGTCAGTTCTAGACTGTCCTATAGCTAATTACTCTCTTTCGAGTTATAACCATTAACCCCTAAATTATAAACCCTAATCAGATTATGGAATTTGCTATCTCTCAATTTACAAATTATCCAAAACCTAATTAGATCTAAAGCACTCTAATAAACTATTGGAACATCACAAGGGATATCTATCCGCACAATTACTAATATGATTTATCACTGTTTCTATTAAATCGACTAACTTTCATTAATTTGATTTAATCGTATTTCATTCAGTTCACCCTCCTAGTTTATTACCAAATTATGCAAGAAAATAATTAAATCACTTTATTCATCCAATAAACAAAATAAACTAGATTATCATTAAATATGATAATCTAAATAAAATCCCGAATGAGAGTTAAAACATCATCATCATTCTAGTATCTATCATCATACAATCCATCCTAACTTTATACATGAATAAAATTGAAACAAAAAGGAAATAGACATTTAGAATTGACAATCTGGGAAGGTAGCAGCATCGGAAGGCCTCTTTATGCGGGAAGCACATCGAGTTCGCTTCTTCTTCCTCCTTCTTCCTTTTCCTCCTCTCTTCCTTTTCCTCTTTCTCTCTTTAGGGTTTTCAACTGTGGCTGTATGGAAGCTCCCTTTTCTCTTTATGTTTTTTTTATACTCTTTTATGTTTTGGGTAACCTTAGGGTTTTTTGGGGGTCCGAAAGGTCCAAAAAATTTCTCGAAACCTGAAGTTCATAATCATCTGCTTGTCTGCCTGAAGTAGGCCACAATCGTGGCTCCCATTTGAACCTTCTGTCACGATTGTAGCATACAGGCCACGATCGTGGGCCTTTCCTTGAGCTTTTTTTGCAATCGTCATGCAATCCATAATCGTAGGCCAAACCTGGAGCTTCTGTCATGATCATGGCCTACCTGCCACTATCACGGGCCTGTGTTGTGGCTCAAATTCCCTCCAAAACTCCTCTTCTCTTCGATATTGACCCTGAAACACTAGCAAACACATCAAGGTACCTCAAAAACACAATATTTAAGCTCAAAGACTTGTACTAACCCATAAAACACTTAAAACAAAAATAAATGACAAACTAACATAATTTTAACCTAAACACATACTAAGTGATCGAACTAATGGCTAAACACATATCAAACTATGCCTTAAAACATGATGCAATTTACACTTATCAACTAGGAGAACCAAAACCTACTAGAAGAGTAATGTACTTTGTAAAAAACTCAATAAAGCATCATATGGGTGTTAAAGAGAACATCATAATAAAAATTAATAGTTTCATATTACTTGTAGATTTTTATATTCTAGATATAGAAAAGGATGAAGAAAACCCCTAATCCTAGGTATATCATTCCTTACTACAACATATGTGATAATAGATGTTAGGAAAATTAATTTTCAAATGACGAGAATCGATGTATACTTAATTATCACTTTAAATAAGCCAATTGTCTAATTTCTTACTAGAAGTTATCATACAAGTAGTTAAGGGGCCAAGGAAAGTGAGAACAAAGGCAAAAGTAAATATGAAAATCAAAATGAGAGATGAAGAATTTTTGAATGTTACCTTTCATAATCATATGCCAAAGGTAGCAACCAAATTAGTCCACAAATAAATCAAGTTAAAAGAAGTGTCTAGCTATAACACTTCTAAAGAAGTAGTTTTTAAGAGGTAACCTAATCACAAGTCTTAATAACCTTTAATTTTATTAGGAGAATTTGCAATGTTAAACAAGAAATTTAGATTATTTGTTTTATATTACTTTGAATTTGTTTTTATTAAAAACAATATGTTTATATTTCTTTATAATTGTTTTATGTTTCATGTTTTTACATTATCCATGTTTAATTTTTTAAGGAAATGAAATGAAAGACACATATGAGCATAAAAAGAATGTTTGAAGATCAATAGGATTGAAAGATTGAAGAATATATCAATGGAAAGCTTAATGATTAGATGCACTAAACTTAATTGTTGAACCTCAAGACACACTTATGTCCCAATTCATATTTATATATTTCGTAGAAAAATTGATCCATATATTAGAACACACCTATGTTCCATATTGTATCTACACTTGAGTTTTCCATGTCATCCGACAGGAGATAATTGTATGCTAGACCGTGTCTAAAGTTTAAGTGAGATAGTAGGATCTATGGCATAAGACATGCCTGTATCCCATACCATTTCCAAATAAAACTCTTTTTAGTACGATCCACAGCTTAGGACATATCTATGTCCTAGACTATGTCTTTAGCAAATTGGTTCTAGATGGATCTATGGTTTACACCATAATTGTGGTGCAAACTATGCCCAAAAATTTTAAATACTAATGGTTATGCCAAACACCTGACTTTCATCTCCCTCTTCAATTTTCTCTCAATTTATCTCAAGTTCCTTAGATATCCACTACTTAAGTCAACTTCCTTAGTAAAATCCACAAGGGTTTTTGAAATTTCCCTTCAATTTTCATTAAGATTCACCAACTTTCTCCTTTACCTAAAATTTTTTGATGTTGGGACTTCAAACTTCAACTTTTGATAATTTATGTGTTGTTGAGCTATTTCTCACCTATTTTTTCTTTCAAAATTTAAATAATTCAAGAAAATAAATTCCCAACCATTCATAAGTTGAAGAAGTAAGGTCTAAGAAATTTGATTATAGTTAAATCGTTGAGCATAAACAAAGAAATCAACTTAGATAGAGCGTTTGATACTTACTTTCACCGAATTTTGTGAAAACCGTTACTGTCTTAAAGCTAGACCTTTCAAATGAACTAGGGATGTGGATTAGGTTGCTTTGGAGACTATAGGCTTAGTAGCAGAAGTGAGTAGATATATAAAGAGTTTAGGGTGGAGCATGTTCTTTTAAAATTGTTGAGCTTTTGTATAGGACCTTTGAAAATTTTAATACTTTTAGGGTAAATTGGAATGCTAAGTCAAATAGGAGAAATGTAATTAAGTTTAGACTTAGGGGCAATCTAATTAAAATATCCTTTATTAATTTTAGAATATAGTATGGGTTCTTTACACCCAAATACATAGATATAGAGGATTACAAGAGTAGCATAGTTAAATTCTTAATTGAGCTAATTAACTATGTCCCTCATGAATTTTGAATATCTATACTAGGGGAAACAACTATCTATAACTCATCTAAAAGTAAGAGAACCCACATCTTATCTCCAATCCATAGGTACTTATATAGGATGATAATACAATTGTTGAAAGGAGAGACAGTAATAGCTTAGTAACCATTATATACATTTTTTTATGTTTGGTGTATACTAAAGAGGAGGTCATGTAACTTAGGTTACTGTTTTTTCTAAATAATTAGAACAAATGGGTACTAAAAAGAAGGGAGTCATATGTGGAGGGACTTATTTGACTAAGTTAGTAAATAACCTAGGTAGCTTCGATACTTTTTCGAGGATGATCATAAGATGTCGAGCTATTGTCAACACTGATATGTTAGGGTGTATAAGATTAGCTAGGAAGGTTACTAGAGCTTATATTTTATTGTATAAATAGATCTCAAAGGGGTAGATGTTAATCCTAGGGCCTAGGAGAGGAAGAGAGAACAACCTCAATTGGCAGCTAAGGCACCTCAAGTAGAGGAGAGGATGATAAAGTACATAGATGACTAATCTACATTATAACAAATTCTATGGGAGAGGATCGATAGTAATATTCTCCATATCAAGAACGACGCAATAAAGATAGATCTTCATGTTGTAGAAGTTAAAAAAGAAGTTGCCTTTATAGTGTTAATAGTTGCAATGGATGAAGCAACAATTGTTCAATTGCCTTCAATATATAAGGTATTACGAGCCATCTTTATAGTCTTTTATGATGCATGAGGAGGATAGCAATGACAATGATGAGCCTACAATAGACAAAGCTTTTATTTATCTTTTATTTAAGGCCTGTACAATTTAATATTTTTGTTTTGCTTTTGTATTCTTGAACCAATGTAGTTATTGTAATTTAGTTCTATTTTTATTTATTTCAGTTTGTTGTTATTTTCAATTCCATTTGCATTTTACTTTGTTCATTTATGTTAGTGTGCTTGCAAAATATGAATGACTATAAATGCTAATTACATTGATCATGGATATCAAATGACAAATTGTACTTGGAAACTTTTCTCTTGCCATACAGGACATATTATAAATTCCCATTACTTTGTTTCTATCATATTCCATAAACATTATCCATTCAATTTCTGAACCCTTGCCATACAGCCTCCTTTTAACTCACGTATCAAACTATGTCTTCATCTTCAAGTTATTTGAGAGAAATACATGCTAGTACGCAGTCATCTATTAGGCTGTAATAAATAAAAGATAGTATGTTTTTCATATTTACACTTGTAAACTCTTTATTCTTGGTTAAGCTCATTCGAAAATAACATATTCTCTATTACTTAAAAACAAAGCACAAATCAGATAAACCAAAGGAATTCAGGAATTAAAACATAACAAAATAATGTTTACGTATATTAGTCTCCCAAAATAGTCCAACATAATTCAAGAATGAATGAAAATCAAAGGGGGACATTACTGTTTGGAGTTACATCTCGCTTTCGAAGACGAAGAAGATGAAAGAGGGTTCTTCTAGGTCTCCAAACTTGGCATGACATCGTGTCTAGTAGGTTGCGCATGACATCATGCCTGACATGGATATTTCAAGCTATGTAATTAGCTACATCATCTCCAATTTAGTTAAATGATGTTGTTTTTGACTGTCTGTAAGCTGCACTCTAATGGAGATAGAGGGAGGACGAAAGGAAGATAATTAATTTGTCTTGATCCTACTCAAAGTAATTGTTTTTCATTCTTCCGTTCTTTCTATTACCAAACTCGTTGCTCTCAAAAAGAAAAAAGAAAGAAAGAAAGAAAGAAAACATTTTTGTCCTCATAATGGAATTAATATGTTCTATCCTTAGAGTTCATTGTCCATAAAATATTCTTAAAATCTACTTGCAAATGTCAAATCAACGTATACTTCTTTAATAATAAATTTACATTTTAGCTATGTTATTTCTTACTTTATTGGAAGTTATTTTTGTTGTTTTAGGATGAAGCTGAATGATAGTACCAATATTTTGATTAGTTCCAATGAGAATCTCTCAATCTTTCTTCTACTTCTCGTAATTTCTTCTAGTAATAGCTCAAAATAATCTAAGTTATCTAGGCATGTCAAAATAAACCCAGCCCGGCTCAGCCCATGGTCAATGGGTTTGGCCCGATCAAACCAACCGATGGACCAGCTGGATATAGCCCGTGGCATTTCAAGCTGGGTCACGGGCCGTGGGCAAACCACAGGCCAAGGTGGCTAGGTCAGGCTGTGGCTCGAGCCTAGCAGCTCAGCCTATGGCCCGTGGCCCACCCTAGGGCCACTAACAAAACAAAACGACGTCGTTTTGTTTGTTGCAAATCGTTTTGTTCATGTTGAAAATATTTGTTCCACTGATAAAACGATGTCATTTTGCAACAAGAAAGTTAATAAAATACGAGACAAAATGACGTCATTTTTTTGCAAGAAAAAATGACGTCGCTTTGCCTCTGATTAAACGAAAGCCATGCCATGTCCACCCTGCCACCCAGCTGCTTGCTGCCTCCCTCCCTCGCACCATCGCATACTCGCCCCTACCCGTCCTTCAGCCTCCTACTCGCCTCCATCTCCCTTCATCCCTGAGACTCGCATTCTCACAATCTCCCCAAGAACTCCCTTCATCCTCGAGAACTCACTCACTTCTCTATTCTTCTTCTTTTTTATATAGATTATTCTTCTTCTTCGTTTCATTTTGTTCCTTTGATCTTCTTTTTCAAATATCATCTGTTGTGGCAACGTCGAAGGTAAGCTCTCATTCTCTCTTCGTCATTTTGATTTTTTTGGTTATCTTGAGATATGATGTGGCTAATTTGAGAACTTTGTACGCTAATATTGGGAATATGGGATAATGCTTGTAATGTGTTTAATTAAATGTCCCAGATATTAATTAAACTATGTTTCCTGTTACGTTAGTATTTTCATCTTTTGTTTCTATTAATCCCGGGTTAGTATTGAGTTCATAGCTCTAGAATAGCTATAGTACTAAGTTCACAACTTAAACATGGCCATGCCATCTCATTTGTCTCAGATTATATTCTCTTGCTTATTAATGGACTAGTTTATTAATCGCTCAATTATACGAGCATAGAAGTATATCATATTAAGTAGTCGGAATAATTTTGCATTAATCTTTTCCATGATAAAGTTTAACTTCAAAGTTGAGTTGTGCTTATCTGTAGTTATGTTGAATTGGAGTATGAAATTAAAGGTAGTAATACCATTCATCTCTGTGCAAGGGTAGTTTGGGTTAACAGTATAAAAGGTAGAAGAAATTAAGAGTTTGTGTATGTTTTCAATTTTTGATATAAAACAGACCCAAAACAGAAATTAAGAAGCTGATTTATATGTCTACCTATTGCTGTAAACAGTTGGATACCATATTGTATCTTCAAATGACACCTATTAATATAGATTGTAGGTTTAACAAGCGTTGATAAAAGTACATTTCACTAGCTTAAACGAAAACATAATAGGAGTCAAAAATCCCTTTAGGAGCTTTGATAAGTCCCAAATGAAGATGTTGTCTCCTTTTAGTATGGACAGTAGGTAAGATTTTCTTGTGCATTTGGGTAGCAGTAAAACAAATTAGTATTATAAGCTAACCACCAAAACTAACAGGTATTAGTGAAATGTTCTAGTAAAGTACATGACAACTTAAGTGAAGGCATTAAGCATTTGACCATTACAATTTGTGCACGATCTTATTAACTAAGTGACAGTGTAATACACATGTTCTAAAGAGTTTATAATCACCTTAACTTCATAGTTGACTTAATTAGTGGTAGTTACTCTGAAAGTTATTTGATAATTCAGTTATATCCTTTGATGTCAAACAACCCATCTAAAAGTTATCTTACATGGACATGCATAATAATTGCCAATTACCTATATTACTTATTTAATATTTAGATACATCCTTTAACATTTGGGATATATATAACTATATATAATTGTTGATTTTTTTATTTATGAAGTGTATAATATGTGCAAGGGATATTTAGATGATATTAGCTCTCATACATATTGTATTTAGTGTTTCTTAGATAAATAAAAGTTCTACTTTATTATTTGTTTTTGTTCAAATTCCTCTATTCCAAAATCACTAAATTACATGATGCACTAAAAATGTTCGATAAAAATACATTTTTTGAAGTGTTTGATAAAATTAATACTGAGAATTAAACTAGTTCATTTAGTTGGAATTACGGTGAGATTTTTTGCAGAATCTTAGCCTTAAATAAATCCCTTTCCATAAACTCCTTTACACTATAAACATATAAGTTGAGAAACTTCTCTGCATTACCTTTAAATAAAACAAACTGCTCTAACAAATTAGCTGACCAATTAAACACAAATAATTAGTTATGGATCATGCTTTTTAGTCTATGGGGATCAATCTTCTATAGCATGAATGGTGGTCTTATCTTTGAGGTTTTATTCTACGATATAAAGAGGAGAGTGAAGACTGTGATTCTAGACGTATAGTATGATTACTCTGACCATACTTTCTAGATTTGCATATTTTTCAAATCCATGTATGGCTATGGACTATTCGTTAGGAAAGGTCAGTATTTTATTTTCATTACAAAATGTCTACCTACTTAGACATCCTGACCTAATCTGTTTTTCTTTCCCTTAAGATGCTGCATACCTGACCTAATCTGTTTTCCTTTCCCTTAAGATGCTGCATACCTGACCTAATCTGTCCTAATCTGTTTTCCTTTCCCTTAAGATGCTGCATACCTAACCTAATCTGTTTTCCTTTCCCTTAAGATGCTGCATCTCAGTAATTTACCTGTAACATCCCGTTCCTATACTAAAGGTTGGAGCCTGGGAAATACCGTATATGAGGAATATTATTGAGATATTAGAAAAATGCATTTCATACTCATGCATAATATTAGTATACACACATGTGAATTTGATCATTGCACACATTACAATAATTTGTTCATGCACTCATTTGACATTTTCGGGTATAAATGATGTTTTAATGTGATTAATATGTGAATTATGGATTATGTGTCTTGAAAATTGAGTTGTTGTGTTTAATTAGTGATTTAGAATTTTTGGTGAAATTTAAGAATTTTCTAGAAATTAAGGGTATTTTTAGATTAGAAAAAATACCCGATGACGAGACAGTTGATGAATAGTGGCAGAAATAAGTGTTAGATAGCAGTAGAAATTTTTATGAATGATATTGTGATTTGATGATGCATGTCATTTAAAATTGAGAGTCAATTGGATTAGAATCGAGAGACAAATGGACTAGTATTTTAAAAGACCCAAAAGAGGACCATGAGAGAGTGATATGTGGCAAGTGACAAGTGTCACTTATGACACCACTTGTTTCCCACGATTTTTATTAAGTGAGACTAACCTTCATTTTTTTTAATCTTTCATTTGCTATTTGCTTCTCTCTCTTCGTAAGTTTCTCTCCCACATTCATCTTCTTCATTTCTTCTTCTTCCTGTTCATTTTTTTGCTTCACCAAACTTCATTAAAGTTGCACCTTGCTTTCATCCATCATGTATTCCTATTTTTCTTTGTCTTCTTCACCTTGCTACAAAGAGACCCAACCCATTCCTCCATAAGAGTTGATGGTCGGGTGATGCATGGGAGACGCTAGGGTTAAGTGAGATTTTTGAAGAGCTTGAAGTTAAATAAGTAAGTATTATGTTATTGCTTGTCTTGGGTTGTTAAATGAAACTTATTGATGATAGATTAGGGTTAAATGAGCATAAAATGGTAATGTATATATATGTATCGTGAGTGAAGAAATGAACATGTGGATGTACTAATTTTTTGTTTATGATGATTAATGATTCATAGATTGATGTAGAGATGATTTAGAGTTAGAATGAGTCATAACATGGGGTTGAAAGAAGTGCAGAAAATTGATTTATGAATGAATGTTATATGTTCTGTTTTTGGGTTAATGATCAAACATAGATCATGAATTGTTGTGTACAATATTCAGTTGAAGTGGAAGTAGGAATGAAGATTAAATAATGAGTACATGATTTAGAAATGATAGACTAAGTAAATGAGATGAACTAGGATGAAAATGAAGTTAAAGGTGTGTTGAAATATGCTAGATGGAGTGTTTTTACTGAACATACATCTGTATTTTGGCCATATCTTGATTTTTAGAAATAAAAATTAGATGAATTTTTATTTTCAGTAAACTATAAACATATTGGTACATTTTTTATTAAGGAATCTAATTTGGAATATGCCCTTAAGAGTCTTGAAATTTGCTTGAATTTGAGAATGGTGTTATGTCGAGGTATAAGAATAGTCTGTAGTATTTTGATTATAACTTGCATGATACTTATCCAAAATGAATGAATTTTATGTCATTAGAAAATTAAGACATACATGAACATTTGATTAGAAGAAAGTGTTGCCTAAAAACCTCTTTGTCTAGGTCAAAATGGTCATACAAAACTGACCTAAAAATCTGTCATGAGAAAAACTGGAAAACTGCAGGAATACTGGGAAATTTGTTTCTGTCACGATTGTGGTGGGGGAGGCCACGATCGTGGGCAGTTATTTTTCATGGAAAAGTTTTGATTATGTAATGTTTGAACCAATTACGGATGAAGTATATAATTATGATACTTTTGGACTTAATTTGGGCTTAAAATGAGGACATAACTTAGTGGATAAATTGATTGATGCTATGCATGTGATGTTATGGATTTCATGAATGAGAATGTGTAATTGAAGATGCCCAAACAATTGAATAGAGTTTAATAATGGGATGCAATGAAATAGAGTATATGAATTAGTATGTAATGATGTTGCATTAGAGATAGTGAATTCTGGAGAAATTGGTGTGAAATTGGTGTTAAAATATGTGTTGAATTCGGATGAATGGAGGAGGAAACTTGCAGACTATGATTGTGGCCCTCACCCCACGATCGTGACATGACAAAAATAGTTACTGTCACGATCGTGGCCCTTATAGCACGATCATGGCTAACCCCAAAATGTTTTGTTCACGATTGTGGCAGGGACAACACGATCGTGGCCAGACTTATAGAGGTATAGATTTGTCCTTTGATTGTTATATAAACAAATCAATACTAGGGCGCTTCCATATGATGTAAGTAGGTTTAAATGAGATCTTAAATGAACCTAATTGATGAGAAATGAGGTGATTAAAATGAGTAAAGTGTATTAGGTATTAAAGAATGATTGAAAGATGTTCGTAATTGATTATGAGATGTGAATAAAAAAAATACCCAGAATTGTCAATAGGAGCATGGATTATACCTTACACATACACATATGTGTATAATGAAATGTTTACGTGCTTGTGCAATTAATAATGTGAGTGCACTATGTGTGTTGCATGAAATTGATATACAGGATTCAACATTTGCATTAAGACGTTTCCAGATCATGGAAGCTAATGCTAATTTGGGGCGTATTGTGAAGTCGACTTAGATGGTCTCACTTTCATTGTTTGTTCTGTTTTAAATTTCTTTATTGAATTAGTACTAAATGTGAATGTGATTGATACAATTCCTGAAATTAATAGTCTGAGGAGTTTGATAAATGTGAGAATATAGGAAGTGCTCATTGTATGTGAATTGGACTGAAATAAGTGATTCTCAACATTATTATTGAATGCCAGACATCGATATGATGAATATATGTGAATGTGAATATGAAAAATAGAGAACTAGTGACTGTTTGAAAACATGTGAACGTAGTGCATTGCATTTCATTACATAAATATATGAAAGATAAAAGTTTTTGTGACCAGAGTAGCGACCGAAAAAAAGCTTAAAGCTCAGAAATTGAAAAAGAGTTTAAAGCTCAGAATATGGTAAGAGCCTCTTGCTCACCATGTAAAATGAGCCCTGTATCCCCAACGGATAAGGGACATTTATTAATGAGCCCGATATCTAGAATGGATACGGGACAGTTTCAGGCACTCGGTCACAACAATAACAATCGAAAGTGAGTATCATAATCATTCATATGCATTTGATATTATGAGTTAAATGGCTAAAATAAATAGTTTGAATGATTTCTGAATGTGAAATATGATTTAAATAAATATGAAATGTATGTGATTCAACAAGTAGAATTAATGAAGTGATGTGAATTTTGTGAGTATATGAATTGATATGTTATGTGATTGAGTGAGCCATCGATGATGGTCCACTCACTGAGTTCGCAAAGCTCACCCCAATTTTGCAACATATTTTTCAGGCTCAAAGGAGACACCTAGTTAAATCAACTTAAGTCTAACCACTACTTTTGAGTAAGAGATTGAGGTCAAAATTAGTTGGCGTCTGTATACATTTTTCTGTTATTTTTGTCTTAAAGAATGTATTCTGTAAATAGTGTACCATTGTATATGAATAATTCTGATGAGTAATGACTTCTTAACTGAAAGTGTTTTGAATTGGTAAAGGGCCCAAATGATTTCTAAAATTTTGTAACGTGTATATTGTTTGTAACAATTGTGATTGAAAGTACTATAAATAAAATGGGCCATTAATGATTATTGGTTTTCTGAAAAATGCATGTGATGTTTGAGGAAAAAATTTTACAATAAGTTCTGTTTAACTGCTCTAGCGCACTACTTTCATTGAGTATGTGTCTGAATATCCTCGGGATGTACAAATACGTGCTCAGTGGAAATGGGTTGCTACAATTTGGTATCAGAGCCCAGATTTAGTTTCTTACATGGGCATTTTTCAAACTATGTGACAAGATACATGCATTTTAGATATGTCTTAGCAGGCAGTGGCAGCTGATCCCCAATCTGAGTCTCATTTGCATGAGTCACATGCTTGAACATCCTTTAAAAGTTGAACTGTTGGAAGTAATGAGAAGATTGATGATCTGTCAGAATATGAGAAAATGGAATTTTGCAGATATCTAGAAATGAAAAATAGTACATGGTTTGATCTGATAGATAAAGGTTCAGAGCATTTATAATTGTGACTGTATCATCGAGTATGATATTAGAATTATGGTATGATTGTGTATCTATGAATTGATATTGATGTGAATATATATTTTATGGATTGAATGAGAGAAGTAGAGATATGAGTATACTTGATAAGAATTAAAGTGTACAAGTAAGGTTGAAAAAAAAAATTCTTTCTATAACTTAGAGAGGTTGAAATTGGACTTGAAATGGTTGTTTGATTAATGTGATAAGAGTTATGATTTAGTGTAAGAATATGTCAGTGAAATTGAGATCAGAACTTCATAATGACTATGCTTCTATGATTCTGAATTGATTAAGAATATACATATATAAGATGTAAATTAGAAGATGAGATGAATGATACTGTGATAAGTAAAAGTCCCCTAGGTTAAGTTGAATTGTTATTATGAATGTATGTTGGGTAATGTGATTCCTTGACAAATGATGTCATAAAGCATGTGTATTATATACTTGGATATGAGATAGGAAGAGATCCATGATTTATTAAATGCTTTTAAGTTTTTAATCCCCATAGTTAAAATTTTAAGCTGAATCAGAGTAACACATGGAAGCATTTAAGATGATCAATTGGGGATAGATTGAGAGTGTAAATGAAGTTAATATGTGTGATAGATTCGAGGAAAAATAAGAAGGGTACAATCTTGGCATAATCCCCACAATCATGGCTGAAATTAATTGATTCTATCACGATCGTGGCCAGATCCATGAGTTTGATAGGTGCAAAAGAAGAAATGTTATCCAAAATCAATTGAGATTAAGGTATCCTTAGCATAAGTTATTAATTGGTGAATTGTCAGAAATACATCTCTAGGTAAAATGTAATGATCTGGATGATAATTGCCAAAGTATAGGAGTAAATGGATATGTATATTGCTTCACTAAGCTTTATTATAAAGAGTATTCTGATCATGTAAAGTATGATAGAAATTGATCTTATTGATATGTTATGAATAGTTGAAATCAATCTTATTGAGGCATTAAGAATGACTGGAAAGCAATGATGAATACAGTTGATTAATAGAGATTACATGAAGAAATCTTCTTTTGAAGAAGACTTTCACCGAATTCGATCAAGTAGACCAAATGGTTTACTTCTAAGAATGAATGATTATTGAACAAATTATAAGTGAATATTGGAGTCAGATAGATATGAGACTCAGTTACAAAAAAATGAATATATTATAGAGAGTGCACATGTTGTATCTGTTGTAAAGTATCCATCTATGTTATTGGATTCTTGAATTGGAGATAATACTATTGCTATTGTTAAAGAAACTTAGGTTCACAATGTACTTTATACTAGCATATTCAGAAGATACAATTTCGGTTTGATGGTTATGTTCAGAAAATTGCGACGTGTGAATAAATTGAAATGTGTGGAGAAACTATTACGAATGGACAGACATTAGAATAAGTCGATAAGAAAATCGACAAATCGAATCAATGGGGAGAGTCAATTGAGAAAAGAAGTCGATCGAGAGATTGAGAAAAACATGAATTAATATTACCTCATTTGAGAAATTAGTTACTTAAGAATTTCAAGAATTAGTTATGGGCACTCGAGTTAATCGTGATACCTGTAGGGGTTAACAAGTGCCCAGACAGCAGTCATGACATTAATGAATAAAGTGTTCCAATTTTATTTGGATCGATTAGTGACTGTGATTATGGATGATATATGGAATGCATTTGAAAGGTTGAGAAGAACAATTTGGACACTTAAGGTTAGCCTTACTTATTATGAAGGAAAAACAATTATATGCCAAGTTGAATAAGAGTGAATCTCAGCTTGATTAAGTAATATGTTGGGTTATATAGTATATGAACATGGCAGATTGGTAGACCCAAAGAAAGTAGAGGTAATGAAGAAGTGAGAAACTTTTGAGAAAAGAAAAAGTGTCATTTAGATAAACTGGTGACCTTAAAAAGATTTTTTTGAGGAATTAAAACACCGATTGATTACAACATCAATGTTCGTTATTCCATCTAGATTTGGAGATTTTGTAGTATATAATGATGTTAAACACCAGAGATTAGGATGTAATCCAATGTAGTATAGTAAAGTGAATACATATATGCATTTAGACACTTGAGGTCTCATGAGTTTCAATTATTTGGCACATGACTTAGAATTTGCTACAATCAAAATCTTTTTGAAAATCTGGAGACATTACATGTACAGTGAAACATTTTGGATATATATATATATATACAGATCATTAAAGTTTGAGGTAACTATTGAGTTTAAAGGAATTAAATACAAGACTGAGACAATAGTTAAAGTTACTTGAAGATCACGATGTACAAATAAGTATTACCCAGTAAAGTTAATGTTGTAATCTGAAGAATTAAGCATAAAATCCAATAGCAGTGTAGCATAAATTCAGATATTGAGGTTACCAAATCTAGTGCAATGAAGAGACAAGAATGATTGAGTTAAAATTGGGGCAAATGAAGTGTCATTAGCCATATTGAAATTAAGATCAGTTTAGCATGGAAGAACTAGAAAAGCTCAAATTGAGGATTCGAAAATTGTGAATCTTATTAAGAAAGTGAAAATGAATCCAAATTTGTATTTAAATAAGAAAAATGATACTTTGTGATTGTAGTAAAAAGTATGTGCACCCGATAACGATGATTGAGCAAAGAGATTACTAGAGAAAGCGTAAATAGCAACCTATGTTATTCATCCTAGTAGAAATAAGCTAAAGCAGTATCTAGCAACCTAGAATGAAGAAGCAAGTGACTGAATGTATAACTGAATAATTGAGTTGCCAACAGTTTTATCAATTGGAAATATACTTAGAGCTTATATTTTTGAGTTCCTAGGAACCTGAGATCAATATACAGTTCTGATTGAATTTGATAGTAACAATCATTGTCACTGTAGTCTTAGTATGACCATACACTGTATAATTGAGAGGTTGAATTTGAAATTATATGAGGCGTTATACGACAAAATGAGTCGTTTGCCTTTATATTGGGATGAATAAGACCTAAAATGGTTAAAAGCTATAATTGATTTGAGATGTCGTTGATAATTGAAATTGAACTGTATTAGAAATTAAGTGATTCTAGAAAGATAAACGAGTTAGGTGGATCAACATCGAAGATATGAAAAACAGAGAGATAGATAAAGTGTTTATGAAGGTACCACCTTGGCAAGGAGTGCTACAGTTTGTTAAAGAGGGTAGCTAAGCTCGAATTGTATTGGTCTGTATGAAGTTGTTAAGAGCATAGGACCATTAACTTCAGTTAGTCGTAACAACAAAGATATATTAGATCCACACTGTGTTACATGAGTATGTATAGGAGATATTGGTATGATCCGATAGATGTATTGTCGGCACAGGAAGTGAAACTTATGACTAGTAAGAGATACATTGAGGAATCAGTTAAGAGAAAAAAAGATATCTGAAAAATAAATTGAAAGACGTAGTGATTTCATCAACTATAATCACTTAGAAGAAAAAAGTCAAGTGGATAAGTTACATGGGAAAAGGAAGAGATTATAAGAGAAAAAATACCCCCATTAATTTGATCAATTGGAAAAATTTCGAGGACGAAATTTATTAAGAGGGAGAATTGTAACATCTTGTTCCCATACTAAGGGTTGGGGGCCGGAAAATACTGTATATGAGGAATATTATTGAGATATTAGAAAAATGCATTCCATACTCATGCATAATATTAGTATGCACACACGTGAATTTGATCATTGCACATATTACAATAATTTGTTCATGCACTCATTTGACATTTTTAGGTATGAATGATTGTTTTAATGTGATTAATATGTGAATTATGGATTATGTATCATGAAAATTAAGTTGTTGTGTTCAATTAGTGATTTAGAATTTTTGGTAAAATTTGAGAATTTTCTATAAATTGAGGGTATTTTTGAATTAGGAAAAATACCAAGTGACATGACAGTTGATGAATAGTGGAAGAAATAAGTGTCAGATGGCAGTAGAAATTTTTATGAATGATATTGGGATTTAATGATGCATGTCATTTAAAATTGGGAGTCAATTGGATTAGAATTGGGAGACAAATGGACTAGCATTTTAAAAGACCCAAAAGAGGACCGTGAGAGAGTGACATGTGGCAAGTGACACTACTTGTTTCCCATGAATTTTATTAAGTAAAAGACTAACCCTCATTTTTTTTTTGGTCTTTCACTTGCTATTTGTTTCTCTCTCTTCGTAAGTTTCTCTCCCACATTCATCTTCTTCATTTCTTCTTCTTCTTCTTCACATTTTTGCTTCACCAAACTTCATTAAAGTTGTACCTTGCTTTCATCCATCATTTATTCCTATTTTTCTTTATCTTCTTCACCTTGCTACAAAAAGACCCAACCTATTCCTCCACAAGAGTTGATGGTCGTGTGACTCATGGGAGAAGCTAGGGTTAAGTGAGATTTATGAAGATGAATTTTGATTTGGAGTAAATTCAAATCAAATGAATTTTGATTTCGAGTAAACTAGAAACATATGGAAACATTTTTTATGAAGGAATCTAATTTTAAATCTGTCCTTAAGAGTCTTGAAATTTGTCTTGAAGTTGAGAATGGTGCTCTATCGAGGTATAAGAACATTATGTAGTATTTTGATTATAACTTGAATGATGCTGATCCAAAATTCATGAATTTAATTTCATTAGAAACTTAAGACATAGAGAAACATTTTATTAAAAGAAAGTGTTGCCTAAAAACCTTTTTATCTAGGTCAAAATGGTCATACAAAACTGACCTAAAAATCTGTCACAAGAAAAACTGGAAAATTACAGGAATACTAGGAAATTTATTTCTGTCACGATCGTGGAAAGGGAGGCCAAGATCGTGGGCGGTGATTTTCCTGGAAAAGTTTTGATTATGCATGGGACACCATGATCGTGGTCAGACTTATGGAGGTAAGAGTTGTCCTTCGATTGTTATATGAACAAATCAATACTAGGTTGCTTACATATGATGTAAGTAGGTTTAAATGAGATCTTGAATGACCCTGCTTGATGAGGTGATTAAAGTGAGTAAAGTCTATTAGGTATTAAATAATGATTGAAAGATGTTTGTAATTGATTATGGGATGTGAATATAGGAAATATACCCGGGATTTTCAATATGAGCATTCATTATACCTTACACATACACATATGTGTCTAATGAAATGTTTATGTGATTGTGCAATTAATAATGTGTGTGCACTATGTGTGTTGTATGAAATTGATATACAGGATTTAACATTTGCATCCAGATGTTTCTGGATCATGGAAGCTAATACTAATCTGGAGCATACTGTGAGTCAACCTAGATGGTCTCACTTTCATTGTTTGTTCTGTTTTAAATTTCTATATTGAATTACTACTGAATGTGAATGTGATTGATACAATTCCAGACATTAATAGTCCAAGGAGTTTGATAAATATGAGAATATAGGAAGTGCTCATTGTATATGAATTGGACTAAAATAAGTGATTCTCAACATTATTGTTGAATGCCAGACATCGATATGATGAATATATGTGAATGTGAATATGAAAAATTGAGCACTAGTGACTGTTTGAAAATATGTGAATGTAGTGCATTTCATTATATGAATACATGAAAGATAAAGGCTATTGTGACCAGAGTAGCGATCGAAAAAGATCTTAAAGCTTAAAATTTGGAGAAAAAAAAAGCTTTAAGCTTCGAATGTGGTAAGAGCCTCTGGCTCACTATGTAAAATGAGCCATGTATCTCCAATGGATTAGTGACAGTTATTAATGAGCCCGATATCTACAATGGATACAGGAGATTTATAGGCACTCGGTAACAACAATAACAATTGAAAGTGAGTCTCATAATTATTCATATGCATTTGATATGTATGAGTTAAATGGTTAAAATAAATAGTTTGAATGATTTCTGAATGTGAAATATGATTTAAATAAATATGAAATGTATGTGACTCAACATGTAGAATTGATGAAGTGATGTGAATTTTGTGAGTATATGAATTGATATGTTATGTGATTGAGTGAGCCATCAAGGATGGTCCACTCACTGAGTTCGCAAAGCTCACCCCAATTTTACAACATAATTTTCAGGTTTAGAGGAGACACTTGGTTAAATCAAGTGGAGTCTAACCACTGCTTTTGAGTAAGAGATAGAGGTCGGGATCAGTTGGCGTCTACATACATTTTTCTATTATTTTTGTCTTAAAGAATGTATTCCGCAAATAGTGTACGATTGTATATGAATAATTCTGATGAGTAATGACTTCTTGACTGAAAGTGTTTTGAATTGGTAAAAGGCCCAAATGATTTCTGAAGTTCTACAATTGTGATTGAAAGTGCTATAAATAAAATGGGCCATTAATGATTATTGGTTTTTTGAAAAATGCGTGTGACGTTTGAGAAGAAAAAAAATTTGCAATGAGTTTTGTTTAACTACTCTAGCGCACTACTTTCATTGAGTGTGAGTCCGAATGTCCTCGGGATGTACGGATACGTGCTCGGTGGAAGTGGGGTGCTACATTACCTCTTTTTGTCCATGCCCAAGTAATGATTTACAGGATGAATATCTTTTAATTTCCATAAACTCAACCTAAAAAGAGGGGGTAAAACATTACAAATTGATAGTTGCACATTAGTGTGTGTTTTCTAAAGTATTTGGCATGTGATTCTTGCATAATAGTTTATTATTTTTGTATTTTAGGATTCATTTTGTATGTTTTCGTTTAGTTTGATATTCATTGTTGTTCTTTTATATTTGATGTTAATTTAGGGAAAGAATTAGTTATTTTGATGTAGGAATGGAGGTTGGCAACTATGAGATTGAGCTAGAGACCAAAAGAGGAGAAGAGAAAAGGAAGCATTCTGATGCTAGATCCCACAATCGTGGGAATCAAGCTAATTCCCACAATCGTGGGATGTCCAACCTGAGAACATATGTAGGGCACTTAATTTTTAGGTTTTTTTTTTACTATATAAGATAATAAACCCCTATGGATGAAAGATGATGTGAGACCTCTGTGTAGAAAAGCCTCCTTAAATGAAAAATCTAGGTTTTCTTTCTTGAGAAAGATGGAGATTCAAGGATCATCAATCACAATTGGGAGAAGAGCTTACCAACACCAAAATTTCCAGATTTTGGCAAAGAAGAGGAGGAGTTCTTTTTATTTAATTTTCAGTTGTTTTATCTCTTCTAGTCATTGTATGATGGAATATTCAATTGTTGGATATGTTATAGACACCATGAGTGGCTAATTTATTTTTAGGGATTACTTTTGAACTATCTTGTTAAACTCTTATTTTATTGATTAGAATGAAATATGTCTTTGATGAATGTTGAATATATTTGTACTTTGCAATAGATCGAGAGATTGAGTAAGGTAATTTGTGGAAGATCGTACAACGAGAGTTGGCATTCTATAAACCTACATTCATTACATTAATTAATTAGTTGAAAGAGAGATCTCAGCTAATTTAACTGATCAACCAATAGGATAACTTAGTAACTAGTTAAATTGGTGGAGTGATTTGTTATATTGAGAGATTGCTTAATCATCTTCATTTAATTTGATTAGGGACAATTAATTACACCTTAAGAGAGGCTAGTTAATACATTTATACATCTTAGGTGAGACAAAATTCAATTAATAGAATAGGAGGGAGATAAGATAGGGAAAAAGTGATCTCTAGTTATTACAATCTTGAATTCCAATTTTCTGCATTTTGGTGTTATCAATTGTTCATTGTTAGTCATTTAATTTTAATTTAATTTTCTAATTTATTTCCATAAAATAATTTCCAGTTTTAAATAAAGATTGATTTGAACTAAGTGGTGCTTGAGCACAATCCTTGTGGGATCGATATCTGCTTTTTAACTACAAGTCACGACCCATATACTTGTGGTTTTTTAGCGTAAAACTAGTAGACTGTTCTGCAATCAACAATTTTTTGGTGTCGTTGCCTGGGATTCTTTGTTTATCATCTTGTTTTGTTTAGATTACTTTGATTTTAGAGTTTTTGATACTTTTCCTTGTGCATTTGCAAGTGCATGAACACAAGGAGCATGTGAAGATTCACAAAAATTAGTAAAGATGAATTTCCTGATATTACAAGACACGAATAAGAGTTAAAAAGAGTGAAGCGTCGAGAGAGTATACAAAGAGATATGGCTGAAGAAGGAGAGCAAAAAGGAGCTGAGAGGACACTGATGGAATTTATGAGGCCAGGATTCAGTCCTTAAGGAGTTGCGAGGCCAGCAATTCAGGCTAACAATTTTGAGATCAAGCCGGCACTCCTCAACATATTACAGAATAGTGTGCAATTTTATGGGCTATCCAATGAAGATCCAAATGCCAACATTGCTAATTTTTTAGAGATTTGCAACACCTTTCGGTTCAATGGAATGTTGGATGATGCAGTAAAATTGAGATCACCTTCTTTCACTTTGAAAGATCGGGCAAAGGCATGGTACAATTCGCTTAATTCGGGGCAGATCACTATTTAGGAGTAGCTAGCCCAAGCATTCCTCATGAAATATTTTCTGTTGACCAATACAACGAGGATCATAAAGGAGATCATAAATTTTCAGTAGAGTGATGGGGAATCTCTCTACGAAGCCTAAGAAAGATTTAAAAAATTATAGAGAAGTTGTCCCTACCACAACCTTCTGAGGGAGTTCCAGTTATAGACATTTTACATTGGTGTGAATCCGAGCACGAAAGTAACTATAGATGCAGCCGCTAGAGGTTCTTTAATGAGGAAATGCTACCGCTAGAGGTTTTTTAATGAGGAAGACTATTGAAGTAGCTCATGACCTTTTGAAGGAGTTGGCAAGCAATAGTTGCATGTGGTCAAGCAAGAGGAGTAGACAAAGGACAAAGGACAAAAAAGGTATGATTCCTATTAACTTTGTTACTGCTTTGCAGGCACAGATCACGACCCTTACAAAGCAATTGAGCAATATACAAGGAGCATCATCATCTACAGCCAAAGTGACGCAAGTACAGTGCGAGCTGTGTGAGCAAAGCAACCATGGCTTAACTGAGTGTTTCATGTTAAGAGCTAGTGGTACAAAACAGGTAAATTACCTAGGCCAACCACAAATAGGGAATAACCCTTACTCGAATACTTATAATCCGGGGTAGAAAAACCATCTGAATTTTCTTAGAGCACTAACAAAACAGGTGGCCAAGCAAGATCGTAAGGACATCATAGATTTTAGCAAAATTGACTTGGATCGATGGAGAGCAAAATGGACAAGTTTATGGAGATTTTTGGGTCCAAACTGGCAAGTCAAGATAAGAACCAGAAGAGGATGTTTTTCCATCAGGAGGAAAGTCAAAAGAGGATAGAAGTAAAGTTTGACCAGATTGTGAAGAATCATGCCTTATCCATCATCAATTTGGAGGTTCAGGTAGGTTAACTCGCTAACATTTTGTCTTCTAAAAGTGTAGGTAGTCTACCAAGCAATATTAAGATCAAACTAAAGGAATAGATCATGGCCATCACTCGAACATAGGAAAAGGAAATTGAACATGTGAAGGAAGACGGAGACAAGAGAGAAGGACAAATAATTTTGGAAGTTCTTCCAAGTGAGCCAGTAATTGAGATTTTTTCATTCCTTGCAGTATTAATATAGGCAACATAGCCAAGATGTTCGTAGATTTGGGAGCAAGTATCAACATGATTCCCTACATTATTAGTCAAAATTTGGGGTTAGGAGAGTTAGAGCCCACAAAGATATTAGTGAAAACGGCTGACAGAACAGTACACCAACCGAAGGGGATTATTAAGAACATGTAAGTACAAATTGATATATTCATATTCCCAGCAGATTTCTATATACTGGAGATTGGAGAAGATGAAAAAATCCCTATATTCCTTAGACGACCGTTCCTAGCTACTTCTTGCTCGATAATTGACGTTGATGGGCGGTGAACTAACTTTAAAGGTAGGAAAGTAACAGATAACCTTCAAAGTGTCAAAGAAAGACAACAGTTCCCCTCTACTTCCAATTAATATCAAGAAAACCGAACCTCAAGGTCAATGGGAAAATAAATGGTGCAGTGGTAGTGCAGTCACTAATCTCAAACTTTACAAAAAGAGAGCGTCAAGCTACTGATGTTAAGAGAAAGCGATGCATAGGAGGCAACCCATGGAATTTTATTTTCCTCTGATTGTTTCTAGTTTACTTGTTTGTTTGATTTATTTAGTTGTGATAGTGTTTGATTTGAATTTGCTTGGTATTTGTCTGGATTTTTTTTTTAGTTTTAACTTATTTTCCCTTCAAATTTCTTGTTGTTTAGATGATTTTGATGTGTTTGTAGGTTGCAGGATTGTTGAGAATGCATGCTAGGCTTGGAAGAAAGTTTAAAATTGGAAAAATTGTGTTAACCCATGATAGTCGGAATGAGAGTAATTCCCACGACCGTGGAAAATCTCTCCAGAAAGTTTTTGGAGAGAAAACCCACGATCATGGGAATGAGGGGTATTCCCACAATCATGGGAAGACCCATCCTAGGTAAAATTTAAACTTCCCTCTTCTCCTTTTCTTTCTTCATTCTTCAACTTTTAACACTCTCTCTCTCTTCAAGCATGAAAACCTACTCTCCCACTCTCTCAAATCCTTCATCTTACACTAAACTCTTGGTATTTTCTTCATCTCTTCCATCAATCTTACAGTCCTTTGCTCTTATTATACATTAATCACTCAAGAATCAAAAGATTTGGTGAGATTTTTTCTTTTCTCTCTAAAAAACAAACTCATCTATCTTTGTCTTTATTTTTGCATATTTCTCTTTCGCAATGGCTTCGAAGAAGATGCCAGCTCAGAAACCAACCGATGAATTATGCCTTCAAGTCTCCAGTGAAGGTAAACTCGATATGACGGCCACTTTTCGTGCCCCATTCCCCATTTTTTTTATAAGACAAAGGTATGCATTTTCGAGACTTTAGAGATAGAGAATTAATTACTCCTAGATATTTTGACTTTGAAGAACTATTACAAACTATAAGATTGAGGTGTAATGTAGAGCGATTAGCTGCGAACATTGGTTGGGGTAGGTTCATTCGTTGTGATGTGCCGATTTACCTTATGATGACTGTCGAATTTTTCACCACTGTGAGCTATAATCCTAAAATGGATCTATTCTGGTTTAAGATAGTTGGCGATGTTTATAAACTTAATTATAATGTCATTCGTGCATTTTTTGATTTATCAAACACAGAAATTTTAGATGATCACGATGACTTTGATGTGGATAATTCCTGGAAAATTCTAATGAGTGAATCTAATTTTGACTCTAGGAATGCACTAAATACCTTAATTAGTAGCACCGAGCACTTACTTCCGAATAAATTTATATGCTTAATGGTTTTCAATAAAACTAAAAGTAATAAGTGCTCGGCTAAGGAATTTTTCTTCCTTTGGTGCATGGATCAAAAAATCAAAATAAATACAACTTATTATATTTTTTGATCTATTATCAGTTGTGTTAATAAGAAAAGTTCTTATTTTAGCATGTCTTACATTGTTACTGTGTTGGCTTTATTTTACAACCTTAATGTGGATAGTGTACATACAACTTAATATGATATGTTTGACATATCTTATTTGAGGTGCTATGAAATTTTGGAGCCCCATTCTATGGAGCTCCAAAATCCTCAGACGCATATTGCAGTTAAGAACAGGAAGGGCAAGATGTAGCCACTTCCTAACCATCCACATCCCAAGTGGCCCCAAAGCCACAAGAAAAAGTAGTGGAAGAGGAACCAACTTCACCAACAGAGGTCGAAAAATTTCAACAAATTCTTGACTAGAATCCTTCTAATCATCATAAAATGACATTGTAAATTAGTGAGCTCGACACCCAGATGAGACAAGTCCACAAGGAGCAGCGGTATATGAAGAAGAAATTCCTTAAGTTCTTTTAAAGGAATAATTTTGAAGCCCCTTTGCCAACACTGTCACCACCACAATCTCCATAAGCCCTTCTTACCCTAAACTTTTTACATTATTTTAATTACATTATTAGTTGTTTATGTCTTTTGTTTGGTTTGGTTTATTTTGTTTGGTTTTATGTCTTTTGTTTGGTTTGATTTATTTTGTTTACTTTTATGTCTTTTGTTTGGTTTGATTTCATTTTTCCTTATTTTGTGGTAGCCTTATCACATTAAAGACAATGTATTCTTTAAGTATGGGGAGGTGACACTTGCGTTGTCAAAGCATGATTCCCACAATCATAGGTTCTTGCATCAGAATGCTTCCTCTTCTCTTCTCCTCTATTGGTCTCTAGCATTCCCACAATCGTGGGATGTCTAACCCTAGAACAATAGCAGGGTTCACTTAATTTTTAGATTTTCTGGACTATATAAGATAATAAAGTCCTATGGATGAAGGAGGACGTGAGAGCTCTATGTAAAAGAGCCTCCTTGAGTGAAAATTTTAGGTTTTGAGTCTTGAGGAAGGTGGAGATTCAAGGACCATCAATCACAATGGGGAAAAGAGGTTACCAACACCAAAATTTCCAGATTCGAACAAAGAAGAGGAGGAGTTCTCTTTATTTAATTTTCTGTCATTTTATCTCTTCTAATCATTGTAAGATGGAATATTCAATTGTTGGGGATGTTATAGAAACCATAAGTGGCTGATCTATTTTTAGGGATTACTTTTGAACTATTCTGTTAAACTCTTATTTTATTGATTGGAATGAAAGATGTCTTTGATGAATGTTGAATACATTTATACCTTGCAATAGATCGAGAGATTGAGTACAGTAATCTATTTAGGATCGTACAAAGAGAGTTGGAATTTTGTAGACCTACATTCATCACATTAATTGATTAGTTAAAAAAGAGATCTTGGCTAATTTAATTGATCACTCATAGGATAACTTAATAACTACTTAAATTAGTGGAGTGACTTGGTAGATTAAGACATTGCTTAATCATCTTCATTTAATTTGATTAGGGATAATTAATTACAGCTTGAGAGAGGGTAGTTAATACATTTGGACATCTTAGGTGAGACACGATTCAATTAATAAAATATGAGGGAGATAAGATAGGGAAAAAATGATCTCTAGTTATTAAAATCTTGAATTCTAATTTTTTGCATTTTGGTGTTATCAATTGTTCATTATTAGTCATTTAATTTTAATTTAGTTTTCCTGTTTATTTCCATAAAACAATTTCAAGTATTAAACAAAGATTAATCTAAATTAAGTGGTGCCTAAGCACAATCCTTATGGAATTGATATTTGCTTTTTAATTACAAGTCATGATCTATATACTTGCAGTTTTTAAGCATAAAACTAGTATAATGTTTTACAATCAACATTAGGAAAGGTCAGTAGCTGATGGTTGAGTTCTTTATGATGCAATTAGTAGGAGACATGGATTAAAAGTGCCTTATGGTAAGCTTTCTTACAAAATATAGGAAGGTTGTTTGAAATTTTGTATATGAGATAATGTAAATTAAATAACTTATATAGTGTTTTTTATATAGGTTGTTATTTTACCTAGTCAACATAGGTTATAAAATTTATAAGGGCTTCCTTATATCTTTTAAGGGTCAAAGGTACCATTTGAATGAATGGCGTCAAAGCTACTAGCCAAGAACTCTAAAGGAATTTTTAACTATGAAATATACAACTATACGCAATGTAACTGAGAGGTGTTTTAGGTTACTAAAAATTAGGTAGGCTATTCTTAAGAGTCCATCATTTTATCCAATAAAGACACACACAATTGAATTGTTATATATTGTTGTTTGCTTCAAAATTTTATTAGGTAGGAGATGTGTTTTGATCCCATAGAGTGTGATTTAGGGGATTATTTTCACACAAATCCAGTTGTTGAGGAGGATTCTATAAATACTATTGACTCGACTAAAGGTTGGACAAATTGGAGAATTGATTGGCAAACAAAATGTTCAATAAATAGTGAACATCTAGGCAAAATGAAAATTGACATTTTTTAGGTGTTCTATTATGTTTGAGTGTTAGGGGGGTTTATATTATTGTTTTTACAAGTTGTTGTACTCTTTGTTGTCTATGTTTTACGCTGTTATTGTATACCATGTTGTTCTCATAAGATGTTGATGCTTAATGTCAATAAAATGAAAATGTTATAGAATGTTTTTATTTTTCCTTTATTATGATTATTATTTTTTATTTTTCAATACTTCTTTAGTTTTCTAGATAAGTATGTCAAGGAATTCCTCGTCAACTTCAGATTTTCAAAGTTCAAAAGGAAAAAAAAAAGAAAGTGAAACTATGAAGAGGATGGTGTGCTAGTTTCCTACATGGTTGATTTGCATAATGTGAGAACATACAATGCTGATATTAGATTTAAAGCTGGCTATCAGAATGAATTAGAAAGATTGGTAGCAACAAAACTACCTAATTTAAGCATAAAAGTCAGACCTCATATGAAGTTTAGGGTTAAGACTTTAAAGAAAGAGTTAAGCATTGAATATGATATGGTAAGGAAAGATACTAGTGGATTTGGATAAGGTAGCAAAAGGAAGATCGTTACTACTGAAGATCATATATGGGAGTCTTACTTAAGTGTAGGTATTGAACTTTTAACTTGTTTTTAAGTATTTTCTCTAACTACTTTCTTGTCATTTATATAAATTCTTAACGTTGTTTTTCTCATCTTGTTAAAGTCACAAAGATACCACTAAATTTTGAAGAAAAAGTTTTCCTTTCTATAATGAGTTGGCCGGGATATATGGAGAAGATCGTGCAACTAGAAATGACACACA
Organism: Erythroxylum longipes; assembly: GCA_027563885.1. NCBI lineage: Eukaryota > Viridiplantae > Streptophyta > Magnoliopsida > Malpighiales > Erythroxylaceae > Erythroxylum > Erythroxylum longipes. The sequence continues at coordinate 29,944,776 of JAOQMS010000006.1, forward strand.
AATTGCTACAGATATTCTTGAAGAAATGGAAAGGCAAGAAGGCCTAGGTAAGACAAATGCAGGTGATGAAGCTGAATATGGAATTAAGCATGGTTTGCATGACATGGATGAATCCTTTGCCCAACCCCAAACACCAACTGTTGAAAGACATGATGAAAATATTTTAGTAAAAAGGAAAAAAAGAATAATGATATGGGGTAACCAAACCATGCAGATTCAATTATTGTTACTGTTAGGTTGTTGGGTGATAATATAAAAGAGCTGGGAAAAGAATTGTGTATAAGTATTGGAACCAAAATGATTATTCAACAAAGAGTTGAAGAGTTATATAGTGCATTATGTGAGATAGAGGGACTGACAAATGATTAAAGTGATACTGCTTTAAGCAAAATTCCTAATCATCCTACACAAAAGCTTGTATTTTTTAGTCTTGTGCCTACTCGAAGACTTAGGTAGGTGAGAAAGTTTCTTGCCACACTTTGACGATTATGCTGATGTTTAAATATTTTGTATAGTTATTTAAAATAAGACTGAAACTTATTTTTTGTTTAACTAAATAACTTTTTAGTCATTTAAAGCCCCAGGTTAAGTTTATTTTCAATATTTTGTTAGACTTGCACAAAGATGCTATGTTGACATGAGATGAATGAGAAGGCTTTAGCCACGGTATTACTAATTCTAAAAGTATTATTGATTTTGCCTAATATTATTTTGTTTATAGTCGTTCTAATGTTATTTTATACTACAATTAAGACTATATATATATATATATATATATATATATATATATTCAATGTACAACACAAAACAAAGTTTATATAGTGTCCTCCCCTATTTAGAAAGCAAAAAATAGATGGAACCTCAGGAACCATATTTCTCACAATGGTAGAACAATAAAGCAAATTGAATAACTAACTAAAATGCATTTCAACCAACTTACATTAGCACCCAAGATTTTAAGGCTGAAGTAAAGAAACTAAAACAGGTAGTTGAAGCTACACATGGAATTAACAACATATTAGCATACCATAACTCATTTAAGGTGGCAAAAAGTAATCTGATATGGTGGTTAGGTTAGCAATGTTAATCAAGAGTCTAACGATAAGTTTTTTTGTAAAAAAAATTAAAAGTTAGAATATTTTAACATCACTTTTAAAGTTTGGGTTAATATTATAAAATTAAATAAAAATTATTTTTTAATTAAGACAATGACCATGATGTCTCCATAAATGAAAAAAAAAGTGGATTTGTCTTCTATATTTAATGTACTGAAAAAGATAAGATATAGGGCTGAGAATTAAGTCATTGAAATAAGTGTCTAAAATTTTCCAAACATTAGGTGTTATGCTCACGTTGTAAAGACTTTTTAAAAATTTTAAGAAACCATCACCTAATTTTAAAATATCTATTTAAAATATATAATTTATAAATTATAGTGTATATTTAAAATTTTATTTAATATACATTTAAAAGATAATAATTACAAATTTCTTTTAAAATAAAAAGGAAGATGAAATATAACATTTGACAGAGGAAAAGATTGTTCACTGATGATTAATAATTGCCTTGATTACCTAATAATTTACGGGAAAAAAAAGGTTACCCCGGAAAGAACCTAAAACTTTGTCCACGAAGTTTGATGTTTTCAATTAATTATAAAAGAGTAAATGAGTATATCTTGCAGAAATGTAACTTTTACTCTCATATAAATTTGGAGGACATAAGTCTTAGCACCACATTTACACTGGGAATAGTTTTAAGAAATTTTTATTGCAACGAAGTCACACGATATCATACAAAAATTATTAGTAATGGGCCTCAAAACTTCAAAATATGAAATTAGCTTATTCATTAATTAAACTCATTTTTAAAAATGTATATATTTATTCCTATCATTCTGTTACTATCCAATTTCATTAGCATCATCCATCTAATTTATATAGATTTCATTCATTAAATACTTATAAAATATGATAGAAGCGTAGAATTTCCATCATTAAGAGCTCATTTCATGTCAGTTTGCCTGACAAGAAAATATATATAATTAAGGTTTGACATAATTGTTAAAGCAACAAAAGCAATTTAATATAATAATTAAAAGAATCCAATTATTTTCTTACTTATTTAAATTTAGTTCTCTCTCCTTCCCTTTCATATTCTAGCAAAGTTTAGAGTTCTGAATTGTGTCTGATACGAAATTTTTCATGAAAATAGCGGGTATTTTAAATGACTATTGGTACCTTAAAATGTCAGAAAATTGAAATACTATTTTGCCAAAAAACAAAATTCGATCAAACATTCGATACTACTCTACATCCCCACCATCGTCTCTTCCTCACGGTCACGGCTCCTGCATGCACAGCACAACGCCATCTTCTCTTCCTCAATCCTTAGTCTTGCTCGCACCATCCAGTGTTTCAGAAGTTACATGATGGTATCCTATACTTGGAAGCTGTAAGTAATATTCTTGTCAAGAAAGCATGATCAACATTCACTACAACAAAAACATATCTTTCGCGACGTTTTCTAAAAAAACGTCGTGAATTGTTGGAGGCTTTGGTGACTTTTTCTAAACGTCACGAAAAGAGCCAATATTCTGCGACGTTGTATGAAAAAGTCGCGGATTAACTAAGCATTTTGTGTCATTTTTTTAACAAAGCATCCCAAAATAGTGAGCACGACGTTCTGGTGAATTAAACGTCATGAAAGGCCAGCTCCCCCATTCCCCTCGTCCCCACCACGCCTGCCCGAAATGGCGTCGTTTTCGTTTGCATAAAAGTGAAACTGAACCCACCAGAACGACGTCGTGTCGTCGTCCCAACACGACGTCATTTTGGTATTCTTGAAACTCAAACCCCCGCCCTCCCACTAGATGAGACGACGTCGTGACCCTGCCCCCCAAAATGATGTCGTCTCATCTTCTGTGTAAATGAAAAACACAAGTTTTTTGTCTCAGTCCCGCGTGCACGCAGCTATTTCACCTTCCCTCTCTCTCGAGCCACATTCCGCCGGAGTGCTTGGAATCTGTGGAGCCACTTTGTCGTTGCTTCACCAGTTGACATCCCTCTGTCATCTACAATCGGAGTGCATCTGCGTGTTGGTGGAGGTAAGTCATTCAACTATTTTTCTTGTGATGAATGTCGGGTTAAATGTTGGTTTTTTACTCAGTTGAAGTGTGTTTATTTGTTTGTTTTGATTATCTGTAACACAATGCATTTGGCTTTGCATTGTGTAACAGTATGTTAAGGAAGAAGAGATTATATGTTTAGGTGATTTGGGATAAT
>JAOQMS010000006.1:29952632-29964411 GCA_027563885.1 Erythroxylum longipes
CTCAATATCACTGCCCAAATCAATGAAAAATTAACTCCCTCCACCTTTCCTCAATGGCGTGCTCAATTTGAAGCACTTCTTATTGGCTATGACTTACTCGATTATGTCGAAGGAAACTGAACCTTTCGGTGTCCCTCTTCAGATGGCACTGCTGTTGAAGAGCTGTGTAAGATCCACTGGGTTTGACAGGATAAACTTATCCTGAGTGCGATTTTAGCCTCTACATCTCCTTCCATCACACCTCTCATTGCTACGGCAAAATCCTCCCATGAAGCTTGGAAAAAGCTCACTCATTTATATGCTAGTCGATCTAGAACTCGTGCCGTGCAGTTAAAGGAGGAACTTACCTTAATCCAGCGTAGCAATCGGACCATCACAAAATATCTCCATGCTGTGAAAACTCTGGCTGATGAAATAGCCATTATAGATTATTCAATTTCAGATGATGACCTAACTCTTTATGTGTTGAATGGTTTAGGTCCAGATTTTCGGGAGATTGCAGCGTCTATTCTCGCCCGAGAATCATCACTAAGCTTTGAGGAGCTGCACGATCTACTGGTTGGACACGAGGCATATCTGAGGCTCCTAGAAGCTTCAACGTAGGACCTAGTTGTTTCTGCTAACTTCATGAAGACGAAGCCTCCTACAAATGGAGGGAGTCACCAGTGATCCTTCAAGCAACATGACCGTTCCCGTGGGTCTCAAAGATCTAGTCCAGGCCGACATTTCAATGGAGCCCAACGTGATGGACGACGTTCCAACGCAAACACTAGTAAGCCCAATAATTATACTCGGTGATATCGGCCCAAGTGCCAACTTTGTGACCAGCTAGGCCACATTGCCAAGTCCTGTCCTCAATTTTATTCATAGAATGCCTCTATCAATTGTGCTACCACTTCTACGGGAAAGGACAAAAATTGGCTACTTGATTCGGCCGTCTCGCACAATATCATGGGTGACCTTTTCAATTTATCTATTCATTCCGAATATGATGGAACTGATGAAGTAATTCTTGGTGATGGTTCAGGTTTGGCCATATCACATATTGGTTCTTTGGCTTTACACTCTCTGCACCGAACTTTTACATTACGTGATACTCTTTGTGTTCCAAATCTATCCAAAAATTTAATTTCTGTACATCATCTCACCAAACAAAATGATGTCTTTGTTGAATTTCATCCTTTTTATTTTCTTGTGAAGGACAAGATCATGGGGGCGATTGTACTAAAAGGAGCATGTAACAATGACATCTACACCTTCTCAAAATCACTAGTGGCGTCAAAAAAGGTTGCAAAAGTGCATGAACGGACCTCCATTGATGGATGGCACAAGCGTCATGGGCATCCTTCACTTAAAATTGTCCATTATCTAGTCAAGCATTTTTCTCTTCCCACTTCCTCGCACAAAACTTTTTCACTATGTCGTTCATGTTCTATTAATAAAGCACATCAACAACCTTTTCGTGCCACAAGTCTCCAAAGTCACAAGCCCCTTGATCTTATCTACACGGATGTATGGGGACCTGCTAGTTATACTGGGATTGATGGATCACGATATTACCTTATTTTTATTGATCACTATACAAAATATATGTGTTTTTATCCAATGGCCATTAAATCTGGTGTTTCTACAATCTTTCCGCATTTAAAAAATTTTATTAAAAATCATTTTCAAAAATCCATCACAACATTACATTCCAACAACGAAGGTGAGTTTATTGCTTTAAAAACATATCTTTCACCTCATAGAATAACTCACCTCACTACTGCTCCCCACACCCCACAATAAAATGGTGTCTCTGAACATCGTCACCATCATTTAGTTGAAACTGGCTTACACTCCTTCATGATGCAAATCTGGATTTTTCGTATTGGCCCTACGCATTTCAAATAGCCTCCTATCTCATAAATAGACAACCCACGTCTCTCCTCAACAACAGATCTCCTTTTGAAGCCCTTTTTGGTCAATCACCCAATTATTTAAAATTTAAAAAATTTGGGTGTATTTGTTATCCTCTCACAAGATTCTATAACTCAAATAAAATGCAGCCCAAATCAAAAGCTTGTATTTTCCTCGGATATTCACCCACGCAAAATGCCTACAAGTGTTTTGAACCACAAACAAAGAAATTCTTCATCTCTCGCCACGTGTTATTTGATGAAAATCAACTACATTCTCACCAGTACCTTCCGTGCCCAACCAATACCTTCAAGCACCTCACCATTTATTTCCTCTTCACTTCGGTGCCCAGCCATCTACAATGTCCTCATCAACGGTCTCCAATGCAATAGCAACCTTGCTGCCTACGGAAGGCTCACCTGCCATTGTTGCGTCCTCCCCAGGTAATTTTGAACCCTCTGGAACTTCACTTCATGATTCCTTGCAAACTGTAGCTCAACACCCCACTCATCCAAATACTTCTCTAGATGATAATCGGCATCCTCTCCCAACTTCGACTTCCACAAATCCTAACCAATCAAATCCTCATCCTCAACGCACTCACACCATGACCACAAGATCAATGAACCAAAATTTCAAACCCAAACAAATTCATACCGTATCAAAACATCCTCTTCTTCATACCATTGAATCAACAAGTGTGAGCCAAGCCATCTCTCAACCTTACTGGCGTAAGGCCATGTCCACTGAACTCACTGCTCTAATGAAAGATGGGACTTGGGACCTCGTTTTACCACCTTGAGGTTGCAAACCAGTAGGGTGTAAGTGGATATTTCGGGTAAAACGGAAAGCTAATGGGTCTGTTGATAGGTTCAAAGCCCACCTCGTGGCTAAGGGCTACCATCAACGTCCTGGTGTTGACTACACAGAAACCTTCAGCCCAATAGTTAAACCAGCGACTATTAGAACTGTATTATCCATTACAGTAATGAATGGATGGGATTTGAGGCAAATGGATGTTAATAATGCCTTTCTCAATGGTGGATTAACTAAAACTGATTATATGGCACAACCTCCATGGTTCAAAGATCTGTCCAAACCTCACCATGTTTGCAAACTAAAAAAGGCTATCTATGGGCTTAAACAAGCTCCACGAGCTTGGTACACTGCCCTCAAAACTGTCATTCTTCAGTTGGGTTTTCAAAACTCCAAGGCAGACTCTTCTCTCTTCATTTATAGTCACGGCTCCACTCTTTGTTATCTCCTGGTGTACATTGATGATCTTGTCATCACTGGAAATAATTCAACTCTAGTAGCCTCCATTATTAACCAGCTGGGTGACAAGTTTTCTCTCAAGGATATGGGTTCTCTTCAATTTTTCCTAAGAATTGAAGTCATTCCTACAAAGGCAGGATTATTTCTCTCACAACATAAATACATCCGTGAGCTTTTAGACAATACCAGTATGAGTGGTGCAAAAGATGTTTCAACCCCTCTCTCTACAACCCAATTCCTTTAATTGGTTGATGGCATGGCTCCTGTGGACAGCTCTGAGTTTCGTCGAATAATTGGCAGTCTTCAATATCTCTCCGCAACACGCCCAGATATCTCATTTGCCATTAACAAACTCTCTCAATTTATGCACAAGCCAACTGCCAATCACTAGACGGCCACCAAACGGCTCCTTCGCTACTTAAAACAAACCATTTTTTATGGTATTCAGATCTACAAAGCTGGCACTTCTATACTAAGAACATACTTCGATGCCTATTGGGCTGGAAATATGGATGACCGTACGTCAACTTCAGCCTACATCAGTTTTTTAGGTCCTAATCCAATCTCTTGGAGCTCTAAGAAACAACGTGCAGTTGCAAGATCCACAACCGAGGCTGAACATCGAGCATTAGCTAATGCGGCTTCTGAGACAATGTGGTTATCTACCCTTTTAAAAGAACTCGCACTTCCACTCAAAGAATCTCCCCATCTGTTATGTGACAATCTTGGAGCCACACATCTAAGTTTCAACCCAGTAAATCATTCGCGTATGAAACACATTCAAATAGATCTTCACTTCGTGTGTGCCTTAGTCCAAAAAGGAAGTCTCCAAGTACGGCATGTACACACTCAAGACCAATTAGCTGATCTGCTCACCAAGCCACTGTCAAAGGAGCGCACAAAGTTGATACGTACCAAGAGTGGTCTTACCGATGGAAGCCCAATCTTGTGGGGGCGTATAAGGGAAGTCATAACAGAGCATGTTTAGCTTGAAATCATGACAAATATTTGGTCATTAATTCTGTATAGCTGTCTCTTGTAAATTCTTACATTACCGTATATGTGTTTCCAAAATTAGCATCTCTTCCACTTTGTATATAACACAGAATTTTTGTCAATAAAGAGTGAGGATTAATTCATTGAAATCACAATAGTACCCATCTTTATACAGTATCTTTCTGCTAGCATGATGTGCATACGTATGTGGGTGATAGAGTAAGTACAATGTTGATAGCATTCATGGGTATTGCTTGAAATTTTAATGGGAGTCTCGGCAGAAGGTTTAATCAAGCTGAAAAATTATTTTTGTGGAGTGGCTCACGTCTACGAACAATTGTCAGATCTTTCTTGAAGGACCTACGGTCATTGGGAAGTTGTTTTTTATCTCTTTCTCAATTTTTTTATTTATATTAAATTTTATTTAATCACTTGAGTCATTTATTTAGTGTTCTTTAATTATAAGATTGTTTAGAAAAATCCTCTGTCGAGGTTAACACGAGTCGGTCATGTTATTGGGTGTGAAATTCTTTCATGGGAAGTGAGGTTGAGAGATAGTATCAAGGATTGAGTGGTATCGGCTCAGTAAAGCCTTGGGTAAATCTATTGTACTTCGGTGAAAGTTATTAATCTAGGTGAGGGCTCCACAGACGTAGACAAGGAGTGTCAAACTACGTTACCAAATTTCTGGTGTCATCTGTTATTTTTCTTTTGATTGATTTTTTGTTTTATTTCTGCCAGAGACGTCCACAATAAAATCAGAAAGTTTGCGAAATTACTACACCTACGATTTTTCAGAATTGTTTATCCAAGTCGCAACCTAAAAGATGTGTTTGTATCACTATGGTACTTCGTGAACAGGTTTGCAGTGGGCTATCAAACATCAATCTGTTCACTAGATGAAGTTTTTGGCATGTTTTGTGAGGGGTTTCGGGTAGTGGACCGTATTGGGGTCATGTGTTGGAGTACTGCAAAGCAAGCTTGAAGTCATCTGAAACGATATTGTTCTTAAAATACGAGGACATGAAGATGAATGCCTCAGAAAATGCAAGGAAATTGGCAGTTCTTGGGCTACCCTTTCTCGATGAATGAAGAGGAACTTGGGATGATGCAAGAAATCATTGATCTGTGTAGCTTTGAGAACATGAAGAATTGGAGGTGAACAGGGATGGGACTTTCGGTGATGCTATAAAAAATGATGTCTTTTTCAGGGAAGGAAAGGTTGGAGATTGGAAGAATCATTATTTGACCCATCAAATGATACAATGTCTTGATCAAATTACATAACTATAATTTAGCAGTTTTGGTTTGCTTCTATAAGGTGGCACTTTTGTAGCATGATCATATGATGTAATGCAACAAAAAATCGCATGAATAATCGTTTTTTGAGTATTCTATGAATTTCTTATCTCTAACATTTTACTTTAATTTGCTTTATTTTTCATCTTATTTTTAAAATCCCTTTAATAAAGTTTTATGGTAAATTATATTAAAGAAAGTACATTTTTCAAACATAAGTCCAGCTTAACTTTATTGTTAAATTTCTAATAATAGAATAATTTAATAAAATATTAATTACATTAAAGCCATTTTTATTCAAAGCGGACGAATGATTCATAAATAGTTGTTCTTTTCTTTCCTAATTTTGTAATGATAAAAGAGTTAAATACAAATATTAAAAATTAGAATCAATTTAAATAACAAAACCGTATAATAGAGTTTAGGGACCAAGATTATTTTTATATTTTCCTTCTAACATTTTGTGATAATATTCATTTTTCTTAAAGATAGGTATTGACTTTCCTAAATTCGCTAATTCCAAATTAAAAAACAGAAAGTCGATAATCCACAATGTTTACCCGATAAAATGGATATATAAAGAAATGTACACTTTGTGTATAGAGGCCAAACTCAATATTAAAAATTCTAATTCAACTGCTTACAAATTACACTTGTAATAGTTACTTCTTCAGGTTTAATATCTTTACATTTGTCTAGCCAATCAAAGATGGCTATAATTGCTAACAATATATAAAATGTTTAGGATGTCAAGATGTTTAGAGACCCATCAAAACTACAGAACAGCAATCAAAAACATTAGTTCTTGTAATTCTTACTCTGTTTATGCACGTAAGAGAATTTAAAGGAACACGAGAACTGAAATAATTGAATCAAACAACTTACTCTGTTTATGCACGTAAGAGAGTTTAAAGGAACACGAGAACTGAAATAATTGAATCAAACAAGTGCTTTTTGGCTGGCAAGAAGAATCTAATGCTAGTAAATTGAGCAGGATATTCTTGACATTGTAATTTGCAGAAACAGGCAACAGATTCAAGGGGATTCAATTACACTATATATCAAAGGAGCTGAAAGATTATTACAAGACACTGTCAAGAATGCTTACTTCTACAGCTTTCAAAAGCCCCAGCAGCCAAAAAGGAATCCTTCATTCCTTCTAACAATAATTTAGATTCTGTTATGTATAAAACTTGTTCTTCTGTTTTTGAGACTATGACTGAAGAATGAAAAAATAACCCAAAAAAGAATAGCCTTCTAACAAAGCCAAAATTTTCTAATTCCAACTCTACGACAATGCAACGACTTCTTAAGGATGTCAAACAGCACATCTCAACTTGAGCAATCATGATAATATGGGTGGCTTTGATTTATGTACCTTTCCCATAGAGGCTTGTACCTGCCTATGGCCATTTTAAGCCATGGCTTCATGTTCCCATTAAAGTGAATAACTGCAGCACTCTCAATAAGACGGCTGTCTATGTTCACATCAAATCCTAACCCTAACACATGCCATCTACGATCCAGTGGCTCGGTCAGTCCGTAAAATGCCAGGAGAGCAGGAGGCAGTGTTCCCAGCTTCCACAACATCTGATCAGCATTCTGTTCCTGCCAGTAATGGTAGCGTGCAGTCACATTTGCTTTCCTCCATGCTAACAAATCAAAAACATTCATACCAAATGCCCATCCACATGCCTGAGGATCAAACTTTGAGCTGATGGTTGGGTTTGAGAAGTTGATATACTTGTAGAATCGATGAAATGCTTCAAGACAAGTTTCTACAGCTCCATTTACACTTCCATGCAAGTCCAAAGAAAATAATTGTGTCACATCCTTCTGAACAACGACATCATCATCAAGAAAGACTATCTTCTCCAGAAGCGGGTAGATCTCAGGGATGTAAAAGCGAAGATGATTGAGCAGAGACAGGTATTTGGGATTTCGTAGCTTTGGTTCAACTTTCATATCCTGATACTTGCCAAAATAGTAAGCCCGGAAATTTTCATCAAGGAGCCGCTTGACAACAGGAGCATATGAGGCATTCAACCAAGATAGCTCTTCAACATTCTGCACTTCTATAGTGGCACCTTTGAAGTCATTATTAAGAAACCAAGCCTGCATTGCTCCAAAACTGATCCCATTGGTGACTATGTGGAATACAATCCGCTTTGGATGGTCAGCATTGGAAATGGTGGAATTGACAACCACAGAGGTAGCCAGAACATTGTCTGAGAATAAGCAGAAGTGGTAGAGATTGTTGTCGACAAGACGGGGAGAGTTTCTTATCTCCTCTGCAAGGTCTTGAAGATACACCTTCTTAATCCAATCGCTTGTGAGTTTCACTTTCATGCAATGGAGGCTTTTGGGTACAGCTTCAGCAACCACTTGTCCAAAAAGATCACTTTGAACTGTTGCTGCATTTGCACGCTCTTCAAGGGCTTGAATATGAGATTTCATCGACATTATCGTGGTTGCAACATCATAATGAGCATCTTGTGCCTTGAAAATTAGATAGGACAGACTACTGATTATCGGCACTGCTTCTTCTACCGTTAAGGGCTCCCCTCTCATGGCAGCTTTTGAAAGCAAAAGTTGACAACTTCTGATCTTTTTGCTCAGCTCCCAAGCAAGGTGCAGATTATTCCGCTCCTTTGCTATAACTACATAGGCCTTAGCAAGTACCATTTGCTCTGCCAACTGCCTTGAAAAGGAGCTAACAGTCGCTATTTCTTTACTGGTATTAAAATTGTCATGGTTAACTGATTCGATTCTTGAATTTGTTTCCTGGAAGAAATAAGCAAGCAATCAGTTGCCTCTTTACACTATACATAAGCCAATACGTACATGCTACAGATTTCAGTAAGGAATTGTTATTGAGGGTATGCAAGAATTCCAAAGATCAAAAAGCATTGCAAAACAAACAAACGACTTCTTTCTAAAGATATTTGACCAACTACAGTGAAAACAATAAATGAATTCAGCAGGTAAGGAAACAAATCATTCCATAAAGATCATGTGGGAATCTTAACTACAGTTTTTAAACTGCAAATAGCGGTGTTAACCATGGATAAGTATTCGGTAGGCTCTTGATTTTAGACAATTTACCATCTGAAATACCTCTTTATGTAAATAATCTACTGTTAAAGTGTCTGATTCTTTAAAGGTTGGTGTTGATCATATTTATTCATACACGAAATAGCATGCCTTAAGGACCACCAGTGATGAGTTTCAAAATAATGACTTCAGGAATGGCTAGCTAATCCTGAAACATGTTTTCAGATAAGGTCTACAATAAGAAATGTACAATTTCATGCACATTTCTTACATAAAATTTTCAAAACACAATACCTACAAGTCCTGACCTTGCTACTTGAGAAAAAAAAAAATCATTTTACAGATGGGCTACAGAGAGCATCTCCCAACGTCTACTGTTCAAAAAAAGTGGAAGCCAAAACTACGCTGGACCTCACTCTTTTAATCATGATGAGTATCAGAGGAGAAGACATTAAAAGCTTCAAGACGAAATGTTGACATCTGCCAATAAAATAGACATCACCAGGGAAAAATTCCATCTATCATCAACCTAATTTTTACAACATTACACTCCAGAAGGTCATGTGATTCATTGGATCATTAAGCTGCAAATATATATGTAGCTTTTATGTGAAGTAATGGCTGTTATGGTTGCAATTATGACAAAGTTGTTTGACCAGACTAGCTAATTATCATGCAAAGCATCTCCGGTGGTTTTAGAGGGGAAGCTATTATAGCCATTCAAAGAAGATACGACCACTGCTTTTTGAGAAATATAAATTTCAGGATGGAAGTATAAACTATGGAAACAGTTTGGTCTGTATGGAGAAGACCAAATTCATTCTGAAACATAAATAACTTCTATGCAAGCTATCAGTTGGAAAAAGTTTTTAGGGGATCAATCTTCCAGACAAGAGAGATCAATCTGAGATCCAGCAGATGTTAAATCACTGTCCTCTTTTAGCAAAGACTACAAACACTAGATTATCCTTGAACACTGCAATGTAATGTCTTTTTTTTTCCAATCTGTTTCCCCTCTCAATCGATTGAATCCATTCCATAAACATAGATCTGCATAGAAACTGCACCCTGACATCTAAAGTTTTAGATTCTAGATAAACTATGCTTCAATTCCTACTGACTAATATTAGCATGCCTCATGGCTTTTGCACAATCACCAAAGACCCCAACTATGAAATATCCTTCACCTATACAACTTAAACCATCCATCCACTAAACTAAGCTCATTCAGAATGAAGTTATTCAAACAAGAACCACAATGGAAGATTGCATGGCAAGTGATTGTAACCAACCCTTATGCGGCACAAGTTACTCTAACGTTCTTAGCATTAAATACTAGCCACTTGCTGATTGATAAGATGAACATAATAGCCAGGGTTTGGTACCAAAATATGCAGTACCAGGATACGAAATAAATAGGGAATTATAGAACATGTCTATCTTGTCAGCTTTTGTGTGCCCAATTGTAGCTCCAGGCCATCTTAACTCACTTATTGAGGCCATCTGAGTTTCTATCATGCTGAAAAGGAATCTTCTCTGTCTCTCCGTATCTCCAAAAAACACAAAATAATGATTTTGAGAAGCATATAAATATCGTCACCAACATCAAACTTCTAGGAAGCAACTTTGCGGCACTCATGCAAGCTTGAGGAAGGTAAAGAGACAAAGCAAAGGACATTTTGCCTCTCAAACTTAAGTCTGTGAATCAACACGAATGGGCGCCAAATGTTTTTCTCGTATATGGGAAGGAAAGCTACAACTTGAAGAAATTTCCTTAAACCAATTTATTCTGCTCAATTGTTAAATATGTAAAAGATATTCTAAGACGTAAACTCAACAAAGGTACGAGTTGCAGTTTTTAAGGGCACCAAGTGCTGAAGTACGTCAACAGCAATAGGTTGAGAATCCCACATATCAAATATATCTCCTAAATAACAAGATCAAAGGGGTATCCGAAGAACATTAAGGTTATTTACACTAAGCCGTAAAGAGCATACAAATCAACAATCCAACAAGAACAGATCAAAACAGAGGCAGGGGATAATAGCTTTACCACTATAAGCTGCTGGACGTGGTCATCATGATGATTGTGGTGAAACACAAACAATACCAATCCAGCAACTAAGAACATCCCAAGTAACGCCCAGATCCATTGTGAAAACCTCCTCCTCACCGGGCGCCGGAACTCGGTCGCCCGCCTCCCCATCTTCTCTCGATCCCCTTCTACACAATTCACCACCAAAACTTTGAGATTCCAAATCGACCCATCTGCTCTCTATAGTCAAGTCCAAAAACCAATCAAACACAAAACTAAGCTTGTAGCTTGAACGAGAATGAGCGAAGCAGTGACCACAAGCTGACACTAGAAGTAGGTTCTTTGGTAAACCGAAGACTAAAAAGCAGTGACTCCCTGTAATCAACAGCCAACAAAAGAAGCTTAAATGAAAGGTAGAGTTCCGGTAAGGGAATATGGTGATCTGGGCTTCATAGTTAAAAGTAATACAGGGGAGAAGTGATTCCTTATTAGTTATATAGTTATGGAGATTGAAGCTTTAGGAAAGGTCAAGAGCAAATGACAATGGTTGGGTCCTATGTTCATTCAGTAAGGTGGGCCATGTAATTGTAAATGAAGATTTACCCGTTTAATGGGCGTACCAACTTCCAGATAAAATGAAAGTGTTCACGCACGTGGGAGGGATATGTAAACTTTTCAATTTTGTTAATAAATTTTTATATTCTCAAAAAAAAACTTTCAGATAAAATAAACTTAGGCCTGCAATTAGATTAAATCATCATTAAAAAGTATATTTTTATAACCTTTGTTCAAAAACAGGCGTATTAAATTTTTATCTGGAAAAAAAAATTGCTAGAAGCCTGATTTTTAGTTTTTAGTTCTTGTTTACTCTCACGTCATTGCTTTCTTTCAATCAATCAATACTTTATTTGATGGTAGGTTTAATTTTGTACGCGACCGTCTATATCTAGTGGGTGCACTCCCTTAACTTTCTATTAAATTCTTAGCTAATCACGGTGCAATCAACCTTCTACGTCATTGAAAATGCCATTTTGTTCGTCAAATCATTATTGCGATTACCGTATTGGATTCGATATTGGATTAAATTTTGATACGATACTGTAACAGTACTGGTTAATATTGGATACCGTTTCGGATAATTTTGTAAATTTATGAAATAGTCCCTGAATTTTTTTAAAAATTACAAAATAGTCCATTGTCATATTATACAGTTGTACTCTA
>JAOQMS010000006.1:29964511-29982409 GCA_027563885.1 Erythroxylum longipes
TATATAAATTTCAAATAAATTTTTATTTAATAGTTAAAAATATATAAAATAAATATTAGTTTATAAATAATAATTTTATATTATTTATTTTAAAAATAAGATATTTTTAATAATACTTTATTAATAAATATTATATAAATATGAAAAATAATTTATTTTTAAGTTTTATTTAATTTATAATTATTATTAGTAATAAGAATATTTGTTATTATTTAAAAACAAAATTATTATTTATTATTAGTAATAAGAATATTTTATTTATTTGAAATAAATAAAATAACTAATTAAAAAACTTTGAAAAAAAGGGGGGAAAGAGGGGTAGGAGGGAGGGAGGGAGATTTTAAAAAATTTTGAAATTTTTGCAAAAAATTCCCCCAATTTTTTAAAATTTTCAATACCGGCCGGTATTTGACCGATATTTTAAATACTGCCGGTACCAGCCGGTACTAACCGGTATTTACATCCGGTACTATAACTTATAATTCGGTACCGGTTTGGGTCCGGTACGGTACGTACTGGTATTCATAACAATGCATCAAATACTTGTGAAAATCAATAATGTTACACAAGATTTAGCGTAGTTTGGAGATTTTAAATATTGAAAATCATTTCACAATAACGTTACACAAGATTTAGCGTAGTTTGGAAATTTTAAATGTTTAAAATCATTTCACAAACAACAACAACAATAACAATGTTTCAGTAAAAATCTCAATGGAACACAAGGCTTGGAGAGATTTAAAAGCATGCAACCTTATCCTAACTAGTAAAGAGACTATTTCGATTGATACTTAGGAAAAAGGGAAAAAGTTTTTAAAACATTAGAACTGTTTGAAGAAAACAAAAGTAAAAAACATAAACAAATAATTGCATCAAAAATAAAATTTTGTCTAAAAGGGGAAATACTATAAGTAAAAGTATTTAGGCTCAATACAAGACACAATAAATAAAGGAAAAGGTTCAAAAGACTTATAAGAACAGAAAGACCTCTGTATGTATGATCTATTACCTATAGCCTAATTCGTCAAAGTTTCCTATTCAGGTTTAAGTCCTCCATAAACTCTAACAAGGTCATATCATGCCTGGTCACCTCCTTCAATTTTTTCTTAGGTCTTCCTCTTTTTTTCTTACATTCCCTAACTATAATCTTCTCACATCTTTTTACTGGGACGTTATGATGGCTCTTCTTAACATGTCGGAACCACTTAAGCCTTGTCTCCCTTAATTTACCTGAATATTAGCCACCTTCAATTTTTCTCTTACCACTACATTGTCTAAAAGGGGAAATACTATAAGTAAAAGTATTTAGGCTCAATACAAGACACAATAAATAAAGGAAAAGGTTCAAAAGACTTATAAGAACAGAAAGACCTCTGTATGTATGATCTATTACCTATAGCCTAATTCGTCAAAGTTTCCTATTCAGGTTTAAGTCCTCCATAAACTCTAACAAGGTCATATCATGCCTGGTCACCTCCTTCAATTTTTTCTTAGGTCTTCCTCTTTTTTTCTTACATTCCCTAACTATAATCTTCTCACATCTTTTTACTGGGACGTTATGATGGCTCTTCTTAACATGTCGGAACCACTTAAGCCTTGTCTCCCTTAATTTACCTGAATATTAGCCACCTTCAATTTTTCTCTTACCACTACATTCTTGACATTTTCTCTTCTCATAAGTTTACACATCTAACAAAACATTCTCATCCTTACCACTATAAGCTTATGACTATGCACTTGCTTGATAAACCAACATTTTGCCCCATAGAACATGGTCAACCTAATTACTAAGCAGTAGAATTTACCTTTTAGCTTAAATGGTATCTTCTTGTCGCATAAAACTTTTAATGCACCCCTTCGTTTAAACCACCTTAATTTGATACAATGAATTATATCTTCATCTATCTTATTATTGCTTTGGATGATGAATCTAAGGAGCTTAAAACAAAATTTTGTGGTATTGATGAGATGTTATTTGGTTATGTTAATTGGACTTATCTCTTTTGTTTTAACTTAATTTTGGTGCTTAAATGGTGAAATTAATTTTTATTTTATTTAGGAAGTGAAAAGTAGAGATTACATTAAATTAGAGTATTATTGGTCAAAATCACGAATTTTGAAAAAAGTACATAGTTACCGTAGTGGATATGGTGAGATCTCGCCTAAGTTCGAATTCAATTAGGAAACTTATTTCTTGTTTTATGTTATTATATTTCATGAATAATTAATATTGATTAATATAATAAATTAATTTAATGTTGATTATTCTATAATCATACATGACTGTGGTGATATGTTATTGTTATGAAGGATTGATGCAAGTAGTTAATTTGTTGTTTATGAATTTGCATATTTAACTTATGAGAAACAAGAAAACTAAATAATTGTATCTGTCTTAATTATTTAATTTATGGTTTAGTCTTTTTTACTAAACTTATTATTATCATTTAATTTATATATAACGTTATCATACACAATCAAGTTATGGTAAGTTTTGGTTTGAATGTTAGATTTGAACTAAATAATTTTGAAAATTTTGAAACTTGTTATGTCCATCCTAATAAGTTTTGGACTAACTACTTGAATTTTGAAAATCATTCTTCTTAGATCAATGATCAATGTTACAATTAGATGAGATATTTCTCTTGAATCAAAATTAGTTAAAATTGAATTTCTCACTTTTTATATTCAGATCATTTATTTTGATTCTTTGTTAATTTTAGTCCATTAGTTAATTAATCATAAACCCCCATTTTGTTTGGACAATTGAAATTAAGAAAACAGTTTTTAATTCTCTTGTGAATCAACCTGATTCCGCAAAGATTACACAAGTTTAGTGAATAAGAATTAATTTTGAGGGCATCAATAACCTAATCAAAATCTTGGTTTCATTACCATGGAATTATTTTACTTTCTTAGTTTCTTTCCGTTATTTGATAATTCATTACTAATATCTTATCTTGTATGACTAGTTCTTCTCATAAAGGTGAATTGCAATATAATTCAGAAATTAAGAAGACAATTAAGGAAAGAGACTAAGAGGTCATTTGTTTCTACTTCTGTTTTTCTGTTGTGATTTTTAGTTCATTTTTTGTTTTTGGTTTCTATTTTTTCAACAAAAAAATAAAAACTTGTTTGGTTGAGATTTTTAATATAAAAATTGAAAACAAAAGCTTGTTTGGTTAAGGTTTGTAATGAAAAACTAAAAATAAAAACATGTTTTATTTTATCATCTTGTTTCTATTTTTTAATTATTCTCTTGTGTTCATTATTTTTGAAATAATATATTATGTTTTTAAATTAATTAATTCTCATTATGGTTAGAAATAAAATGATTAATTATTTTTAAAATATATATATAAAGGACAATTAATCATAAACATATACCTCATAGAAGCAAAAAGCTTGTCAAAACACATACAAAGAGCTGTTATGGTGACTTTGCTACAAGTCGCACTCTCTTATACTGAATCAACATAATTGTTACACCCATTATTCATAATCTCTCTATACAGAGATACTATAGTAGTTAGCTCAATTGTTATAAGGATGAGAATTTATGTAAAAGGGGATCGCAAAGTTGAAGAACATCTTAGAAGGGTTACCTGAGTTACAGTTCACCTCCGAGGATTACATGATGCTCTACACGTATTCATTCTTTTGACAAACCATGCTTTTGTACTGACAAATCCTAATTTTTCCCTTGTTTGTTGATGAGGGTTTTAAATGTTTTTCCTTTAATTTTATTTATAGGACGATCTATAACATGTGTACACAGAAGCCTCAATATAATTACAAGTTTATCATCTCAGCTTAATTCTAAGAATTCACATATCAATTCAGGTTTCAAACCAAATTGGTAAGCTTGGGTTCGAAAAGAAAACCTCTACAAAGCCCATCACCACCACCACTCGGTACTTCATCAATCCACATCCAAACCACTCTACCGCTATCTATGCCACAATCATCCCATAACGCCAATTTCCTATCCCTCTTTGTCGTGAAATAAACCCTATCACTACCACCAAACATCTTCAATTTACTCGATTCCTGAAAACACTTATATATCTCCACTGGCATCCATGCAACCTCTTCCCACTCTAACCTCTTTAAGTCTAATCTCAATATCAATATCGTCGAACAAGACTAACATTAGAACGTTAGAGATTTAGCCTCACCAAATTTAAATCAATAACCCTTATGCATATGATTTCCAGATGTTAAGGTAGATTTCAAATTGAAATCTAGTTTGATTCACTTACTCCCTATTTTTTATGGCTTTGCAGGTGAAGATCCATGAAAACACTTGAAAGAATTTGCTCAGAAATGAAGCCTCAAGGAGTGACTGAAGAACAAATTAATCTTAGAGCCTCTCCATTCTCATTAAAAGATAAGGCAAATATTGAGTATATTATCTTCCCTCTGGCTCAGTGACAACATAAAATGAGATGAAAAGGTTATTCCTATAGATTTTTCCTACATCATAAGCAGCCAATATAAAAAAGGAGATATGTTGGATAAGATAATTCACCATAGAAACATTATATGAATAATAGGAGATGTTAAAAGACTTATATGCCAGCTGCCTACGCCATCAGATTCCTGACCAAATTTTTATTCAGCATTTTTATAAGGGTTATTTCTAATGGATAGGAGTATGGTAGATGTAGTTAGTAGAGAATCTTTAGTAAATAAAACAGCTGAATCAGTAAGACAATTGATATCAAACATGGCTAAAAATTCTCAATAATTTGGGACAAGGATGAATGAAGTTGTTAAGAATATGAATAAAGTAAGTAATATGAACCTTGAGGATAAAATTTTAGATTTAACTGTTCTAGTTTTCCAAATGGCAATAGGTCAATTACAATCGGCACGAGTGTGTAGAATATGCTCATTCCCTGGACATCCTACGAATATGCGCCCTTCATTGCAACAAAGCTCCTTTCAAGAATCTAACAAAATAGAGAGATTTCCTTGTCAATCTCAATGAAAATATGACCCTTATTCCAATCATTATAATCTGGGATAAAGAGATCATCTGAATTTTATCTATGGAAATTAAAGAGAGAAATAAAGACACCAACCTTATTCAATAGACAACCTCAAACACCTACACATGCTCAATCTTAATCTTTAAATTTAAGTATGTCTTTGGATGAAATTGTTTAGGCACTTGCTACTAACATTCAATAATTTTAATAGGAAATAAGGGCAAGTCTTCAAAACTTAGGAAATTAGATCACTTAATTAGCTACCTTAGTTAGTGAATTGGAAGCATAAGCATCATGAGAATTACCTTCATAAAAGGTGGTGAATCCTAATGAGAATGTAAGTGCAATGACACTAAGAATGTGGGAAGGAAATTCAATCTAGATCCTCCATACCAATGGAAGTAGAAAAGCATAAAGAAATAATGAAGAAAGATGAACCTCTAACTCAAGAATCAATAAAGGTAAAAGAGTAATTATCTTTATCAATATCAACTAATGCATGTGTACCTCTTTTTTCTTACAGGTTGACTAATCAAAAGAAGAGTAAAAAGAAAGAGAGATCTT
Organism: Erythroxylum longipes; assembly: GCA_027563885.1. Taxonomy (NCBI): domain Eukaryota; kingdom Viridiplantae; phylum Streptophyta; class Magnoliopsida; order Malpighiales; family Erythroxylaceae; genus Erythroxylum; species Erythroxylum longipes. Next base: position 29,970,070 of record JAOQMS010000006.1, read on the forward strand.
ATACACCTTTGAAAAGATAGAAATCAATATACCAGTTTTAGGAGCCATCAAGCAAATTCCAAAATATGCAAAGTTCTTGGAAGAACTATGAATAAATAAAAGGAACTTGAAGGATAAGGAGAAAATAATTTAAGGTAAGAAAGTATCAGTTGCAATAAATAGGAAATTACCTAAAAAATGCAATCCAAGTATATTTACACTTTTATGTATCATTAGTCATAAGAAGTTTGAGCATGTCATACTAGACTTACGTGCAGTTATTAATTCCATGCCATACTTAATTTATCGAGCTTTAAATATAAATTATTTGTCAGAAACTAATGTGATTATTCAACTAGTTAATTATTCTTTTGTGTATCCTATTGGTGTTATAAAGGATGTTTAGTCCAAGTTGACAGTTGGGTATTTTCAGTAGACTTTTACATCTTTAAAATAGATGGAGATAGTGGTGAACATTTAGCTTCTATTTTATTGGGAAGGTCATTTATGAAGATGACCGAGACGAAAAAATGATGTGGATGAGGTTACTCTTTCTATTGAGTTTAATAAAGAAATAATGAAGTACCCTAATGATTTTCACTCCGTTTATCATATGGATATGGTGGATTTAATCATGCAGGATATTTTTAAAGAAAGTGTTGAAGATGAGTCAGAGTTTAATGCTAAATTAAAAGTGAGCAAGCAAGTTGATGAAACTAGTAAAGTTGTAGATTCATTATCAATAGTGCTAATAGATTCGATAATTTTAAATGTTGAAATTACTATAACTCACAAGAAAATATTGCCTTCTATTTTGTAGGCTCTGAAGATAGAATTAGAGGCCTTACCTGATCACCTAAAGTATGTATATTGGGTGAAGGAGAGTCATTACTTATGATCATCTCAAAAAGTTGACTATACGGTAAGAGGAAAGGCTAGTAACACTTCTAAAGGAGTATAAAACTACAATTAGTTAGAATTTAGTTGATATAAAACACATAAGTCTAGTAATTTGCATATAAAGAATTCTTCTAGAAGAGAATGCTAAGTCAATAAGGGAACCCCAAAGAAGATCCAATCCAATAATCAAAGAATGAAAGAGATTCTAAAACTTTTAGAAGCACACATAATCTATCCAATCTCAAATAGTGAATGGGTGATCTCAGTGCATTTTATGCCAAAGAAACCTAGGATGATAGTGGTACGAAACTAGAATGATGAATTGGTACTAATAGGGCACAAAATGGGTGGAAAATGTGCATAAACTTTAGGAAGCCTAACTTAAGCACTAGAAAGGACCATTTTTTATGACCCTTTATAAATCAAATGTTAAAAAGACTTACGACTAAATCATGTTTTACTTTTTGGATGGTTTTTCAAGTGACTACCAAATAGCAATTGCTCAATAAAATTAAGAAAAGAATACCTGACATGCCCTTTTGGAAGGTATGCCTTCAGAAAAATGCCCTTTGGTCTTTGTAATGCTCTAGGTATATTTCAAAGATGCATGATAAGTATATTTTCTAAGTATATTGAAAATTGCATTAAATATTCATGGATGATGTCACTATTTATGGAGATTCATTTGATCTTTACTTAAATCATTTATCTAAGGTTTTAAAAGATGCATTGAAACGAATTTAGTGTTGAATTATGAAAATTTTCAATTTATGGTTGATCAAGGCATCATTTTGAGACATCTGATTTCATCTAAAGGAAAGGCATCATTTTGAGACATCTGATTTCATCTAAAGGAATAGAAATTGATAAAACAAAAGTGCATTTAATTGTGAAATTACCATACCCTACAAATGTTAGGGAAGTTCAATCCTTTCTTGGACATGCTGGATTTATTGTAGGTTTATTAAAGATTTCTTCAAGAGAGCGATACCATTATAAAAGTTGCTACTAAAAGACATTCCATTTAAATTTGTAAAGGAATGCCAAGAAGATTTTAACAAACTCAAGGAATTATTGATAAGTGTACCTATTATTTAGTCACCAAATTGGGATCTAAATTATTTAGTCACAAAATTGGGAGCTAACTTTCAAGATCATGTGCGATGCTAGCAATTATATAACAGGAGCTATTTTAGGTCAAAGGATTAGGAAATAAAGTCTTGTCATCTATTATGTTTCAAGAACAATGGATGTCACACAGTGCTATTATTATACAATTGAGAATGGGATTTTAGAAATTGTTTTTACTTTAGATAAATTTAGATCTTATTTGCTTGGCTCTAAAGTCACTATATATTCTGGCCATGTAGCTCCGAAGTACATTTTAGAAAAGAAGGAGTTTAAACCGAGATTGATATAGTGGATTTCGTCACTTCAAGAGTTTGATTTAACAATAAGGAATCAAAAAGGACCAAAAAAATCAATAATAGACCATTTTAGTATATTGGTAAACGATGAAGATATTTTACCTATTTTAAAAACTTTTCATGATGAGCAATTGTCCAAAATAAAAGGTATGGTTGCATGGTACACAGACCTTGTTAATTATTTAGCTACCAAAACTTTACATAGTTACATTAGTAAGTCTAAGAAGGAAAAGATAATGAATAAGGCAAAGTATTATGTTTGGAATGAACCATACTTACAAAAATTCTACTTTGATCAAATTATTAGCTTTTTGTCACAATTATACATGTAGTGGTCATTTGGTCCTAACCAAATTGCTAGAAAAGTTTTGGATAGTGGTTTGTATTGAGAGACTTTGTTTAGGGATGCTTATGTGTTTCGTAAAAGTTGTGATAGGTGCCATAAGATAGGTATGTTATCTCATATAAATAAGATGCTTCAAACCCCAATTATTATAGTTGAGATATTTGGTATATGGGGCATCGACTTTATGGACCCTTTTCCTTCATCTCGTGGTTTTTCTTACATACTTTTTCTTTTTATTAGGTTTTGAAGTGGGTGGTAGCAAAAGTCATCAATACTGATAATTTTGCAATTTTTGTAGGTTTTATAAATTCTAATATTTTCAATACATTTAGAGTTTTATGATTCATTATTAGTGATCAAAGAAGCAATATTTGCAAAAGAATAGCAACAGCTTTGTTTAAAAAGTATGAAGTGCAACATCGAGTAGCTACCACAAACCATCTACACACGGATGGACAAGTAGAAGTATCGAATAGAGAAGTGAAATATATTTTGGAAAAGACAGTAAATTTGAGACAAAAGGATTAAAGTTTACATATAAAAGATTTTTTTTAGGTATACCGTACAACTTACAAAACACTGACAAGATGTCTCCTTATTGATTGGTTTTTAGTAAAGCTTTTCAATTACCAGTGAAGATTGAACAAAAAGCTTACTGGGCAATGCAAGGTTGCAACATGGATTTGCCAAAAGCTGGGGAGGCAAGGAAATTGCAATTGCAAGGACTTAAGGAACTAAGGTTGGGTGACTATGAGAAAATCGAGAATTTACAAAAAGAAAGCCAAATTGTTATCTGATAATACGATTTTGAGGAAGCAATTTGAAGTGGGACAAAAAGTGCTATTATATAATTCTCGACTAAAGCATATACTAGATAAGTTACATGATAAATGGCTTGGTCATTTTGTTGTCACTAATGTATTTCTTTATAGTGTAGTGAAAATAAAAGTTTAGATACTAGGAAGATTTTTAAGGTGAACGGACATAGATTAAAATCATTTTATGAGGAGTGATGGTTTTAAGTATGATGGATATTGATTTGACACTTTCCTAATATGTAGAAGTTTGAGAAGAAAAAGGTTTATCGAGTATAATGGTATTAAACAATTGTGCTTTTCAGAAGGCAATCTAAAACATGATATTAGTTCAACTTTAGTTATATGTAGTTCTCATTTATCTATTTTAATAGTTAGTTTATTAGTTTAAGGGCAAATTGAGTCTTAAATTCCAGAACACTAAAATTCATAAGGCGAGATAACGCCTTATATAATTATGTCAAAATTCCATAATACTAAAATTTATAAGGCGTGATCACGCCTTATATAACTCAGGTTAAGCTAGCAATCATTTTAAATTTTAGAATATTAAAACTTATAATGTAAGATATGGCGTGTAATTTAGCTTTTTAGATGGAAACTCTTAAATTTTATAATACTAACATTCATAACGCATAATCACGCCTTATAAATGTTAGTGATTTGTTTTATTTTTAAAGAAATTGTTATTTAAAAAATAAAAATATATATTAATTAAAAATAACATAAATAATAAAATAATAAAAAGAGGTAAAAAGAGAATGTTAATATAAATAATTGGATATAAATAATTTAAACACAAATCCGTAATTAGTTTGCTTTGTTTTAAGTGCAAATAGCATCAAAATGCAACCGACCAACTGTACCAACCTAGTAGCTAGCTTCCAGAGCACCAAGTAGCTCTTCTGACATAACAATGCCTAACGCACAGCCCTCCAGCATCCCAAGCAACCCAGGCGCACCATCAGCAGTCCACAGTTCGATGCCAACACGCGCCCAGCAATCACCATCCCAAGCGTATAGTAACGCATGCTCAGCCCTCGAATAGCCAACGCCCTAGCCGACTAAGTAGCTCGTACAAGCCACCCCAATACGCAGCAGTACTAGGCAATGCACACTGTATACATAGCAGCTCCAACTGCCTTCGTACCCAACAACCCATCAATCTCCTTATAACATTCCAAGCGACCGAGCTCTCCACATTGTTATAATGACGTCCCATTTATTTCTAGTCTTATTTCAGTTATTTTTTATTAAATACTTTTAATTTTAATTTTACTAATTATAAAGTTGTTTTATTTATTTTTAAGATTAGTTTTTTTTTTATAATTGCCATAATTATGTGATGTCCAAATGATACAAAACGAACAATAACAAAAGGCATGTATAAGATGAATCTAACTGTATAAAATCAAACTGACACAAGACGTACCATAAGTACCAATAGGGTTTATGCTCAGATATCTAAAACACATCTATCTTGCCTTCAACTGAGTGAACCTTTGCGAATATCTCAATTTTAACTCTAAAGAAAGAAAGCAATGGTTTGCTGCTCCTACAACCAAACATTTAAGTGGGTAAGTATGTGCCTTATCCTTCCTTTGAAGAATTGCATATCAATGAAAATTTTGATGATTTGCTTACTAATATAAGTTTGAGATATTTTATACTGATTTGTTATCCAGTATTTCTTAAATTAACTAAGGAGTTCAAATTTGATCAATCAAATAATTTTACTTTATGTAGTCCCAAAGTAGTATAGTACAGATTAATAGGTGTCGAATTTAAACTAAACATCACCAAATTTACTTTGGCCTTAAGGTTAATAAATGAGAAATATGCTAATTCAACCCAATACATAGAATCTAATGTGAACTATGGTAATTTTAATTCTTCTAGAGTGTGGAAGTCAATGTCTTATGACCCATTGGTTTATCATCAAAATAAAGCTAAAGGCAGTGATCTTAATGACTTTGGATGGATTTATATGCAACATTTCTTGGCTTTTAATTATTCAAAAAAGAAGGCCATAATGTATACTTGCGCTAAAGCTGAGTTGTCTTTTTTATTTACTGTATATTAGATTGAGTACAGTCAATAAGAACTTGTGTCTTGGTTCCCTTATTGCTTATCTGGCTATTAATCTCAATTTGACATGTACTCATAACTCAAAGGAGCATTCTACTTCATGCTTTATTTTATGGTGATTATTTTTATGCTATATGAGCATCTTGTGCATACATTGAGGACAATGTATGATTTGGGTATGAGGGAGCGATATTATATACTAAGATCAACTTTATCTTTTGTGCATGAATTCATGAATACTATTATTTATATGCTGACTATTTCTCATGACAACATCAAAAAATTTCTGATTACTATGGCAAATAGTCCCTAAGTTTGAATACATTTTTGTAAAAGTTATAGTTCATGAGAGAGACTAGCCCGATTAGTGTTTTTCATTAAGTTACTTTAAATATCTCATTAGTTTTATTGAATGAAAGTGTGCAAGACTTAATACATTTTGACATCTATGTAAGCTTGTGAACCTAGGAGCAATTCATCATATTTGTGCTCATATACATTTCTTTTTGTGGTGTGTTTTCAAGCATAGCTTGTTTATGCTATAACTTGCTCTTGAATACATTTTATGACTACATTTTTGATGAATTTGTGCATAAAAATGATAATAAAACTTTGATATAACCTTTTTTTCACCTGGACAAGCCTACCTTAATTTTTATCCCTAGAAAACCAATTTGAGCCTTGATTTTTCTCTTCTTAAATGCTAACCTTCTTAAAGGCCACTTTAACCCTTCTTTTGTTGATGTTCTTAATAATTTTGAACCCCTAAATTGAAGGAATTGTATAAAGCTTATTTGCATAAGATTTTGACTATTTTGATGAAAAATCAATCTATTGATTCAAGTTACATTTTTTTTAGTTTTAATAAAATGAGGGAGAAGTATTAAAAAAAGAAAAACAAAAAGGAAGTCTCCTTTTTGATGTTCTTGTTAAAAAATTAAATAAATAAGAAAAAATAATAAAGAAAAAAATTTGAGGTTATTAAAATGATGTTATTTGAATAAGTTTGTATGATTTCCTTATTTGGATAAGTTTGTATGATTTCCTTCAATTTGTTTATAATATAGCTTCTTTTTCTCGTTCCTTACCTAATTCATATTACAACCCTTATCAAGTCCATTTGATTTATGCATTAAGTACATTTTGATTAGCAGTAGAGATATGATTCATGAGCAAGTTTATGGAAATAACTCGCTATGCTTTGATCTAAGAGCTTAATGAACCCTAAACACTTTGAGTGTATATAATGAAATCCATGAGAAGGTGTCAAGTCTTTTTCATTTTATTTTGATGGAATTGATGAGATGTTATATTTTTTATTATAAAATTGTGTCCTATAAGTAATTTTTCTTTTAACTACTATTTTTCTTTTTAAACCATTATTGTGTGTTAACTTTTGGGATACTTTTGAATACCATGAAAGAAGATAAGAGTTTGTTATGAGGATAATTGATATATTAAATTGACGTATGCTTAAAGACAAGCATAAGTATGGTGTGGGGGAATTGGATGAGATGTGATTCAATTATGTTAATTAGATGTATCTCTTTTGTTTTGACTTAAATTTGATGCTTGAATAATGAAATTAATATTATTTTGTTTTAAGAGATGACATGGAAATTTCATCAAATTGGAGCATTATTGGTCAAAATAAAAAAAATTTAAAAAAGTGAACAGATTACTGTAGTGGATAAGATAAGATCACGCCTAATGCTAGATTCACTCTAAGAGTTTGAATTCAAGTAGGAAACTTATTTAGTTTCCCAGCCTTATTATGTAAGGATTTGGACTTCTTTAGATAAGAATCTCAGCAAGATAGGAGAAGGATAGGTTTTGAGTAGGAATAAAGGAGAAAAATGCATCCATCACTTCTCAACATCATTTTATTTCGTTTCTTTATATTTTTCTCTTAATCGTTCATCTTTTCTTCTATTTCAGGAATTGGAAATAAATTTATGTGTGGCTAATTCCAAATATTCTAATTTAAGGGGATTCAAAACTCTAGTATAAACTTGTGAGGTTTTGTTTTAAACTTAGATTTTTATTTTAATTCATGTATTTCTTGTTTTGTATTGTTATATCTCATGAATAATTAATATTGATTAATCTGATAAATTAATTTGGTAATTTAGTTATAACCGTGTGAGGTTTCATTCTAAACTTAGATTATTATTTTAATTCAAGTATTTCTTGTTTTGTATTTTTATATTTCATGAATAATTAATATTGATTAATTAGATAAATTAATTTAATGTTTTTGAAAAATTAATTTGATGTTGACTATTCTAAAGCTGTCCATGAATTTAGTGATCTACAATTGTCATGGAAGATTGGTACAAGTAGCAGATATGTTATTTATGAATTTTCATATTTAACTGACAAGAAATAAGAAAACTAAATTGAATAATTGTAACTATCTCAATTATTTAATTTAGGGTTTAGACTTTTCCACTAAGCTTATTGTTATTATCTAATTGATATGAATTGTTATCATACCTAATTAATTTATGATAAGTTTTTCTTTGAATGTTAGGTTTGAACCAATTAATTTAGGAAAATCTAAGACTTATTATAGTTATCGTAATAGGTTTCTAACTGATTGCTTGATTTTACAAATTATTCTTTTTATACCAATAATCAATGTTAAAATTAAATGACATATTTCTCCTGAATCGGAGTTAACTAAAATTAATTTTCTCACTCTTTATATTCAGTTGATTTATTTTTATTCTGTATCAATTTTAGTTAATTAGTCATAAATTCCTAGTTTATTTGGACAATTAAAATTAAGAAATTAATTTTTAGTTTTCTTCAGTTCCACATGATTCCACGACTATTATAAAATTTTAGTGAATCAAAATTAATTTTAAGGTCTTTGATAACCCGATTAGGTATAACTTCTGAACTAATTCTTATCTCCATATCAGATGCCACCCTATGGCTCGAAATTTTACCCTCTAAGTACTCAGTCTTAGTCTTCAATATAAAGCCTTTGATCTAGCATATCCCTCTAAAGTTCTAGTTTGATATTGACATCCTCTTTTGTTTCATTTACTAAAACATGTTTTACTAATTATTGTTAATATGTAAATAAGAAGACAAATTACTTAAAATAAATTTTTCATTATAATGAAGCTAAATTTTCATACCAAAAGGAAGCCCTAAAATGTTTCTCTCTCAAGTTATTATGCATCAACCACTCACATGTTATTGTGCCTACTCCCATCTCAGCTTCAATGGCTAATTCTAAGCAATTCCTTTCTTCCTCTTCTAGGTGCTTCCTTGAATCCTCCATTTATGCTTCTATGAAACTTGCGTATTTTCTTCTTCCATATATTTGGTTATTTCTCCTCTACACTTTTGCTCCTACACTCAATCCTTTGCTTCATTTCTCTTCTTCACATCTTGTTCCTGCACTACTATTACTTCCAATTTCTACCTTCTGCACTCTTCTAGGAACACTATAAACTTAAGTGTGCTACAACTCTCCTTCTTCTACTTTTTATCCATTAGTCATTAGTGTTATCCTATGGACATTAATAATTTCCCACCTCTAAACTCAAATAGTTCTGCTTTAACTATTGTAGCTTTTACTTCAACAAACAACATATAACACTAAGGCACATCTCCTTGGATATTCTTAGTAAGTTCATCCATCACTATTATAAATAGAAATGGGCTTAACAAGGATCCTGGTATATTCTAACATCGATAGAGAAATGCTCTGTATCTCTTCTTATCGTCCTTACTCTTTAGTCTTAACACCTTTATACATATCTCTAATAACTTATAAACAGGTTATAGAAACTCTCTTAACTTCTACACACCTCCACATGACTTACCTAGATACCTTACCATAAGTCTTCTCTAAGTCAATAAAAACTATATGCAGGTCCTTTTGTCTTTCCCTATAATATTCCATTAATCATTTAAGGAGGTGTATAACTTCTGTTGTAGACCTTCTTGACACGAAACTAAATTGGTTCTTTAAGATAGGTAAACCCTTCTTACTTTCTTCTCAATCACCATCTCTTCTAACTTTATAGTATGACTGAGTAGTTTAATATCTCTATAGTTATTATATCTTTGAATGTCCACTTTGTTCTTGTAGAGAGGGATTAGTGTGTTAACTCTAAAATCATTTTAATTTTTAAAATTTTTAAAATTGAATTTCTAAAGTTGTATTGAGAAGAAAAGTGTTTTGTTTTTTATTATATTAAAATTTCAATCTAACATAATTGAAAGATTTAAATTATTTCAAAATAATAAATAATATTCCTATTTTTTTGTAAAGTAATTGACTTATATTAATTGGGCATCAACAACCTTTACAGGTTACAAAATTTACAAATGCAAAAACATACTACAAAGTCCCTTGTTACAAATTTTATAAATGGTTTCTAATCGTTCCCCCTTTCTTGTTACAATCTAGTACCATAAGCATTTGACACACTAGAGAAGAATCACCACAAGCAATAGCCACTAATAGAAACATCCTGTGTAGTCTTCTGTTTAAATTCTTTTTCACTCCACTTGAATCTTTAGCCAACAACTTGGGTGTTTCCCGAATCTTTAAAACAAATTCCCCAATATATTTTCATATGTTGACTTTGAGGGTTTTGATTTAGTCTAGTAGCCATCTACCTCTCATATTAGGGGATAGGTTTTTCTATAGCCTACTCAAATATTAACTATTAAAACTTAAATAATTAAGATTTTTCATTATCAAGAAAATTTTATTTATACAATTAATTCTTTTTTAAAAAAACTAAGTAAAAGATTGTGAACAACTAGATAAAATTAAAGAGATAATTTTCAAATGAGGATAACATGTTTTACTAATTATTGTTAATATGTAAATAAGAAGACGAATTACTTAAAATAAAAATTTCATTATAATGAAGCTAAATTTTCATACCAAAAGGAAGCCCTAAAATGCTTCTCTCTTAAGTTATTATGCATCAACCACTCGCATGTTATTGTGCCTACTCCCATCTCAGCTGCAATGGCTAATTCTAAGCAATTCCTTTCTTCCTCTTCTAGGTGCTTCCTTGAATCCTCCATTTGTGCTTCTATGAAACTTGCGTATTTTCTTCTTCCATATATTTGGTTATTTATCCTATACACTTTTGCTCCTACACTCAATCCTTTGCTTCATTTCTCTTCTTCACATCTTGTTCCTGCACTACTATTACTTCCAATTTCTACCTTCTGCACTCTTCTAGGAACACTATAAACTTAAGTGTGCTACAACTCTCCTTCTTCTACTTTTTATCCATTAGTCATTAGTGTTATCCTATGGACATTAATAATTTCCCACCTCTAAACTCAAATAGTTCTGCTTTAACTATTGTAGCTTTTACTTCAACAAACAACATATAACACTAAGGCACATCTCCTTGGATATTCTTAGTAAGTTCATCCATCACTATTATAAATAGAAATGGGCTTAACAAGGATCCTGGTATATTCTAACATCGATAGAGAAATGCTCTGTATCTCTTCTTATCGTCCTTACTCTTTAGTCTTAACACCTTTATACATATCTCTAATAACTTATAAACAGGTTATAGAAACTCTCTTAACTTCTACACACCTCCACATGACTTACCTAGATACCTTACCATAAGTCTTCTCTAAGTCAATAAAAACTATATGCAGGTCCTTTTGTCTTTCCCTATAATATTCCATTAATCATTTAAGGAGGTGTATAACTTCTGTTGTAGACCTTCTTGACACGAAACTAAATTGGTTCTTTAAGATAGGTAAACCCTTCTTACTTTCTTCTCAATCACCATCTCTTCTAACTTTATAGTATGACTGAGTAGTTTAATATCTCTATAGTTATTATATCTTTGAATGTCCACTTTGTTCTTGTAGAGAGGGATTAGTGTGTTAACTCTAAAATCATTTTAATTTTTAAAATTTTTAAAATTGAATTTCTAAAGTTGTATTGAGAAGAAAAGTGTTTTGTTTTTTATTATATTAAAATTTCAATCTAACATAATTGAAAGATTTAAATTATTTCAAAATAATAAATAATATTCCTATTTTTTTGTAAAGTAATTGACTTATATTAATTGGGCATCAACAACCTTTACAGGTTACAAAATTTACAAATGCAAAAACATACTACAAAGTCCCTTGTTACAAATTTTATAAATGGTTTCTAATCGTTCCCCCTTTCTTGTTACAATCTAGTACCATAAGCATTTGACACACTAGAGAAGAATCACCACAAGCAATAGCCACTAATAGAAACATCCTGTGTAGTCTTCTGTTTAAATTCTTTTTCACTCCACTTGAATCTTTAGCCAACAACTTGGGTGTTTCCCGAATCTTTAAAACAAATTCCCCAATATATTTTCATATGTTGACTTTGAGGGTTTTGATTTAGTCTAGTAGCCATCTACCTCTCATATTAGGGGATAGGTTTTTCTATAGCCTACTCAAATATTAACTATTAAAACTTAAATAATTAAGATTTTTCATTATCAAGAAAATTTTATTTATACAATTAATTCTTTTTTAAAAAAACTAAGTAAAAGATTGTGAACAACTAGATAAAATTAAAGAGATAATTTTCAAATGAGGATAACATGTTTTACTAATTATTGTTAATATGTAAATAAGAAGACGAATTACTTAAAATAAAAATTTCATTATAATGAAGCTAAATTTTCATACCAAAAGGAAGCCCTAAAATGCTTCTCTCTTAAGTTATTATGCATCAACCACTCGCATGTTATTGTGCCTACTCCCATCTCAGCTGCAATGGCTAATTC
>JAOQMS010000006.1:29988962-30054454 GCA_027563885.1 Erythroxylum longipes
GCAACGTGTTTTTAATCCATGCCCAACGTTGTGTGAGTGGAGAGAATTTTTGGGTGGGTTTGTGCGTGAGTAATCTCCAACTAACGTTTATGTTCTTCAGCCCCATTATGTGAGTTTTCAGTGTATGTTTTATGGGTCTCTATTCTGTAACGTGAATGGAGTGCGTCCATCTCCACCAGTTGCCTCCTTTCGTCTTTATGTCTTCATTTTCTCCTATCGTTTTTGATCTAACACCTTTTTCACGCCACTAATCTCTCCATCGACCAGCTGATTTATTTTCTCTCCTTTCAGCAATTTATCTTTTCACGCCACCCTTCTCACGTTGTTCTGTTTTTCTTATTGTTTGCATCTGCTTTCTTCCCTTCATTGTCTGTGCCGCCACTCTCCTTTTACTCTCTTCATTTTATATTTTCCTGCCGCCACTAGCTGTTGCTATTTGTTTCTTTCCTATTCAATCTCCACGCCTCTCTCTATTTGTTTTTATGTCTTGAATAATTCCAGTCCCTCTCTTTTCTTATGCACAACTCTCCTTCTTATCTTCCAAAAATGTTAACGTTTTTATTCATCCAATATGTGCCTAAATTAAAAACAAATAACTCTTAAATGCACAAGAGTTTAGCAAATTATAAATCTAAAATTAATATAAAAATGCCCATTAACAAAGCCTCGTAGAAAAAGTAACTACAAACTGAAAGTAAAAAAGAACTATTGACACAAAGACAAAGAGCGGATATATAAAAGAATTATCATATGGAAAAGAGAAAGGTTTAATAAAAACTAGACATAAAGAAACAAGGACAAACAACAAAGAATGAAGTAAAAAGTTCTCCAAAAATATTACGATTAGAGATAAAAATTAACAAGTAAATTAAATAGATAGAATTATTAGTAAATTTGATTTCGAAGTATGGATTTTGTTTCAAAATTATTTGGTGGAGATGAGTCAAATCCAAACAAGTTCGTGCTGCTTCCATCAGCTCCCATGGCTTCCTTCCTCTAAAATTTTCCACTCCTCTTAGCTACTACTTTTCATTACTTTCTATCTCAACTCTGTCAAATCCTTCCAAGCCCTTGCTATCTCCATCTCTCTCTTCTCTTGTCACTTGTGACAACTCAAAATTCTTTAACCTATGCCACCTAAAAAGTTCCAGCACATTACTTCTTTCAACTGCATTTCTATTCTGTGATGCTCCACACCACATTCCTTTCCCCTAAACACTCTTTATCTTGACTAGCTTGGTTTTTATCCATCAATTCTTAGCTTGTTCCTATAGACAATAGTACTTTTCCACCTCCGAACTCAATTTGTTCTAAACTACTATCTGAGCCTCTTTCATCCAAGGATAACACTAGTTCGTCATCTTCTCCAAATTCAAACTCAGATCCTATCAAGAAATTATGTACATAGGTGGTTGGAGATGCTAGACCTAAATTAAAGTTGGCTTACTGTCCTCCCAGTGAAACTTCTGAGCAGAGGATTATGTCCCCCCACCCTGGAACTTCTTTAATTAGGAGAAAACAGATGGAAGTCCACAGTGTTTGGCTTTTTCCTAGATAAAAGGATAGCTTTACCAATTACAAAACAATGGGCTATGAACAACTAGAAACAACATAGTTTGGTGGATATATTAGTGAATAATGAGGATGTATTCCTATTCAAATTTTACAAGCTTTGAAAAAGAAAAAATGGTGGTTCGAGTTGGACCTTGGAATGTTCACAATAAGCCTCTCTTGTTTCAACTATAAAGACTTGGACTAAAATTAGAGGAGCTTAAGTAAGAAAATATTCCTATTTAGATCTATCTATATGATGTCCTTCTTGAGTATTGGACTACTAGTGGCCTTAGTTACCTTGTAAGTTACATTGGCAAGCTAATTTCCACAAATCAATCCACTATAAAGATTAGGAAAATTAACTTTGCAAGGATATACATCTTAGTTACTTCCATGTAAAACTTACCAGAGGTGATACCATTCATCAGGCTGAATGAAGATATGGAACTTATGGATGACCAATTGAAAGTTACTTATGAATAGAAACCTCAGTTTAAGAAGAAGCAAATTTAGAGACCATTTGGAAAAGTATCTAAGACAGGAAGTTGTCAAGAGTTGATGGAGAGCAATGATGATTATCATGCAGTTGTTGAGGTAACCCATCCATCTATGGATGTTAAAGAAGCAAATAAAGAGACTACAAACAAAGTATCATCAGCTACTTCTCTAAAGAGTGAAGAAAAGATAACTACTGATATCTCAAACTCCACTCCCTTACTAGAAAGAGTTGTACTTGTAGAGGATGGCAAAATTGACACTCCTAGTAAAATAAAGCAACAAAAATAAAATAAGATAAGGAAGTTCAAACCATCACCAGGAGGAGATCTAACAGGAAAAAGACGTCTCCCCTTGGGGAGATTACATCATATAGATATATTATTTTGGAATGTTAGAGGAGCAAATGCTCATAACAAAAACTTGATGACTAGAAGTATGATTCTGCAGAATAAAGTGACTATAGCTTGCATTTTGGAAACTAGAATTAGAGAGGATCATTGCAATTTGCTTATTTATTTCCTAGCTCACTAGAAAATAATCACAAATTGCAGTCACCATCCTAATGACAGAGTATTGTCTTTTATGAATTTAATAATGCCCTAATTGTTTTCATAAGCTTAATATCAAACCAAATCATTCATTTGCAAGTCTCTATAGGGATCTTAACTCAACCATTCTTCATTTCTTTCATTTATGTTCATAATAGTTTGTACTAGAGGAATTTTTTGTGGAATCAGATTGAACATGTTGTTGTGTGCACTAATAATCCATAGATCCTTTCTAGGACTTTAACTCTATCATGAAAATTGAAGAAGCGAACATGTTGTTATGTGCACTAATAATCCATGGATCCTTTCTGAGGACTTTAACTCTATCATGAAAATTGAAGAAGCAGAAGGTTGTAGAGCTACTACTAATCCTTGTTCAGAGTCTGGTAACTGCACAGATAAAGCTCAACTCATTAACATCCCTTCAGGTGACAAGTTTTTAATTTGGATTCACTGACAAGCTGGAACATTTTTTATCAAAAATAAGCTCAACAGGAGTTTAGTAAACCTATAATGGATTTTAGCTTTCCTAAACTACTTCTCCAACTTTTTAGGTTGCAATATTTTTTATCATTCAACTGTCCTCTCATTGAAGCAATAAGCCCCAAATCACCTTGTAGGTTCAACAATTTCTTAGTAGCCCTAGCTAGTTTTAAGGATGGAGTGGAAAGCTTTAAGAATCAGAATAAGAGATACAAAAATTTTATTTTTACAAGCTAAATCCCATCAAACAAGAAATTAAGTTCCTGTTTAAGGAAGATATTGGTAATACTCTCCATCTTGTCAATATAGCCAAAGGATCTTAAAAGCATTCAACATGAAGTCTACCTTAATCCTCTATCCTCTCATCTGCAGGAATTGGAAAGAGTTGCATTACAAAATTATTCCAAAGTTGTCGTATATGGCTACTCTCTTTTGAAACAAAGACAAAGGCTAGAATGGATGAGAAGTGGAGACAAAAATTCTATTTATTTTATAAAACTATTATTTCTAAAAGAGAAAGGAACATAATCATTTCACCTAAACACAATAATCTCAAGCTAGACTCACAGCCTTAAATACTTTAAGAAGCCTTTAATTACTTCTCTGATTTGTTGAACAGACCAATGACCAGCGAGTCGTAGCGCTAGTCAAAATAAAATAACTAAACTACTACTGTAGCAGTGGTGAATCAATGTTGATCCCACAGGGAGTGTTCGGTTAGCTTATGAGATGAAATTAATTGATATTTAGGTAAAAGGGGTTTTAAATTTAACAAGAAAATAAAATAAAATAAATTTAATGAAAACAAATTAAAGAAAACATGCAAAAATGATAAAATTGGAGAATTCGGTAGGGATCCGGTTCTTTAGTTCAATCTTAACCTACACCCTAATTAAGCATAATTCATTGATTTGTTATTATTATATCTCTCTTAGCATTATTGGTCGTAGATTAACAACAAGCTCTGTTAATTCCAATTTTTCCTTAGATCCTAGTTAATCACGATGCTTTGTTAATTAACCTTAGCTATCAAGAAACCTAGAATAAGCTCTCTAAGTTTATCCAAATAACTACATTATGAATCCAAAAAAAAGACCAATCTAGGCAATAATCACACAAACTCATATTATTTAATCTATGTTACGTTATCTCTAATGATTTGGAACCATTAGTCACTACACATGAATCAGGAATATAACGATTACATATTACATTCGATCCTAGCAATAGGTTTGCATGAAAAATGATTCAATATAACATTAAAATCATCATCATTCAAATACCCAATCAATCCACACAAGATAACATAATTAATTTCTAATGAGAGAAAGAAACAACAAAATAATAAAAAAATTCTTAACTCGGGTTGTCGAAGTCGATGTTACCTCTGAACTAGTGTCGAGAACTTAACCTTCCATGGGTCTCTCCAAAGAAAATGGCTCAGCCGCCCACTCAAATAACCCTACCGAAGCCCCTTCGGCTCTTCACTCACTGTCGCAAACTTCTCCTATCTCTATTCCTATTCATTGATTTGACAAATAAGCATTTGTCCACCTACACTATTCACGCAACTCTTCGCTCAACTCCTTATCTTTCTTGTTTCTACTGCCTACCATTCTCTTCACTGTAACTGATGTGACGAATTAATAACTTGGATCACAACTCCACTGCCGCGAGCTGTTCTCTCTCACCGTGCTTCCCTGATGTTGCTTCTCACTACGTATGCATTTTGCTGGCCAAACTACGACATTTCTTCTTTTCCAAACATCCTCCAGCTGCAGAGTTTTATGCGTGAAACTCCTCTCCTCAAATGCTGATGGTGATGTCATATTGCTAGATTTTTAAAAGCCAATTGAGCTACATTTTGAAGCAAGGAGGATCTCCAAAGATGTTGTCGTTTTGTATGTAAGCAAAGCTCCAAGGGCTGCCGTTTTGGATAGGTTTTTAGCTCTCTATTAAACACATTTGGCTGTATTATGGACAGCCTTCCTAGCTCCTAATGGCTTTAAAACTTCATGCTTTAATCTTGTATTTGTATTCCATCATTAAATATACATGTAAAATCAATAGGAACACAAAATAAGCAATGAAACACAAAAAATAGGAATGAATTAAAGTGAAATAACATATAAAAATATAGCAAAATCCATTCATATCAAATACCACCACACTTAGCTTTTGGTTATCCTCGGGCAAAACATTAAAATTAAGCTCAAAGATCCAAAAATATTGACTAATTTCCTATATTTTCTAAGACTATATAATCGTAACCAAAGATGAATGACTTTCAAAAATTATAGCAATAATTCAACATTCAATGCTTCTACTCATGATCAATCAAAAAGCATCATCTTCGAAAATTGAGCAATCTAATGGTAGACTCAAAAAATGTGTTTAAATAAAATATATTTATAGATACACTCAACACCATTCATGGTCTTGTCATTCCACAACTTTGCATCCACAACTTTGCATATCATTTCATTTCTCCACCACTAATGTTCATATGCAAAATTATGGATCAAAAGACTTTTCAAGGTTGTAATGTGGGAAAAGGTAAAGTGAGATGTATTTAGGTCAAGTAGCATGAAAGTCATTAAGCTAGTGAAACAAAGCAACACTTATTAAAAACTGGGTACCGTCAACTATGACAAATGCAACATTTATATTTCACAATCTCATTCAACTCTCACATACCAACTACATGAAGTATATACCAATCCGAAGGAATCACTTATATAATTTATGCCAACAATAAATTAAAACCACAAGAGTGAACCTTCCAAGCCAACATCTACCTCATGTTCAACACAACCCATTCATCCCAATTTTAGGAGAATGCATTAATCATAAAAAACTTTTCAACACATATGCACTTGCTCCTAGATACATTTATTTAAACATTTTTATTCTTTTTCTTATTCTTTTTTCTTTCTTTTTCATTTTCTTCTTTTCATGTGCTTTTCTCTTTTCTCATTTCTTTCTTTCTTTTCCCTTTTTTTTTAACTTTAAAAGGAACTCTATTAACATGGGAATTTCAATGATAAGATATAACAAAACATCCCAACATTAATCAACCCTCACATATGTACACCCCCACACTTAGAATTTTGTACATCCATAAACTTAACAATCACAAATGCTCCACTAGCTTATGGCTTAGGTAGGACGTTTGGGTAAGTATAAAAGCATGTAATGTGGTTAGTACATAAAGAAAAAGTATAAAGCTCAAAGGAGTTTATCAATGGAATAATCATGTCAATAGGACAGATTATTTAGCTAATGTAGTTTATGAAAAACAAATAATGCCTAATCATATCCATGTTAATGCATGTGACAATAATGTGGTCTCGAATAGAAATTCAATGAAAAATCGGAATGTACATGTCATGAAGGTCACACATTATCAAAAGACAATGAGATTGATATGGATGTTTCAATCTAATAAGGCTCAAAATCTCACCGGCTTTGTCTACCAATAGTCACTACTCTTCTAAAGATAATGCATATCGACCAATCACAAGAGTAAAAATACATTCTAAAATTGCCATGAAATTCTCTAGTCAATTCACACTCTAATCATGATTAAATACTCCTAGAAGCAATAGAAAACAAATAAATGTTTCTGTTTGTTTTATTCTTTCTCTCATTTTGATTGAAAACTTAAAAACAAGCAAAAATAAACCAACAAAGAAACACACATGTAAAAAAAATAAATGTGAAAATTTAAAAGCAAAGAAATTTACTTCCCTTGAGTCTCCACCCAAGAAGCGCCTTTGTTTAGGGTCGCTGGCTCGACTCCATTTTCTCCTTACATGACAAAATTGTGGTCTTCAGGTGTCACATGTGGCTCCTCTATGAGAGGTTCTTTCGGATAGGGCCTTGGTTGATAATCGTTCACCTTTAGCGTCTTCCCTATCTTCAGATTCTTCATCTCTACTGAGTCTTTGCTCTTTTAAAATAATTCGAATGACTCTTCGCCTTTTTCTTCTTCGTTTAATTATTTTAACCTGCTAGGTAAAGGTGAAGGGTTAGTCTCAAATATAATTATGGAATCAGTACTTACCTCCGAGCTAAAAGATATGTCTTTTTCTGCTTCGAACTCCTCCTCTACTACTTCTACATAAGCAATTTGTTGAAGGTTAACCTCAAAATTCTCAAGCTCCTCTTCACTTTGTAACGTTTCCGTGCTAATATTCATCGGGTACTCCTCAAGTTGATACAGTTGCGTCTCTTTGCTTTGTGATGCTAGGCGGTTGATAGCTTCTATCAATTGATCCAACTAGCTTGTCAAGTTCTGGATTCTAGAACTTGTTTCCTGCTAGAATTGCAAAGTGTTAGCAACATACACATTAACTAATTCTTGTAAGGATGTACTTGAGTCTTAATAAGAAGCTTTTGGTATGTACGGGAATTGTTGTGCTTCTTACAAACTATCATGGAAGTAATTCGGCTGATTATCCCATCCATAACAAAAGTTAGGTTGATCAGTCCAAACATTATTATAGGATTGAGAATATGAATTAAAGAAAAAATTACTTCCATCCATATCGATTTTTTTTATCACAAACATGAAACAAAAAATGAAAAGATCATGAAATAACGAAAAAGAAATCAATTACAAACAAATATATAAAAAACACCAATTAAAATCACAAACAAAAATTAAACATTGTACTTCCTAGCAACAACACCAAAATTGACCAGCTTATCGTAATGCTGGTCAAAATAAAATAACTAGACTACTACTGTAGCAGTGGTGAGTCTATGTCGATCCCACAGGGAGTATTTAGTTAGCTTATGAAATGAAATTAATTGATGTTTAGGTAAAGGGGGTTTGAATTTAACAAGAAAATAAAATAAACCTAATGAAAACAAATTAAAGAAAACATGCAAAAAAATGATAAAATTGGAAAATTCGATAGGGATCTAGTTCTTCAGTTCTATCTCAGCCTATACCCTAATTAAGCATAATTCATTTATTTGTTGTTCTTTTATCTCTCTTAGCAATTATTGATCGTAGATTAACAACAAGCTCTGTTAATACCAATTTTTCTTTAGATCCCAGTTAATCACAAAGCGCTCGTTAATTAACCCTAGCTATTAGGAAACCTAGAATAAGCTCTCTAAATTTATCCATACAACCGTACTACAAATAAGAAAAATAGACCAATCTAGGCAATAATCACACAAGCTCAAATTATTTAACCTATGTTATGTTATCTCTAATGATTCAGAACCATTATTCGCTACATATGCATTGAGAATATAACGATTACGTATTACATTTGATTCTAGCAATGAGTTTTAATAAAAAACGATTCAATATAGCATTAAAATCATCATCATTCAAATACCTAATCAATCCACACAAGATAACATAATCAATTTCTAATGAGAGAAAGAAATAACAAAACAATAAAAAAAATGCTTAACCTGGGTCATCTACGTCAACGTCACCTCCGAATCGGTGTCGGGAACTTAACCTTCTATGAGTCTCTCCAAAGAAAATGGTCCAACCTGCCCACTCAAATAACTCTACCAAAGCCCCTTCGGTTCTTCACTCTCTTCCGCAAACTTCTCTATCTCTACTCCTATTCATTTATTTGACAAATAAACATTTGTTCACCAACAATATTGACGCAACTCTTCTCCCAACTCTTGTCTCTTCCTTGTTCCTACCACCTACCATTCTCGTAATTGTAGCTAATGTGACGAATTAATAACTTGAATAAAGATAATTTGAAAACTCTCCATATCAGAGCTTGGCCTCTCACAGAAAACCTTGTATTTGAATTTGTTATAGAGTTCTTCAATAAGGTTCCTTACTTGCAGAAATCAACTAGACATCCATCATTCTTGCTCCTAAAAATGGTGAGCTTAATCAATTCTCATATTTTTACACCATTGCATGTTGCAATTCCATCTATAAGATATTTTCTAAAATTATTGCCCACAAATTGAGAGGAATACTTCCTAATCGTATTAGACTTACTTAAGGTACATATATTATTGGTAGAGTAATAGCACATAATATTTTGATTCTTTAGGAGCTAATTCAAACTTTTTCCAAGAAGAGAGGCCATTCTAATTGTTGCATCAAAACTGAACTTAAGAAGGTATATGATAGCGTTGACTGGGAGTTTATAATCAATATTCTTGCAGCCTTGGAGTTTCCAGCTTCCTTGATTTAATAGATCAAGTAATGTATCATATCTCCCTCATATAACATTCTTGTTAATGGCCAACCGACCAAGTTCTTTGAAACCTGCAAGGGGATTTGCCAAGGTGATTCCTATCTCTCCTTACCTCTTTGCACTTGTCATGGAAGTTGTCAACAAATTGCTTTAAAAATTTGTTAAAAGAACCAAAGTATTCAAACATCACTCTAAATGCAAAAAACTTCAGCTCACCAATCTCAGTTTTGCTAATGATCTTGTCTTACAATACAAAACTGATACTACTTTTATATCAACTCTTATAAAAGCTCTAAAGGTCTTCAATAGAATGTCTGAACTACAGTTAAACTGCTCTAAAAGTAGTTTTTTCCTCTCCAAAAGTGTTGCAAACTAGAATTCATTGTTGATTGCCATAACAGGCTCCAAACAATAAACCTTTCCATTGAGGTACCTTTGCATTCCAATCACTTTTGATAGAGTAAGCAATAGAGATTTCAACAACTTTTCTGACAAAATCAACACAAAAATTTCTACTTGGAGCTCTAGACACATATCCATAGCTGGAAAAGCTCAACTTATACTAAACTTTATCAAATATATATTGGGTTACCCATTTAGCTTTACTAGTCAACATTATTAAATCTGTTGATAAGATCCTCAATAGGTTTCTTTGGTCTAGAAGCACTAAAAGTTCCAGTAAGATTAAAATGAAATGGGTGAAGTTTTGGATCCCCAAAAACTAAGGGAGTCTTAGTATATGCTCTCTTAAAACCATGCACACTATCATGCTCTCTAAAAGATTGTGGAGATTCATTTGTGACAAGCAATCCCTCTGGTGCAAATGGATACATAATTATTTTATTAAAAAATATGATTATATGGAGTCTAGATGTGAAGCACTATCCCTTTTCTACTTTGAAAGCAATTCTCAAGATGAGAGAAAAACCCAGACCTGGCTTCAACACAGAAGAAGACAGAGTCATTTAGAAACACATCTCCTGTGGCATTTTTACCAACAAATCATGCAAAAAGGTTCTACTCTGTGATTTAGAAATCATACCTTAGACTAAGGTGGTGTGATTTAATCATCTTCATCCACGAGCTTCTATTATATTATGGCTAGTCATATAGAATAAACTGCCAACTGTTGATAAATGTACAAAGTTTATGAACCTCACCAACTGGTGTTCATTATGTAGAAGTGTTGAAGAAAGTATAGATCACTTATTCTTCAAATACAGGTAGGTTTACCAGTGACATTTGGAAAGCACTACTAAGAAGATGCTTGATTACTAATACTCCAAATGACTTGATCAGTACCATGGTGCTTAATAATCAGCCATCTAAACAAATACATAAAATGATGTTTTTGTATATCCTTATCTTCTCTTGTCAAAACCATATGGGATGAGAAAAATAGTTGCTTTTTTAAGGACAAATTTCTCTCTAAAGAGTAATTTTATAATCAACTCATGCAATTCATCGTATATCAAATTAGCATTCACAATTACAGGGTCCATTTCTTCTATCCAATTGGAATGTTCAGGACTTTCCTCTTTAATTTTAAAAGAGGAGTAATAATCCTGCCCAAGTGATACTACTTTTTTGTCCTTGTAGTTGAACTTGTTCACCTAGTTTGCTTTTATGGCTTTATTCAAATTTTCTTTTCTAAAAAAAAACAAGGTCATGAATGATTTTCGAAATTCAGCAGAATTTATTAATAAGAGAATCAGTAAATTTGAGGACTTGCCTCATCCGGTCATCCCGCACCTGGCTTTCTCGCCATCTGGGCTTCATTGTCGTCTCTGACGAGTGAAGACAGAAGCTTTTGTCATCCAGAGATTCGCCTACGTCAACGATCTCAAAACTCACAGGTTCCTGTCTCTCTTTCCCTTCTCAGGTTTAGTTTTCATAATGCCCTTTTTTTCATTGTCTGGTATCTGTTTTGTTGTTGGGAAGTGCATGATAAGAGCAGCAAAAATTTATGCTTGTTGACTAAATCTTCTCTCCTTCTGGCTTTCTTCTAGAATCGAGAAAAGTTGCAGTCTTTTGTGGGAAGTATGGAAATTTCACGGAATCCTGAGAAATTTTCTGCAGATTTTGTGATGGGAGGTATGGCAGCAGTGGCATCAAAGGCTACTGCAGCACCAATTGAAAGAGTGAAGTTTTTGTTGCAGAACCAAGAGATGATTAAAAGAGGTCAACTTAAAACTCCATATATGGGTGTCAGGCAGTGCTTTGGAAGGGTGTTGAGAGAAGAAGGCTTGTTCTGCACTTGGAGAGGCAATCAGGCCAATCTCATAAGATATTTCCCTAGTTAGATTCTTCTCTTTTTTCTCCTTTTTACTGATGATAGTATTTCCTCAACCTCCGTGATCTATTCTGTTTAAAGGTCTTTTTTTTTTTTCTATTTGACTTTTCTTGCTGCTTTGCTTCCTATTCTTCCTAAACTTGCTTGTGAAGTTGAGTTGGTTTCCGAAATGTTACATGTCGTTTCCCTTTGGCAGTAAAATAAGTGCATAATCTTTTGCTTGCTCCTGGTTTTGACATCAATTCCAATTTTTTAATGTTGCATTTAAGATTTCGGGGTCAGCCGTGGTCATGCTATGTACTATGTGCTAACTGCTAAACCATTGTTGAATGCCAAAATTCATGCTATAATGCTTAACTAAGTTTGACAAGCTGTACATGTGGACTTCTATAATGAATTTAACTGTTATTTGATAAGTATGCTGGAAAAACATTCTCATTTTGTGTGTTGGCAATATGATTGATTGTGTCGAACATTACTCAAGTATCCAGATGCATAGAGTTTAATTTGACTTAAAATTACTCAGAGCTCCTAATTCATCTTTTTATTTAACTTTTTGTCTCCAATTGGTATTTCCTGGTCCTGTTTCACTTCCTGAAACAGGTGCTTAATTGTCCTTAGGCTTTGAATTTTGCATTCAAGGGTTATTTGAAAAGTGTTTTCGGATGTTCAAAAGAAAAGGATGGTCACCTAAAGTGTTTTGCTGGAAATGTGGCTTCAGGCAGTGCTGCTGGAGCAACAACTTCATTACTGTTTTAACATTTGGATTATGCATGGACAAGGATAGGGACTGATGCAAGTGAGTGTAAACACAACAGTCAACGGCAGTTCAAGGGTTTACTGGACGTGTATGGTAAAAATTGTCAAGTGACGGGATTGCTGGGCAGTATCGAGGCTTTGGGGTTTCAATCATAGGAATTACTCTTTATCGAGGCACGTATTTTGGGATCTATAATACCATGAAACCTGTCATTTTGGTGCTACCCCTTGAGGTAAATTTCATCACCTTTAGTTGTGAGCCTAGTTTTAGTTAAGAAGGGCTTGATTGTGTTTTGTTCAATTTGGAGCATGGTATAAATTCCCTTGCACAGACTTTCTTGGGCATTAATTTATTCAGACTGGTAAAGTGTTGGTGACATTTAAAAGTGGTTAAAGAAGCATCAGGCATGTTAGGTATTTTTGAGTATCTCTAGAGAAACTGCTGTTCGAAGAGTTAGAGAATGTCCCTTTAAACCAACTCAACTGTTGATAGATGCATTGCATAGTGCTGTTCATAATTCCATTAGACTTTTTCTTGATTATTCTGATTGGTTTCAAAGTTAATATGCGAAGTTTTAAGTAGGGATTTGTGTGTTGCAGGGTAATTTCTTTGCTAGTTTTTTGTTGGGTTGGATCATCACTACAGTCTCTGGGGTTTGTGCATACTCATTTGACCCACTAAGACGGAGAATGATTTTGACTTCTGGACAGCCTTTGAGGTGTCAAAATGCTATGCATGCATTTCATGAGATTAGTCGTCTTGAGGGTTACAGGGCATTGTTTCGGGTAGTAACCGCAAAAATGCTTCTTGGTGTGGCGGGAGCTGGAGTGCTTGCAGGTTATGATCAGCTGCATAGAATTTCCCTTAGACGCGGTTATGTTTTTGACCAGTATCTAAGTAAATACCTCTTCATGGAATTAAAATTCCACCTTGTCATACGGTGGTTTCTATGGTTGATCGCAATCAACAAACTTGAGATACAAGTGTGAAAAGATCCTGTTGCAGATGACTCTTGATACTGCTTTGTGGGGACAGCATCCAACATGAACAGTAGAGAAGAAATGGTAATTTGTTCTGTACATAACAGGATCAAATCTGTTGACAGCTAATTCAGTTATATGACTGAAGATAGCGCAGTTGGGGTTTAGGTTCAATCAAGTCTGTATTGAAGGTTCAATTCTTTGTATGACTTTGATGTATATATATTTGTTCATTGAAGTTTCCCAATTGTGAATATCCAGCTAATAGTGTTTTTTTTTTTCCTGAATTGAGTGCTCCGTAAGTTGTGGTAAATCTGTGCAACAAAGTGTCGGAAGAATCTGGATTTCTTCCTTGATTCCAATCACTACAAATCACTGATACAGTAAGCAAACAGTACATTCTTTCCACGTGGAGAAGTTGTGGCTGCAAATAGCGAGAGCAAGCTCTGACTGCCACACAGCAGGTTCAAATACCACAAATTCTTATGGGGGTTCGCCTCAACGTGTACCAAACGTAAATTCTGTTTGTGGTTTCAGTTGTTCTAATGTGATGAAATCTGGAGCATGGCAACTAGCTCAGCTGTTAAAAAAATTAGGCTTCCTTCATGACGTGCTTGGCAGTTCAGATTTTTATCTTACTATTCATGAACATGGTTCTTGTAATGTTGCTGCTAAGCTTCCTATAGAATAATTCTAGCATCAAATTGTATTAAGTTTAGATGTTTTGAGAAATCTTTGATGACAAAGAGAAGGGCGCTGTGGTGACTGGGAGAAAAAGGGGGGAGCTCTCCTCTCCTCTATTTAGTATTTATGCAAGAAATTTGGAACCTACACTCTTTTACGCTTAATGTGGTTTAGAGGAATGTGGAAGAAAAAGGTTTCATTCATTGGCCGCTGGCTTTTGAAGGACTGAAAATCAACAGAGACTATTTTAGGGTGATATACAACATGCGCATGAGACACAGTAATTAAGTTATGGTTGATGTGTTGAGTTCTTGCTGCCTAATTAAATTTCAACCCATTTCCACAAGTACATTTCTCTCAAGGCAGGCATGCTAAGTCTAAGCCAGAAGCCAAAAGTTTTTGTGACGCTTGGTGGTAATTAAGTACCCTCCAACTTTCCTGCCCTTTCTCCTCACTCCAATTGTCATGCATGAAGCGTTTTGGATGCAGTACTCAGCCGCACCACCGCCGCTTCTCTTCCCTCTCCACCGCCTCAGTAGCCTCAACATTACCGAACCCCTTTTCCTTTGGCCTAACACTAGCATTGACACCCTTTGCTGCTTTGCTTCTTCTACTATTATCGGACCCTTTTCTTTTCCTTCTCGTACAGTTACCTCCACTTGTACCTACACGACATCCACATCATGTTGAAAACAATTTCCACCTTCCCATTACAATGAATGAAAAAGGTTTTGGTTGCCTAATATGCACAGAATTGAAGAATCATGGTTCTAACCATCTATTATTGGTTGGCACCAATGTTTCTTCGCCCCTTGGAAATGAGGCTGTCGTTGACTTATTGCTCTCTTTCGGATGGCTGCTATGAACAATAAAGTAAACACAAAGGGACAAAGCAAACAAACCAAAAACAATGGTGTCAGCCATCAGTTGTCCCTGTTTAAGTTTCGTTCATACCCTCCGGTTGCATCTAAGGCATTTGCATCTAATTTGGGAGGTAAGCCTCCCCAGAAACTTCTCAATCCCAAACTTCATGTTGAGTAAGATAGTTCTACCAAAACTGGCATTGACCCATCAAGATTATGTTTTTACTTGTTAATAGTATTGTTGTACCATTTCATTAACTCAATCAACTGTTATCCCGGAAAACATGTGGTCAACAAAGAAAAACTATTAACTCACCCCAGGCCTTCTCTTTTGACACATTTGTTTCAGGGTACAAAGAAGCTCGTGAACTCTCAGATTAACCTCCAAGTTCGACGTAGGACCTGCGACCAAAATTTACCTATCTTTTGAGTGCATGAAGTTTCTTAAATGCATGCCAGAAATGATGATCAATGACAAATCTTCACTGTCTAACCTGCAGGTGATGGCTTGGCAACGTATAGAAGAACGATGGTATCTTGCTTTTGAACAGCGTGAGACAACGCCCATTCAAGCGGACTCTTGGCTTCAAGGTTTGCATCAACCACCACCATAACCTTGTTGCCATTATTGCCACTGCCATCACTAGCAAAACTCTGCGAACCATTGCCCGAAAACTCCACTTTCTGCTCAGTTTGAATGGAACTACAAAAGTGTTTGGATCGAAGAGACGGTGAACGGACCCGAACACGAGCCATGGACCTACTAACGCAGAGTCTAGGCAACTTGGTACGTACCGAAAGAGCCATGGTTGTTTTAGCAGAATACTTGTGGAGTAATTTATAATATACTGAGACGGTATCGCCTGTTTTTTTTGACTAAAATTTCTTGTTTGTTTGCTATTTTTCCCCAGTGGATGTCACTCTTAGTTGACGTGCTTGCCACGAAGCTATGTACTAACGGGCCATCACCGTACATTGCTGGTTGAATGGAGCACTAAGTGACATAATCTGTCGCCCTTTGTTTAAATGGGTACACACGTTTGTGGGCACGGTCATTTGCCATAGATAGATATTGGGTTGACTGTTATTGCCACAACTCTACATATTTAAAATCTCTATTTCTATTTTGGTTATTGTGATTGTCGTTAATTATTGTCATCTTGACAAATGGTAAGTTGGCGACAACGTGATATAATAAATACAAATTTTGTATTTAGTTTCTCCTTATTTTTTAAATTTATAAAAATTATGAATAGTTCTCATCTTTCACTATATATATATATATATATATATATATATTGAAAAAAAACTATTTAATATTAGCTATTAAAAATAAACATTGTTCAATTATCAAAAAGTTAATAGTTTTGAAATTATAAAATTATTATAAACTCGACGCTTTATAAATTTCATATTTGAATAATTATTTGTTTCAAAAAAATATGATGAACTTATTGTTAATATATATTAATAAATGCTAAATAATATAACTGATTAATTAGATTATCCTTAACCATTATTTAGTTTTTTTTTCTTATTAGTGGTAATAAAAGTGCAACTATATTAATATTAATAAGTAAATATTTTATTTTTTAAAAATCATAATCAAAATATTATTATAATTATAAGATAGAAACATATTGTTTTATTTTCATTAAATTGTTCGAGTGATATTTGTTTGATCACTTACAATTTCTTTAGATTATATTGAATTTTCTATATACACAGTGGGAAAAACATAAAATTATCACCAAAGATCAGAAAAATTAGATTATATGAAGTATCGAATGATTAGCATTAATACAATTTCTTAAATCATTAAAAACTTAAAGCACGAACTTTACTACCAAAATAAGCTACAAAATCAGCACCAAAAATAACTCCTCAGCTTAGACAATACAATGATACAACTAGATCCGTCTAGGAATAGGAAATATTTACTAAAAGTTTATCATCTAACAACATTCAGGACACGAGCATTATTATCAGAATCAAACTAACAATGAAGACAATTCACAAATATTTATTGTTTATATACATATATATAGTAGTGTAGCCCATAAATTAGATTGAACTGATCAGTAACAATAGTCCAGCACCAAGTTCAGTTCACCGTTATCCCTCATGCTGACTAAGCATCCAAGCAGGCAGTAGTGTGTTGGGTCGATGATGGTCCGCACTAACTTCTTGCTCACCTCCTTTGCAAGTTGTGGCGTGGCTGCTGCTGCTGCAAGTTGAACGATTTCATCGGAATTGCTCCTTTAATCAGACAAACACCAAGGGAAAAGGGAAAAATACTTGGCAACAAATGATAAATGAAAGCAATGAGAATGACATGACATTTTAGTGAATAGGGTACAGTTTTTGAGGAAATTCTGTTCTTCTTCACTTCCAAACAAATACTACCATCTCCTTGGGCGTTTATTAAGAAATATGCATTTCTAAGTGATTGCGTGGATGTAGACTGACAAGTTAGCTAGAATGAGGATACTGATTTCTGTGCGTGTCTGTGATAGAGAGAGAGAGAGAGAGAGAGATTGACCTTATGGTTAAAGACTGCAATGGCTGTCGTATGAAAGCAGATGAGGCATCTAATTCATGTTCTTGCTGTTCCCAATGTTCCTGCTTTTCCTTTTCCTTCACCTGGTTTTGTGTATATACCTCAAAACATCTCATATCAATTAAGCAGAGCAGATATATGCAAAATCATGTGTTCTCAGAAATTGCACCTTTTTAGCAAGCAGATTGTTTTTCTCTTGCAATGCCTTATCCTGTAAAGAGCAACAATAATTATTTAGAGCTTGCCAGTTGAAAGATTTCTCCTTAAATCCAGTACCCGGCCACTAGAGAGCTTGAAGAAATAAAGATTCAAACAGAAATATAGGCCTTTAATATCAAAATTCTCACCAATAACTAAGAATAAATGGACCCAGGAATAGATCTTAAAATGAAAAGCCTCTTAAGCCATCTTATCTTGACTCTAGTTCTAGCTTAAGAAAAAGAGAGAACACATTTAAATATCCAATAATGAAGCACATTGTTGTTTAGAGCACGATTGTTGACTGCCTGGGAGAAGAGATATTTAGTTTGAGCAGCTGGGGAATCACCCTTTTCTGAAGCTCTGAGATGGATTCATACATCATTTGGTTCTGCAAGTGTAATTCGTACAATTACGTATGTCAGTTAAGTTCCACATCACCGGTAAAGTTCATTAATTCCTATGTAAAGTCTACCTTTCTTGATCTTATGTGTTTAAGCGCAGAATCAAGTTGTTGCTCCAGACTCTGGAGCTCCTTGAGGCTCAAGGAATCAAGATCTTCCCCCATAAAATGCCTGCAAACATACAAAGGAAAGTGGGGTTTAACAATATTGGGTTGTGGTAGTTGCCGCAAATTAAGCATCAAAGATCCATACTTTTGGTTTCTTTGCAGAACCTCCATTCTAGCCTTGAGCTTTGCATGCTCAATAGTCCAGCTAATCTGAAAGTTGTAATTGAAATTTATGTGAGAGTTATATCACAGAAATTTCAACATATTCAATGAAGGGACTGGTGTAAGCCATTTATACATTGGCTTCAGTCTCGTTTGCAAGAAGTTGCTTCTCAGCATATGAATATCTCTCGTACCGTTCGAGAATCCTCTCCATGCTGTCAGAAAGATGCATCATGCTAGTTATTGCTTCATCTAACTCAAACTTTGAACTGTTTGTGGCAACTATATAGTAATGTCAAACACACATTGACCTCTACTAAAATTTTACTACAAAAGATGCTTATGTTTGCAATAAATTTGTTCATATGAAAATACAGAAAAGTACAACAACAGTGATCTTTCCGGAAGTTATTATAACGATGCCTTATATTTGTGTTGGACCTGGAATATTTCTAGTTTTCGCGTTTAGTTGTTACAGAATTGAGATCCTAAATATTTCAACAATACCCCATCCCTGCATGTAGAAAGCAAACTAGAGATACTTTCTAAAACGAGCTTCAATAGGTTTCCAATAATAATCTGGTTTTGACACAAATTCATAAAAAGAAAAACTCAAGCCTGTGTATGGATTTACTACAATTCACGGTTTTGCTTAGCCGTGTTAAAAAGTGAAACAAATTGCATACAATCATTGATATCATTTCCATAGTTTGTTTTCACCTTAACTATGTCTGGATAATGTTCGATTGTTCTAGGAATTGAACATGAAGTGACTGAAAGGCTATTAATAATATGATGAGATTCTACATTATATTAACTATTATCTAACATGCAAGGAATAAAAGTAATGAAAGAAACTCTCCCAAGGCAACGTTAAATTTGTAACATTTTAAAATATGTTGCTTAAAACTAATACAATGCAACTGTTTTTAAAACATGGATTGGCCTTTGGTAATTTTAATAGGCAAGGTTAGTAGTAAGTTGTTGTCATATATTTCAAAAGACAAAAAAATTAAAATGTTGTTGGTATAAAATTTTATATAAGCAACAATTAAATCCGTTGTGACTTTAAACAATAATTAAGGGTGACAATGAGTAGCTTCAGACTTAGACCTACTTAGGCCCAAGCACTACTTAAGCATGAGCACAATCAAGCCTAACCAAACTCAATTAAATATATTGTTCAAATTTTAAAAATAAAAAATAACATCACTTTTTAAAAATTTTAAATTTTGGATCAAATTGGACCGGCTAGTTCTAACTCGACCTGAAACCTAAAAATATTTAAAAAACTAAACAAATCAACTCAAGTCAAGTTAGGCCAAATCAAACTAGAATGGGCAAACTTTGTCATAACTTTTAAATTTTATATATATATATCAAAGAAATAGTTTTATGCATATATTATACCCTTTAAAATATTTTAGGGAGAAAAAACATGATATATAATAAGATTTAGGATTATACACAATCGTGAAAAAAGTTGTAGACTTCTAACTTTCCCTCTAAAAATTTAAACTCTTCGGCGACATTGCGACTCACTTATCCTTCTCGCTGTGTCTGTTGTGCCAGTTATTATGTAAACAAACTTAGTTGACTTTCTGAGTTATACAAAGATAGGGACAGAGCATATTACAACGTTTTGGAATTCAATTTCAGCAAGTCATTAAGACTCGTTGAATTAAGTTGTATATTATTTTTTAAATTTAATCGTAAAAGTTGTTAGTTTCATGATAACATTAATATATAAGTTAATTGTCTTTGTACTTTCTTTCTTTTTTTTTTGTGGATTATAGAATTATTACTAAAACATTTGGAGACATCTAACTTAAACAAAATCCACAATTGAGAAGCTTACTATTATTGGGATACTTCAGGTATATTTCTTTTAGACAATTTACTAACAATTCAAATTAGTTTATTATGTCATAATGAAATTTTTATAACTGTGTATTAGGCATCATAAAACAACATGAGATTATCAATTTTTACTTATATATTTTTAATAAATTGTAAATGTAATGTATCTTGGTTGTTAACATATTTCATATTCTATATGTTACTTTGAAGTTGTCCATGGATATAAGAGAGAGGCATTTGATGACTTTTATGAGATATAGGGATGAATATATAAGTGTAATTGATCATATTCTTGAAAAGGCTTTTTCTAAGGTGGCTAACGAGAATGAAATTTCTTGTCCACGCATAATTGTTGCAGTTAGTATTGGTATACAAGAAATATTATATATGATCATTTGATTGTTGATGGATTTGCTCCAGGATATGATGGTTGGGAATTTAATAATAAGGAACGATCAATTAGAGCAAATATAGATATGGGTGGTGATAATGAATTTGATGAAAGGTCTATGCATGGTGATATAGATGGATTACATGACACATTTAGACACATAGATGAAGGTCCCAACAATTGTGTAGGAGTTAGTAATGGTCTAAATGATGATGCTAAGAAGTTTTTTAAGTTGGTAGAGGAAGGACAACAAGAATTATATCTTGGTTGTCAAAGTTTTTCTAAACTTTCTTTCACCATTCGACTATATTTTTTTAGTGTACCTATGGAATTAGCAATGTAGCTTATATTGATCTTATAAGGATACTTAAAGAGGCCTTTTCCAATGCAAGGATCTTTTAATGCGACAAAGAAACTTGTGAAGTATTTAGGACTTCCCTATGAAAAGATACATGTATATTCTAATGATTGTGAAGTATTTAGGACTTCCCTATGAAAAGATACATGTATATTCTAATGATTGTGTTTTATATTGGGGAAATGATGAGAAAACAACCAACTATAGAATATGTGGTGTATCTAGGCAGAAACAAAGTTGTAATAGTAAAGATAGCAGAGATCATTGTACAAGCTCAAATATGAGACAAAATCCAGCAAAGGTGTTCAAATGTTTTCTATTAAGATTGAGGTTGCAACGTGTTAACATGTGTCCAGAATTAGCTGAATTCATGAAACGACCTAATAAGGGGTGTCCTAATATTGGTAATTTAAGGCATCCTACTAATGGCCAAGTTTGGGAAGACCTTGACTCATTGTATCCTAATTTTGTATAAGACACTTGCAATGTCATATTAGCTCTTACCAGTGATGGCTTTTCACACAATGAGTGTTTCACATAGTACATGATCATAATTTTAGTGAACTATCACTTAGCACCATGGAAATGTTTGAAATTAGAAAATTTGATATTGTCTTCAATTATACCTAGCCCAACTTCTCCTAGAAGGGATATTGATAGTTTTTTTTTCCAACTGTTGATTAAAGAGTTAGCAGAGTTGTAGGAGTTTGGGATAGAAATTTATTATACTTCAACTAATCAATGCGTGCAGCCTTTTTATGTACAATTAGTGACTTTTCATGATATGCAATGTTGTCTAGATGGAGTACAAAGGAAAAGGTAGCATGCCCTAATTGTCATTATGAAACTTGCTCTCAATATTTAAAGCATAGTAGAAAGACTTGTTATCTCAATTATTGGAGATTTCTAGATAGAAATCATCCTTGGAGGCGCAATAGGAGATCATTCAATGGTGATATAGAGTTGGGAGAATCACTAATTCCTCTGTCATGATCTAATGTGTCAGAGCTTATTAGTGGGTATCACAATGTATTTAGGAAGACAAATAAACAAAAAAACACCAAGTGATAATCCTTAGAAGAAAAGGTCTATATTTTTTGAATTACCTTACTGGAAGCATAATAGGTACTGACATAATCTTGATGTGATACAATTTGAAAAAAAATGAATGCGATAATATTCTAAGAACTTCATTGGAGATTTTGGAGAAATCAAAAGATCATCTTAATGCAAGGTTTTATTTGAAAGAAAGGGGGATAAATTAAAATATGATGTATGATATAACAAATGTATTTTTGTTTTAAATGAAATTAATAATTTTAATTTAAATAGCTGAAACAGAATATAAATGTTTATATTTGTGAAACATAAGGTATAGAAACTAGTGGAAAAGAGGCAACTTCCGTGGTAAAGCTCCGATTCGTGTCTTAAATAGCAGGTGAACAAATTTAACTAATCCAATTACCACAAAATAAAATGCTCTAGTCCTACTTAACCCCCAAGTCCATCTAACCATCTCCAAAAATACTAATCAAATAGAAGCAGAGCTCCTTATAGGAATTAAAAGTTACGATAGCACCATTGTCTTGTAGTGGTTTCAATTCCATATTACTCAGAAGAATAAGCAACTTACCTTGCTTATATAAGCGACTAGAGAAATATATAAAAATAAGGGTATGAAACAAGGAGCCAACCCATCAAATCCTAAGTTGAAAAGCTTTTAGAACGAATCTACGAATTGGAAATAGATAACAAACTAACCGATTAAGTAGAAAATTGCAATTTCAAGAATTGTCATTGGCACAAAAAAAGAAACTAATGGCATGCAACAATAAGCGCAAGAAAACAAAGCCAAAAAAAAAAAGGGGGAGGAGATCATATCGCTTTCTTTCTCCAATTACTCTTCTGAGTCACCAAAGACTTATTTCCTCGTCCCTTAATGCCAACACCTACTTGTAAATACGCACAAAGGTAAGGAAGACGGTAAAGAAAGAGTGGTGGTTGGTGGAAGGGCCATTGTTATCACTTGGGGGTCAACGATGGAGCTAGATTATTTCAACAATGTCACGTACGTAAGCATGTTTGCTAGAATCCAAATGGAAGTTGAAGATTCGTGAGTTTAAATGGTTTTTACAATATCAAAATATTTTCTAATTCTATAATATAAATTCAACTGCAAACTTTAAGATCCAAAAATATCTTATACCATTATTTTATTTTAATTTATTTTAAAATAAAAATATCATGAAATTTGACAGTAGTGATTTTAAAAATAAAATATTTATAAAAAAATAATAATTTATAAATAATAATTTATAAATTTTACTTATAATTTGTTATTTATTTTAATAAAATTACTGAATTTATTATTATTTATTAATAAATAACATATAGGAAATGAAGACAAAATTAATTATTTTAATTTCATTTATAACTATATTAATCCTAACATTCAAATAAATTCTCGTTTAAAAATAAAATAAGAAATATAAATAGAAGCAAATGACCTTAAAAAGTTATCTAAAAAAATAAATTATTGTACAACTTAAAATAAAAATAGAAATAGAAGCAAAAGACTTTAAAAAATTATCTAAAAGAACCAAATTAGGAATACAAATAGAACTTAAACCTATAAAAATTATTTTTTAAGATATAAAAACCGACCTTGGAAACAAAACATCTAAGAAGCTAAAAATTATACAAGATCTATGAGTTTCCGATCCATGCGTCAATAAACTATCACTTATCATGATATGAAGCAAAAATTTGGAGTGACCTTAAGATGAAGCTAACTCCTCCATGTAAGGCGTATTACACTTTCGTTCCCTACCAACTCTATACAAGTCGTGATTAGTACAAAAAGGATTAATGTAGTAATTAGTACAAAAAGGGTTTCAACCAAATTAAAAATGTTAAACGGTTGATGATTCAAATTGATATATATCCTCTCATTACCTAAAAGCAGAAATTTGATAGAAGAAATTCTAGAGTTGATTGCTCATAGAAGAAGAAGTAGTCTACATATTTCCACGGTGAAAAGCTAGCTGTAGCATCTTGGTGATTTGGAACTCAATTAAAATTTATTGGGATTTATCGTGTTAGTGTAGAACCAAGAGTTAAGAGTATGAATTGAGCGACATCCAATGTCTACTCAAGTGGAATGCAGAACCACCATATATTCTTAGTGACAACTCAGAACGGTTGCCTTCTTCTTTTGTTTAATCTAAAAATTTGAAGTACAAATTGTAGAGAGAGATAAAGTGGAGTGTACCAGTGCATCGAGTGCAGTGCTCGTGAAAGCCTGAAAGTTTCATATCTGCAATCACATGTTGGCCTATGACATATAGTACTCGTTCCCTACCAAGAACGACTTAAGCCCTAGAAGTTTGATTAACAGTAAAAATCCTTATGAAAATAATCAGACATCGAATGAGTTTAAAGATCCTAATTTATTACGAGTTTTGTAAGTAAATAATTATCTTCAATGATCCTAATTATATCATATTTAAGCCATGCATCTCCAACGAGAATATCTGGATGCAACCATTCGTTTTCCTTCTGTTCTCGATGTTGCGACAAGTGTTGTTTACATTTTAGGGAGCAATTCGGCACACAAAAGGAGGCAAGGAAACAGTGGCCGTATGTTGTGCCAGTGCCAGAGTACATCTAAACTGATAAAAGGGTTGTATACAAAGACAAGACAATTTCCTCCTGAATATGAATTTACTACTCTGGTCCCCATAATTAGACCAAGATTTTTCTACATTCAGGAACTGCAAAAGTTGTCTTAGCCCCAGCAATTGAGAACTCACATACCCCATAATTAGACAAAGATTTTTCTACATTCAGGAACTGCAAAAGTTGTCTTAGCCCCAGCCATTGAGAACGCACATACCTAGTTGTCGTATATGAGACATTTAGTGCACTAGAAGCAACAGATCAAGTATGTTAAGTTCATTGACATCAATAATACGATTCTAATATGTCCAGTATAGTGTTTCGAAGGTGAATTAAGATTTGAGAGAGGGGCTAGGGCAGGTAGGAAATGACGACTGGCTAGTTCAAGGACAGAAGGCCCCCTAGTTAAAACCAACAATAAGATTTTGTCCATACATTTAGGAAATCCACCCGCTCCATTTATAGTAACAAAACATTCTGCAAAAGTAGGTTTTGTAAAAGATGGAGGATGAAAAACGATCTATTAATACTTCCATAACTAGTTTAGGCTATTGACCGGGTCGGTGTCTCCTGTGGTGCAAGAAAATCTCAGCCATGACACACCTGAAATAGAATTTAAACAGCCTCGAGCTTCCTTGGAAATTTAATCCTTTCCCAATTCTCCAACCTCTCTCTCTCTCTCTCTCTCTCGTTTAACATGCTGTTTCATGGTTTCTGTGCATGGAATAAGAAATGATATTGCCCAATGGAAAACGCTCATTTCTTGTTACACGTGTCTAAAACGTTAGAATATGCATTCCTCGTTCACACTATCACCAGCTGATAAGAAGCAGAAACAACAGCTAGCCAAAAAGATGGAGAACGGAAAAGATCAATTTCGAACAAACAAGGACCCTCTTCTGCAGTCTTTATCAAAATTTAACGGAAATTAACAAGAAGTAAAAGGATTTCTTCACACAACACAGAGTCAAGTAAGAGACAGTTGGACAGAATTATTGATTTACTAACCAGGAATCAGTAGAGTATTCAGAGAGCTTCCCTTTGCTAGAGAAGACGATCAAAGCCACCTCAACATCACAAAGCACAGAGATCTCATGGGCTTTTTTCAACAACCCCGACCTTCTCTTTGAAAACGTCACTTGCCTATTGATCTTGTTCTCGATTCTCTTCAACTGAACCCTACCCCTCCCCATAGCTAGTTAGCCCTTGCAAAAGCTCCCCCTTTCCTTCTTTAGCAATAAAAAGAATTCACCACACAGTTCAATACTATAAAACAATCCAAACCCATAAAGAATGTGTAGAACAGAAACAGAAAAGGCGAGAAAGGAACAAACTTTAGAGAAAGAGAGAGAGACTTTGCTGCTTTCTCTATGTGCGTGTGTTGGTATTACTCTCTTTCTCCATGTGAATATATATTTCGCGGAGAAGAGAAAGGGTATCTCTTTTCTGTGCTTAGGATATTAAATATCATACGGAGGCAAATATACATATACGCAGAGAGAAGCGGGGTGAAAGAGTTAAGACAGATATAAATATGGAAAATCTTGAACTCCTTTGGGATGAGGCGAGTGGTTTCGATTTGGGAAACTAGTGGTTTTGGAAAACAAGGGTGGTTTCGTCAAATGCGTTGTCGAGCTTCCGTTGGTCGAGGATGCTGCGTTGGTCTTGTGTCCAAATCCAAAACCAGAAACTATTATCGTTCGTACGACTGATATGTACGGACAAACTGTTGGTGTTTTTAGTTACCTTCTCATCCTAAATATGATTCGATCTGATTAATATTAAAATTTGAGCAACTAACTTCTTGGAATTATGATTGGCTTGATGGGTGCAAATTGTTTAATATGTATGGTGGTTTTGTTTTTGGTTTTTTTCAATTTCTGTATTCAATACATGATAATTATTACACACATGTTAGGGCTTCGCTTCGTAGATTCGCGGGTTAATGAATCTCACCCGTCACTTCGTACATTTCCAAATAAAAGCGACCATAAGACTCAAACCTTATTCTCTAATCTTATTGCATGCTTTTGGTTTTCTATTTTTTTTATTTTAAATTTAGCAAAATTTTTATTTAGCTGTCTTTTTGCTCTCTATTCCAATTTAATTTTTCTTTTAGTTATTATTTTATATTTTATAGTATTTTATTTACTATTAACTAAATAGCAGTTGGATTTATATACTATTTAATTATTTAATATTAATTATAAATAAAAATTATGACTAAAATAATTCAATTATTTTATTTAAAATATATTTAGAATACAAATATTTAATATTTTTAAAGTAGTTGCTTGCGAAATAAATTTTAAAATATCAAACATTTCATTCTAAATAATAAAAATTAGTTTTGATAATTAAAATTTGTGTTAAAGAATAATTATTAGTTTATAAATAAATTTTGCAAATTTTTTTACTTATTTATAAATAAAATTTTTATTAACAAATATTATAAAGATATTAAAATAAATGATTTATTTAATTAATTTATAAAACTATCTCTAAATTTTTTTACAAACAACCTTAAACTCTTTTATAAATTTTGTTCAATGAGAATTTAATAAGGAATGCAATAACAACCATATGCATACAGTTTTGTAAGTCCTTAACAATTAGTTGTTCTCCATTTTGTTTCACTTATTTTAGAATGATTCATTTGTAGGATTGCATCTATATATGTAGGAGTATTGCAATTTTATTTGTATAGTTATATTGTTAAATATTGTGTTAATAACTTATTATCATTCAAGAATAGGAACTTCAGTCTCAACAGTCAACAGTGGTGTACCAATTGATTACTTACTCCTCATGGACGTATGTCAGCTATTGATTCCAGTTTGACATGTTCAGATTGGTCGTACCAAATTGATCTGCCCCATCTGGTTCTTATATCAAAGCTTAGCGAGGGAGCCTCCTTCCCCTTTCCTTTGTTTATACAGGCACCGACTTCGAATATTCATCAGGCTTTTGCGTATGTCTATCATTATCATAAGTCTCAAACAGCAAGATAAGTCTAACATTATATATTAAAAAAAAACATTCAGATAGTTAAAATATCACAACATAATCCGAGATAAAGTCTTAATTTCAATTCATTTTGAAACATAAAGGTATATATTGGGATAACAAATTAGTAATAAAGATATATACTTTTAGAAAATTTTTGATTTAGTAATAATTTTTTTTAAGTTTTGAATTTAAATTTGGTCAAGATGTTGTTTTTACTAATGTGAAGTGTTCGCTAAATATTACGTAAATGTTTATCTATTAGTCTCATCAATAAAAACATATTTTAATTTGATTTGTACTAATTTTGAAAGGTAG
The DNA here is from genome assembly GCA_027563885.1 of Erythroxylum longipes. Taxonomy (NCBI): domain Eukaryota; kingdom Viridiplantae; phylum Streptophyta; class Magnoliopsida; order Malpighiales; family Erythroxylaceae; genus Erythroxylum; species Erythroxylum longipes. The sequence continues at coordinate 30,016,865 of JAOQMS010000006.1, forward strand.
TCAATATGTTGAAAACTTTAAAAAGTCTAACACTACTAAATTGAAAAAAATATTTAAAAATTAGACCCTTTTAAATATATTATTTCTTAAATATTACATAAAATAAAAGAAAATTAGGCAATTAATAATTTATAAAATTATCTATGACTTTAACACCCAAGCGTACTTGACCACATGATAAATGAGTTTTGGCCTTTTTAATTTGCTAGAACAAAGCATATATCTAATTTAATAAAGATTAAGAAACATGAAATAATTATATATGAAATTAGATAAGATTGACAAGATAATTTTTATTAAATTATATATAAGTTTTAAATTATATATTACATATTACATTGTGAATATGGGTTGTTATAATAATTATAGACAATACAAATGTAACTACAGAAAATACAGCTATAACCATAACAAATTGTGATAACAACTTCAATTGTAATTATAATATTGTGAATATAATTTAAGACTTTTGAAGTATTTGTATTTAATGAATAGTTATGACGACTCATCAATCTAGTATTCATATTCATATTAACACCAAGATAATTGCAGTCGAAATGCTTTTTTGTTAATTACTATATCCGAACTTTAATATTAAAGAAGAATAATTAAGTATCATCATTCAAACAAAAGCATGGAGTATCAACCAAACAAACAAAGTGTCGGTCCAATGAAAGACTTGCCACTGGAAACTTGAACAAAAAAGAAACGTCGAAAGGAGTTTAAAAATACTTTTAACCACACACAGAAGACTTCTTGCACGTATAGACAAACTTATGATCTGTCCAAGCTTTAATATTAATTTTGTAATTGAACTGATTTACTTTTTCAAAGTTAAAAAAATAGGTTGTATGTAAAAGCATTTAAGTGAATTCATATACAACCAGAACATCATATCTCAATTCAAAATTTTAAGACAATAGGTTGTGAGTCTCATCTTTGTATATAACTCATTTTATCTTTGTCTCTTTCCAATATGATTGAGTTTACTTTACTTGTGAGTTTCTAACATTAACAAGGAATATTTTATATTTTAATTTAAGATGTAATGTTATTATAAATTTGGTCTAATTTCTCTCTAAGTCTCTCTCTCGTAACTCTTTATTAGATTTTTGATGAAATATGATAAGTAAAAATTAATAGATTTGAGTATAACAAATGGTAATTTATGAAATGATTCAAATAGCTTTACATTAACTTAAAAATTCAAGAAAAAATAAAAAGATAACTTGTAATTCGTTATGTTAAAAATTGAAGTTAAGATATATGAAGTTATTAATTATACGTAAGCTCACAAGTCAACTCAAAATCTTTTATACACAATCGAAATAGAGGGAAAAAAAAAAGACTTTTAGCACAAATGTTTATATTCTTTATTTATTTTTACTATAATTTTCTACGTTTGAGAATATTATTTTCCTTTTTTTAGTCAGCATATACAAATATACAAATACTTAAGTTTGATCCTGATTAATCTCCAACGAATAGTCATTATGTACATTTTATATCTATCTAGATATTAGTTATCATACTAGCAAGCTTTCAACGAACTATAGCAACTAGATTAAGGAATTGTTAAAAGTTAAAACAATCCTCCAGAGAGCATGGGCATACTTGTGATGTTATTTGGAATTGTCCTTTTGGTGCATCCGAAATCCGATTCCAGGTTGCTATTTGTCCTGCCAATATAGAAATCCACTGCTAGGAACTTAAACAAAGTGGGAAGCAGAGAAAAGTAGGGCATGACAAGTGCAGACATTGTTGTTCTTTCCACATCTGGAAAAACAGCTTACCACAACACATGACAAAACTTGTACACATAATTGGAGATTGCCCTGCACTTTTGTTCAGGAGGTACCGATATGATTGCGAGTTTTCACCTGGGCTCTGGCCAGCCCAAGTTTCGTAAGAATATGTTAGGTGTTTCGGCTCTTGACCTTGACTTGATTGGCCAATTCCAGGAATATAAAAGAGCGAGAGAGAGAGAGAGAGAGCAAAAAGAGAGAGCTTACTGCAGCAAATGCAATTTGTTTTTTTGCCTTTATTCGAGAAAGTGGAATTTCTTTCTCCAAACCTCGTAAGGTGTTCAAGGCTCTGCTTGCAATTGGGTTTTGTTTGTTCTTTCTATTAATGTTAAAAGGTGGTGAAAGAAAAGGGACCTACTCATTAATGCGGGTATAGTACTAACACTTACCCATCCACTTTATCTCCTATCAAAAAGCGAATACAATGGTTCGGAATTTATAATAATACATTTAAGTTTAAAGTATACTTTCTGATTATATATTTTTCTTAATTTATTTTTAATGAGAAAAGGACAGTTCAAATTCTTATCTTTAAATTTTTTAATTAGTAGTAATATATTTGAATAAATACCCTAGTCTCGCGCCCTCAACTTGATAACTAATTAACTGTGTCCTACAAATCCTAAGAATAACGTTAAATATATGGGACTCATTAACCACACATGCTACGACTTATGGTACCATTTTGTGAGCCTAAAAACGGAAATAAGGTTCTATTTGTTACTTTGGAAGTAAAAAGTGTAAATTACCTAATATTTTTATACAAATACAAGTTAAACTTTAATATTTTAAAACATTTAAAATAAAATTTAATATTATAGAGTGTTTAAAATAAATTCTGTGTGAACAAAAAATTAGACGAAATCAAGTTTTCATTCGTTACACGTATCACCTTAATGTTGATGTGATATAATTTTAATATCTTTTACTTTAATAATTGAGCTCCGCTTGTCATATTTAAGTTAAAATTTTTATTATAAATTTGTAATTAAAATAAATTACAAATGACCCTAATAAACTAATTAAGTTAATTACAATATAATGAAACAAAATCTCAAAATTTCCAAATAACCCGAAAAACATTAATTTTCAATTTTTCTCATTCTCTCGCCAATCTCTTAATAATCCTAATCAAAATTTCAATAAATCCTAATTTGAAGTTTGACATTTTCTTCTTTATGCAAGAGATATCCTTGGACGACTAAAGCTTGGAGTCTTCTCCTTTATGTGATTACCCTAATCATCTAATGCGTTGGTAGTTTGCGTGAGACAACATCATTCTTCTCACATGAGATTTTTTCCTTGGCATCTTCTCCTTCATCAACTATGAAAGTGTTCTCCTTCATTGATGCGAGAGAGCTCCTCTTTGTTGATGTAGCTTGTGTAGAGGTTGGCTCCACCATATTTATGATTGGTATATGAAATAACTACTTATATTTTTATAATTTGTTTAATCCAACATCCATATATCTTTACATGGACTACCCCATTTCTGAGATGCAAAATTGGTTAGGAGACTAGTTTGATTTTCTTTTCTCATCATTTCCTTCTCTCATGATCTGCTTTAATCCCCTGTATAAACTGCTAAAAATTCTGCTCACTGGTGATCCTGATTGAATTATTTGCTTTGCAAGAACACCTTATAAACGAATACTCAGTTCTTATTGATTGATGTGCCTGTTATATGAGAATGAGAAGTTGACTTATAGAAGTATTATTTCTTATACTCTATATTTCTAGAATGCAAATGTTTCAGTTAATTGTGATCCATTATATAGGTATATATATAGATGAGATATCTTGTTGGTAAATGTTTAAGTTGATTGTTGATTATGTTATACGAGTATATATATATAATGCATTTAAGTTGATTGTCGATTATGTTCTATTATATGGGTATATATATGATGCAAATGTCTGAGTTAATTTTGAACTATTATACGGTATCATTTGCTGGAGTTTTTTTTAAGACGTAGGTCATGAGAACTTTCATGTAGGTTTTTGAGATATCAAAACACTTGTTTCAATAAATGTATTAGAATATGTTGAGATTGTATGTTTAATACTATTAAACTCTATTACGCATTTGGATTTCATGGGAATGGATGTAGGGGCAAATGCTAGATTTATAATTTGTTTTGAGCAAAAAAATTTGCAAAATTATTCTTATGCATATAATGCAATATTAAAAGGTACTTATGCTTGTTGGCGCCTTCCATTGAATAGTTATTGCTCTTCTTTTACAATATTCATTTTTCAATCCAAAAGATTTTAAAACATGCTTATTTTTGGTAGTAACAAAATGGGATTAGATCTTGTGGATTTTAAGGCTATACAATATTATATATGTAATGATTAAATTGAGAGCTTTTAAATTTATGGAATCTCAATCATATACTATTATATATGTAATATTAAATTGAAAGCTTATAAAATTATGGAATCTCCATCATATACTAATATAAAATTAAATTTGAATGCTAATAATATTGTTTGCTATTATGGGTTATATGCTCCACTAAAAATTTTATGGAGTGATCATAATCCAAGGAAGAGGTTTTATGGATGCCATAATTATCCAAAGAGTTTTTATTTATAGTTAGTTAAAAAAAAATCTTGTGTATAATGTTTATATGATGAATTAATTTTTATTTCAAGTACGGAGGTATGATTGTTTTTAAGTGGTAGGATGTCAAATTTAATGAGAGAGCTATTGAAGTTATTTATAAATTAAGAAAAGAAGTATGCATGTTAAAGAAGGTTATCAAAGCAAACACTACTGAAACAATCACAACCAAGGAGAGTGAGGATCATATCAAGCGTATAAAGCAAGAAATTAATTTGTTAGAAAAAGAGTTGAAATTTTATGATAATAAGTATTGAATGTAATGATTCCCTATCATTTATTATTAGACACTTAAATTCATTAATAAAAAGTGACAAACATACGAATATTAGTAATATATTTGGAATTCGTATAAAATAGTGGCAAACATTTATACAAGTAGCTAAAAATTTATGCCAATAACACATCCTTCTACAACTCTAATCAATCCCCACAAAAATTTAAGAATAGTTAAGTTAAACTTTACAAAAATGTTGAAGATTAATTATAAATATATAAAGGTTATGTTATCTTTTGAATATCATAGATGACTAGAACTCATTTACCATTATCCAATTCCAAATCATATTTTAGTAGATTCATAAAACAACTCCAAGAATTCGTGTTATATACCTTTATAATATCACATGCTAATAGATATATTCCTTCATCTCTATCCCTTCCTACCATACTCAATAATTGGCTTTAGAACTCTGTCTTAAGAAAGCAACCATCTATCCTAAGAATAGGTTTTAAATATCTCCATCTTATTTTCATGAAATCAAAACAAATGTATAATCTTTTGAACTGTAATAAAAGAAAATGAAGTATGAAATCAATTTTGTACTACTATATTTGTTATCCTAAAATATAATTTTCATTACTCCATCTATATCCCTTCCTACGATACTCAACAATTAGCATTAGAACTCTATCTTAAGAAAGTTATTTTCATGAAATCAAAGAAAATGTATAATCTTTTGAAAAGAAAATGAAGTGTGAAATCAGTTTTGTACTACTATATTTGTTATCCTAAAATATAATTTCATTGCCTGTAACAAAGATATCTTTTGATTCCTCACCAGTTGTAACTCCAATGTTGAGTTAAGATTATTAAAGTTCAATTAATGTATATATCTTGCAACTTTGCATATTCATTGACAAAATTTGTTTCCCTCTCTTTTCTTAGTCTTCTCTTCACTACTCTACACATTCTTAAGTTAATAAATATGTTATTCTCTCTACATTCTTTAACCATTTTTCTTGTAGAGATACTAGACTTATCAATAATTCTATCCTTAAAATGTCCTATTAGGAACTTAGTAATAACCAATTTGGTTTGTCAATCATGAAATAAATACGATCATGTTTGCATGTCTTCATTTTGGAAACTGTTTTCATTCTTGTCATATCCAATATATAACTCCTATGGGCATTCCTCAATACATCCAACCATGATCTTATTGCTTTCACTTGTTTTCAATCTAAAATTGTATATTTTTTGCACTGTGCAATTCATAACAACATCTTTGAATTCTTTTATATTGTAAAACTCCATTCCTAATCTCCACTATGGCACTGACATACTTCTATTTAGACTTTGTAATGATTAAGCTACCTCCTCTCTACTTGGATATTCATCACTGCTAATAAAACCACTATAGTTTGATGAATCAAATTTTCTAGGTTGATTATCATTAAAAATTTCTACTTGAAAATCAACTTGTATATCACCCCTCTCGCTATTTTTTTCATTAGCTTTTACTTTCACATCTTCAGTAACATAATCCACCCTAACACTATTGCTTTCTTTTTCACCATTACTCTCTCCATCCTCTCAATTGAGCTCCTCTCCTCTATTTATAGGTTATATATCAAGTGTATGGATTGATGTGTTCAACTTATGGGTGATATACACATCAACCATTCCATGAATTTTCTTAGGGTTATAAACCTACTAAAGCCATTGTTTAAATAAATAGGTCTCAAATGACTAACTAAAGTTGAAACCTCGTGCCTTATAATACACCCAGTCAACTTAAAGGTATCCTAAATCCTTTCTTAGCTTATTTATTTGGTTATAACTGATATAATTAAGGTCAACATTTTTAAATATAGAAAAATCTTAGTCAACATCTTTGAACCTGGGTTTTAATATAAATTTCATACTATAAAATAAACTTATTCCTTTATATTGAGTCATTTTAAACTTGTTTATAATTATTAAAAAGTATTAAAAGTAACATAACTCCATGTTATGAATTCTCAATGTCAAAGCATGTTCTATATATGTGTAACTTACACACTATCACAATTGGCAAAAATTGTACACTTCCATAATTGACAAAAGAAATGTCATTTTATGCTACTTCTTTTTGTGTTCATAAATCTAACATAAAAATGATCATTATGGCATATTTGAATTTGCTTGTGTTTATAATAAGAATTATGGATTTTGTGTTCTTTTTTTCAAAAGTTAAATAGGAATAGAATTAATAAAGAGTATTATAAGTTGAGTACACAAGCAAGTCCATATGGACCTGATAGCTAAGGCTACTACATATTAGGCATAATAAGTAAGATGATAACATGACATTGTTTAGAGATCCGACATATTCAATTGGAAAATTTTATGAATTTTGAAATAAGTTTCTCAGCGAATGCGATTAAAGCAATTGTAGAGATCTTTTTATCGCAAAGTAAGATGTAAATGAGGGATTCATCGCTGGACATGAATGAGCTAGGGAATTGTTCCTAAAAGAGAGGTCTGATTTCTCTAAGCAATACATGGGCAGGAAGTTGTAAAAATCTAAGGATTCAACTATTAGAAGGTGAGTTACTTCCTAATCCACTGGTTAATTTCTAGATAGAATATTTCGTTTGGCTTTTCATATTGTTGAAGAACCTATTATTTCTTTTAGTCCATATTTTGTATATCCATATGCCCCAGTGTACTATGATATCCCCTTTCTCATAAGTTAAGGATATTTGTTCCAATTTTAACTAATTAAACATAGAGGGAAAGTTGTAAAATCTTCTCATCATGTTGATGGATTATTGTACCCTATCCTATACCCAGTTTGAGTAATAACACTCTAAAAAAGGTAGGAAGTGGTTTCCCTTTTGGCTTTGTCTAGAAAGCAAGTGTCTTATATATTAAGGAAGTTGATCATGTCCTTAGTAGGAAGTCCATTCATTAGGGCTAATCATATGAGGAAGGAGACCTTTGGTAGCAGGGACTTATGCTAGACAATGAGGTGACATAGAACCTTAATACCTATAGGCCATAGTAGTTCTTTACAGGCCCAGTTAGTAAACTTTCTTGAAGGAAGCCTTATCCAGAAATAATGGTCTTCAAAGCTAGCTTGGGGCAATAGTAAGGGATAATGTGAGATAAAGAAGGAGGGTAGCTGCCCAGCTTTATGCCTGCATATAGGTTGTAGCGTTTGTATGTTGGGTTTGTGTTCATTATATAATAATAGCCTTAAATTTGAACTTATAGATTAGAAGGTATTTCCATCTAAAGCTAAATAAACGTACATAACCTACTTCTTTAAAAAGTTTTATCTCAAATAAACCTACTTATTCATAGCATAATGAGAATGAAAAAATCATACTAATTATGAGAATAAGAGATGACAAAGAAAATGTTAAATACATCATATTCATTTTTCTATAATTATGAAACAATTTATTATACTTATATTAGTCTAATCATTGTATGTACCTTAAAAAAGATCAAAAGCTGATATAATTATTCATACAAAAGATCAATTCTTAAAATATAAAAAATCTCCTTTTGTTGATCATTAACTTAAATCAATTATAGACAATATTGAGTTTAAATAAGTTTTAGAGGATATTGACTTAAAACTCTAAAAATTTTATGTTTAAGTCCTCAAAATGTAAAAGATCACTTTTTATTCATCATTAAACTACTATAAGTCAAGCACCTCAATCTTGGTATCAAAAAATCATATACATTTACAATCACATGAATACTGAGTACTTATGAAAAGCAAATTTATCCTCACTAATAAGAAGCAACATGCTTAGTAAGTTACAAGACAAGCTAGATAGATCAAGCATAATAAAATTTTGATGTCATTTCATATTGTTACTTGAAAACATAATATACAAAATCATAATTTAACATAGAAAACATAAGTCAATATATATAATCACAACTTTTTCTTTAAAAAATGGTAGATATATATTAATATGAAGCAAAAATTGTACCATAATATGATGTAAACACAATAAGGATCAAAACAAGAAATGCTTGGGGCCAGATATTGTGCAAACACGATGCAGACATAATATGTGCATTAAAGATCACATTCATGCTTAATTTTATAATTAGAGATAAATAGTAGGGATTACCATAATGTTGTCTCGATGCTATAAATAAATAAACAAATTACGAGGAATAGGTAGTAGAAACACAAGAGAAGATGTCAAGCTTGAAGTTATAAACAAATCAAGCCAACCACAAGCACAACAAAAGATTTTGGCTCTTTCAAATCGACGAAGGAGAACATTTCATCATTGACGAAGGAGAAGATGCCAATGACATCTCTTGTATGAAGGAGAAGTTGCCAATGATATCTATTATATAAAGGAGAAGACATCAAGCTTAAGATGACTGTCAACACTAGGAGAAATTAAGATTAGGGCTTATTACAAATTAGATTAAGAATGCTATTTAGATGGCGGTATAATTAGAAAAAAAATCGGGATTAGAAATTAATTTAATTAGGATTATGGTTAATTGTAAATTTGATTGGGAATTTATTTCGTTAGATTATAATTAATTTAATCATAATAATTAAGGTCAATTATAATTAAAATATTTTAATTATGTTTTAATTAGAGAATAAAATAAAATAATATTATTTTAACTTAATTATGACACTTGGGCCTCATTGCGCTATATGGATGCCATATAGCATAATAAGGACTAATTCTGAGATAAAATATTTTAATAATGCCATGTTAGAACAGACAGAGATTAAATTCGTCTAATTTATTACTCGCACAAGATTTATTTTGAACATGTTTATAAATATTAGAGCTTATTTTGAATGCTATGAAATATTAAGGTTCAACTTGTGTTTTGTTGAAAATGTTAAGGTTTAATCTGTACTTTTGTTTGTTTATAATAACCATAAACCATTTTCAAATATCATCATATCCAAGTTATGGGACTATATTTATCACTTATATTAGAAATTTAGGAGACAAATAAGATATTATCATAATTTGAACGTAACCAAAAATAAAAGATTCTTAATCAGATCTAGTATCTACAAGAACTAGATGAAATAGAAAAGCTTAGCTTATTAGAAATATATTATTATACTAAATCAAGAAAAGCATTATCTAACATCTAATTCTTATTTGGACAAATATATGCTTTTATTTTATAGAGAATTATGATCAATTTAATAAAAACATATTTATTCTAACTTATTAACATTATTAAATTTTAATCTTGTTTTTAAAAATGGTTTCATTTATTCTTGTAAGAACAAAAGTGAGGTGGAAAATTTTAAATGACATATTTAGGAAATTCAATTTAGTTTTATAAATTTGTGTGGGTGAGACATATTAGACTAACTTGCTTTAATGCAGTAGTGAATTCAAAATTTTCAGTATCTATTAAGCTCAATTATAATACGTGTTGCTCATGATAATGGTAACAAGCCTTAGAAATATGTATATATATAGAGAGAGAGATGATAATAGGTCAAACTGGGCTTAAATTGTAGTTCAAAATTTTTTTTGGCCCGAACTTGACTTAAATCTTAATTGAACTTAGGCTATTCGACCTTAGCTTAAGCTTGATTGAGCTTTAAGTAGTTTGAAACCTGATCAAACTCAAACTGTTATGCTTGAGTTCGAGCCTAATCAGGCTCTAATAGCTCAAAATATGATTGGGCTAATCCAAGCTTGAAAATATTAAAATAAATGTTTTTAGAAGCAATTTATCGATAATTGTTTGAACAATTTGATGATAGATATTTGATAAATAAATCTCATTTTATCAAATAGATAGAGGCAAATACGATCTTGCTAGTGAGAGCATAAGTGGAGCAAAATATGAACTTACAATTTAAAAAACTTGAACTGTTACTCATTATTCAAGAACTTAAAGCATGTGATCATTAGTTTGGGCATGGAAAGAATAGGGAATGGCATGGAAGTTGGCTCGGGTGTGGAAAAACCATATTGATGGTCAATTAAAGAACTTGAGGCAAGAATTACTCATTGAGTCAAAAACCCAGCTGAGAAATGGTGGCATTGTGGTGATGGTCATCATGAAAGATCATAAAGACAGAATCAAAAGGTGAGAATTTTCACATTTGACCATTACAAAAAGTAGACAACAACTTTTCTAGCACTGGAATTGTTATTGATTAAGGGCTTGTTGCTTTAAAACATACTTGTAATTGTACGTGTAAAGAATATTTAATGGTGGTGGAGAGGAGGAAAATTTAGAAGACAGGGAGATTACAGGAGTATTGTTGTAGTTGTTTAGGAGAAGGAAAGCAAAAGCATAAACACTGATTGGGCGTAGAGAGAAGGAAAACTTTGAAGAAGAGATTAAAGGAGTGTTGATTATGATGTTATATAGTTGTTAATGGCAAGGGGAATAGACACGAGTTTAAGTTTTTTTTTTTGGATTTATTAATACACAACCATGTCATTTTGTTTACATACATAAAATGATGCCGTTTTTTTTAATGGAAAGTTATAACTTCAGGCCCAACCTAACTTGATTTAGAAAAAAAAATTCAAACTCAACTCGAGACTTACTCAACTTGGATCAAGTCTATTGACTTCAGATCCAGCTAGGCCAGGCATAAGCTTTATACAGATGACTAAAGTAACGCTAAAAGGGCCATCATGTGTCATTTTTTGTTTTTATTTTGTTTTCTATTTTAAATATATTTTAAGTAAAAACAAATTTTTTTCATTGTTAATATTAATATAATTATATTATATAACTATAAATAATAAAATACTAACTGAAAGAGATGAATTAATTTTATAAATATATATTTATTTCAATATCTTATACATTATTTGATAATAAATAATATAGTAAAAGATATGGAGCTTCCACATATTATAAGAGATTTTTTAAAAGTTATAAAAAATTATGATTTTCAATTTTCCAAAAAACATTTTTCTTAGACTTTCGTTAAAAATAATGATGAAATATATGCGACATGAATATCTCGCTATGATCAATCAAATGCTACTTATATGTTGGTTCAACCTAGCTCTTAATAATTTAATAGAAATTATTAATTTAAGTTGAGTTTAAAATAATTAATACTTAAATTTTAAATTAATTATACAAAATAAAGTAGAATAAATTAAATAGTTAATTATATTAGTCATAATTTTATTAATATTCAATGCTAAGAAATTGAGTAAATTTTATTTTATTTATAATAAAATCATTTAATGATAAAAACCAAAATAGAAAACTAGAAGTAGAACCAGTTTTTATAATTTATGAAAATAAATAATAAAATTAGAAATTCAACCAAACAATTTTTTTTATCGAATATGAAAATAAAAATAAATAAATAAACCAAGTAAATTGTAAACTATTTTCTAAAGTTGTTTCATTTGTTTAATTTTAAGTAGAGTAAGGGTGGTACAAGAAGATTATTGTTAGGTATTCCAAGACAATTTTCCATGGAACTTTAGCCAAGTCCAGTGTTTAATAAGTGTCGAGTGCCATTGCAAGCTAAGGGAGTGATGTTGATTATTCTACTACTTGATATGGCTTCCGAAAATAAATATAGTATCAGTGGTAAAGTTAATCTAGATTTTGAGTTATGGAGTTTGTATTAGGAAGAGGAAAAGGCTATTGTGTATAAAATACCAATGAACACGTGAAAAAAAAAAAACTGATAAACAATTCATATATTCAGATATGCATAATTGAAACTATCACTTACTTAGATGAGAATCATATATTCAGATATGCATAATTGAAACTATCACTTAGATGAGTTTTTTGTTTCCACAAGTTAAAGGACTTCTTGAAGAACCTTGTCTTTATATAGAAATTGTCTTTTTGTGTTTTAGAAAACTATGATAAATTCTTTTAAGTGAACATTATCTTATATTTATAGATAATGTTAAGATGTTAACGTTGAGTGTAATTTTGTAACACAATATAGCTGTTATATGCTAAAAAATCGTAAGTGAACGAGTCGTGACTTGTAGTTAAAAAGATCAGTTATCGATCTCATAGGAATTGATGCCCAGACACCACTTAATTTAAACAAGACTTTTTTTAAGAAATGAAGTTACTTAATGCAAAAAATCTGAAAATTTTAATTAAAATTAAAATACTGACACAAAGTAATTGACAATACCAAAATGCAGAAAAATTAGAATTCAAGAATTTAAAGACTAGAGATTACTTTTTTCCTATTTTATCTCCCTCCTATTTTATTAATTGAATTGTGTCTCACCTAAGATTTTCGAATGCATTAATTACCCTCTCTCAAGGTGTAATTAATTCGAATTAAAGGGAATTAATTGGATGATCTCTCAACCTATCCAATGACTCTACCGACTCATCTAGTTATTAAACTATCTTATAGGTGATCAACTGACTTCACCGAGATCTCTCTTCTATCTAATCAATTGACATGATGATTATAAGTCTATAGGTCGCCAACTATAATCCTACACAATTAATCTCACTCACTCTCTCGATTTATTGCAAGATAACAAATAAAATCACCAATCATCAAAGACAACCTCATTAAATTCAACAAAATAGTTCAAAAGCAATTCCTAAAACTAAATCAGCCTAACATAGTCTCCATAACATCGTCAACATTCAAATAAACTATTTTACAAAGAATAGAAGAAGTAAAATTAACAGAAAATTAAATAAAGGGATTCCTTCTCTTCTTTGCCAAAATATGAAAATTTTGGTATTGATGTGCTATTTTCCTCAATCTTGATGATCCTTGACTTCAATCCTTCCTCAAGGCTCCAAACATGTGTTCTTCACTCAAGGATGGTGTTTCTACAAAAGGGTTTCATCTCTCCTTAAGATGGAGGCTTAGTTATGCTTTAATAGTCCAAAAACCTAAGTTTAATGAAGCCCCACGTATTGTCTCGGATTGTAATTCCCATGATTGTGGGAATTGGCAATAGATAAAATCCTTTTTTCTTTTCCTTTTTGATCTCTAGTTTAATCTCCAAGTTGCTCAAATTTCCTACCTACATAAAAATAGTCAATTCTTACCCTAAATTAAAATAAAAAATAAAAGAACAACAATGGAAATCAAACTAAATGAAAACATATAAAATGAATCCTAAACCACAATAATAATCAACAATTATGCAAGAAAACACATGCCAATTACCTAGAAAAACATATACTAATGCACAATTATCAACATCCCCACATTTAAATCCTTGCTTGTCCTCAAGCAAAATAAATACAACCACTTAATTTTATCACTTCATTTTCACAAAGATCAAAGCATATAATCCCTCAAATTTAAGCCAACTCAAATATCAAGTTAATACACGTATCATGACTATTTTTTCATTGATGTACATAAGAAAACTCAACAATTAATACCATCACTCAAAGATAAGTAAAGACGCAAAATGAATTTCCCTCAGGGTTTTCACTCATTTCTATCAAGTGTTTGGTGGTTAGTGTTTCGCTCAAACTTCCTATAGGAAACTGCATTACCATAGGCTTGCTAATACACCAATTCTCTTCTACAATGATTGCATGCATAAATAGATCAAAAAGACTTATTTTGGGTTGTAACGTGGTAAGGGTTAAGGTGGGTAAAGAGGGAAAAAAGGATTAAGCACAAGCATTAGTAAAGTAAAAAGCGGATAAAAACGGGATAACAAAACATAACTCTAAGGTGTACAAATATAACTGATATTTTGCACTTATTGATGCTACTCACTTGTTCTTCCTTTTTCTTTTCTTTTCTTTTTCATTTTTTTCATTTTTCTTTCTTTTTCTTTTTTTAAAAATACATGGAAGAACTATGAATCAAAATGACACTCTATACACTGTAATCCACAGGTAGAAATATACTCAACTCATCTCGATAAAATTTTTTACAACGTCCCAACTAATGTATTACTTAATACTCTACTAAGCTTGTGAATGGGTAGGTTAAAAAGGTTTAAAGTTTTAAAATTTCAGGTATTTTAAAGAAACAAAAGGTTATGGCTCAACAGGGCATAGCAAAGGATAATATAAAGGGTAGGTCATATAAGTCAAGGGTTAACACAAAAAGGGGCCTAAATTACCTCTATTAAGCATGCATCTAGTAAATTTAAACCGATTCAAAGCAAGTTCTGAAGGTAATAACCTGAGGAAGTAACAAAGAAATAGAATGACTATAGATGGAGTCATATGGCTCAATCCTCACATTGGCTCAAATGAAAACTCATTATGCAACTCTACATTACCTCATTGTTTAAATGTCAATTGATGACTAAGCTTATGTAACCAACTATTTTTCATCACTCTATATGGTTCACTTTCTACTCAAGTGGCCTAATACAAGTGAAAGCATGCATTCAATTTAATTCCAACTAGTATGACATAATCCTATGGCAATATCCATTAGAAAGATTCACATGTAGTTCTATTGCTGACACAAAGCACATGATATACCTAAACATGCATCCTATTTAACAAAATGCAAACAATGTAATTAAGAAAATCAATGTCACCTCCCCACACTTAAAGATCACATTGTCCTCAATGTGACAAGTCAACCACCAAATAAAGGGAAATGAAAGAAAACCATACAAAAAGAAATTAAAACCCATAAATGACATCAAACCAGACAAAAGAAGATGACATGAAACCAAACAAGAAATGAAATGACACCTAATAAATGAAATAACAAAATTTAAAAGTGAAAGGGTAAGAAAATCTTATTCAGATGATGGTGGCGATAGTGTTGGTGAAGGGGCTTCAAAATTGTTCCTTCGATAGAAGTTGAGGAATGTTTTCTTCAAAATATGCTGCTCCTTGTGGACTTTCCGCATTTGGGTGTTGAGCTCATATAGTTGGGATGTCATTTGTTGTTGATTAAAGGTCATCTGGTCGAGGATTGTTCCAATCGGTCGACCACTGCTAGTGCACTCGGTTCCTCCTCTACTGCTTCCTCCTCTAGCTCTAGGACTGTGCGAGATGTGGAGGGTCAGGAAGTGACTGTGCTAGTGCCGCTCCTGCTCCTCACTAGAGTGCGCGTATGAGGATTTCGAAGTTCCATAGAATGGACCTCCACAATATCATAGCCTCTCAAATACGATATGTCAAACATATCGTGTGAAGTTGTACGCAAATTCTCCATATTATCATTATAGAACACACCCAAAGCAGAAGTAATATGAGACATCCCAAAAGAAGAACTCTTTTTATTAACCACACTCACTATTGATTGAAAAATCCTATAAGGTGTGTTGATTTTAATTTTTTGATCTATGCACTATAAAAAGAAAAGTTTTTTGGCTGAGCATTTGTTACTTTTCATTTTATTAAACACAATCAGACACATAAATTTGTGTAAAAGTAGATGCTCAGCACTCCGGATTACAAAATTTGGTGCATTGCGTGAGTGAAAATGTTTTTCACCTATGAGAGTTTTCCAATAAGAATCGACATAAAAATTAGCATGACCATATAAAATTTTTGTATTTGACAAATTGAAAATTTCATGCATGACAGGATAATTAAGTTTGAAAACATTTCCAACTAACCTAAACCAAAGCACATCCATTTTATGGTTGTACCGGATTGTTGTGAAAAACTCTAAAGTTATAGTAGCATAAATAGGTACATCGCACCGAACAAACCTATTTCACCCTGCATTTGCAGCTAGTTGCTCAAGCTGTCATCCCACTCCTATGTTCTTTAACACTTCAAAATCAAAATGCTAGGAGTGACTATTTCTCTAGCCCTAAAATCACAAAACACGTACCTCTTCTTCTGAATAGATTAGGAAGGAAGAGCAGTAAGACGCCGCCAAATCGTGCTTACCTTCACCGAAAACTTGCAAGCAGAGTTCATTAACCAGCTTCTTAGCCATCAGCTTTCTTGGTGCCATTGTAAGAAGAAATCCTGCAAAAATTGAGAAGAACATGAGTGAAATTCGTATTTATGAAAGAGAGAGAGAGTAAAATCTTACCTAAATCCTGGTATTTTTGAATGATTAATGCATGAAAAGACGAAAGGATTGTAAAATTAATGAAAAGAAATGAATACAATACCAAGAATCTCAAGGAAAAATGAAGAGTTTAGAGAGTGGGAGGAAACTTTTCGTGGGTTAGAGAGAGAAGTGAAAATTTTGAGAGTGGGTGAAAGAAGAAAATGGGAGGGAAACTTAAGTTTTCCTCCGAATGGAATTCCCACGATCGTGGGATTTCTCTCCAGAAAGTTTCTAGAGAGATTTCCCAAGATCGTGGGAATCACCTCATTTCTCACGATCGTGAGTTTTCTCTCCAGAAAATTTTGGGAGAAATTTCTCACGATTATGAGTATTCCTATGATCGTGGGAAGAGATGATTCTCACAAATTCAAACCTTCTTCTAAGCTTAATATTAGTTCTCTATGATCCCACATCCTACAAACACATCAAATTAATATCACCAACAAGAATTTTGAAAAGAAAACAAGTTGAAATTCTAACAAAAACCAAATTAAACATCAATCAAACTCAATTCAAACACAATTATAACTAAAGAACCACACCAATAACTAAACAAAACAATTAGAAGGGAGTGAAATTCCATGGGTTACCTCCCATGCAATGCTTTTTTTATTGTCTGTAGCTCAACTCTCCTTTTTACTTAAGGCGATTCAAATGACTGGTATTGTGGCAGTGTTGAAGCTGATCTCAGAATCTGGATAAGAGCCAACCAGGTATGGACTCCACCTTCCTTGTTGTTTTCCTTCCTTCACCTTCTCCTACTCGATTGTTTCTTCATGGATGCGTTCTAAGGGACTTCGATATCTTCCCATCCTACTTGTATTTCCAATTCCTTGATATCCGTTGGGGGTAACAGAGGACGATAACCTTTCTTGGATACCTTAAAAGCCAATTTCTTCTTTCCAACTCTCAGTGTTAATTCTCTCCCATCCACATCAATTATTGACTGAGAAGTAGCTAAGAACAGATGCCCAAGAACCATCAGTGTTTCTGCATCTTCTCCAATGTCCAGTATGTAGAAATCCACGGGGAAGATAAATTTATCAATCTGTATCTACATGTTCTTGATGATCCCCTTCAGCTGATGCACTGTTCTGTCGACCGTTTTCATTAATACCTTAGTGGGCTCTAGCTCTTCTAAACCCAACTTTTGACTAAACATTTAGGGCATCATGTTGATACCAGCTCTCAAATCTACAAATGCCCTAGCTATTTCAATCCCATTTATACTGCACGGAATGAAGAAATCCCCTGGGTCTTCTTTCTTTTGTGCCATGTGTGGACTTCCTTCTAATATGTGCTTAATGACTTCTTTCTTCAAACGCTCCTTTAACATGAGCTTTATCTGAAATTGATTTGTTACATCCGTCATCTAGCTTCACTCAGCCTCCTTGGAATTCCTCGCTGCTCCACTTAAAGATGACTTCCGCTGAGCAGAAAGCTGATGTGGAAGTCCAAGTTGAAGTTTTCTAATCAGCTCGCTTACTGGTCCACTCGGAAGGACTTCCAAAACTATTTGTCCTTCTCTCTTGACTCTGTCCTTCTCCTCATGTTCACTTTCTTTTTTCTCTATCTGGGTGAGGGCCATGATTCTTTCCTTTGGGTTGACCTCGGTGTTGCTCAGTAGCTACCTGCATTTCTTGAAGATAACACGTTAGCAAGTTGACCTACCTGAACTTCTAAATTATGGATCGATGAGGCATGATTCTTCAAGATTTGGTCAAATTTGGACTCCATCCTCTTTTAACTCTCCTATTAGCTTGCAAACATCCTCTTTTGAATTTCCTTTTGAGCTTCCAGTTTGGACCCTATCACTTCCATCATCTTGTCCATCTTACTCTCTATAGCTCCAATTCGATCTTGTTGGAATTCCAGAGGTCCTTGTGATCTTGCTTGGCCATTGTTATTACTCCAAGAAAAATTCGGATGGTTTTTTCATCCCAGATTATAAGTATTAGAGTACAGGTTATTACCTCGCTATGACTGGTCGATGAAATTTACTTGTTTGGTACCACCAGTTCCCAATAAGAAACACTCCATTGAGACGTGGTTGTTTTGCCCGCACAGCTCACATTAAACTTGCATCACCTTCACTGTAAAAGAGGATGCTCCTTGTATGTTGTTCAGCTGCTTCGTAAGAGCCGTGATTTGAGCCATGTAAGGCAGTAACTGAGTCAATAGGCATTATACCTTTTTATTCTTTCCGCTCCTCTCGCTCGACCACATGCAGCTGTTACTTGCCAACTCTTCCAAGATATCATGAGCCCTTCCACCATCTTCCTCATTAATGAACCTCCAGCTGCTGCATCGATGGTTCCTCTGGTACTTGGATTCACTCCATTGTAGAACGTCTGAAGCAGGAACTCTCTCAGTAGGTTGTGATGGGGAAAGCTTCTCTGAAGTTCTTTAAATCTCTCCCAAGTTTCGTAAAGAGATTCCTCATTGTTTTGTTGAAATTTTGTAATCTCCTTCATAATCCTTGTTGTTTTCGTTAACGGGAAATACTTAGCGAGGAATGCTTAGGCAAGCTGCTCCCAATTTGTAATCTGGCCTGAATTCAACGAGTTGTACCACGCTTTAGCTCGATTTTTCAATGTGAATGAAAATACTCTCGACTTCATCGCATCGTTGGACATTCCATTGAATCAGAATATGTCGCATATCTCTAAGAAATTTGCAATGTGGACATTCAGATTCTCATTGGATAACCCGTAGAATTGCACACTATTTTGTAGAATATTGAGTAGCGCCGGCTTTATCTCGAAATCATTTGCTTGGACCATCGGTCTCTCCACTCCTTGAGGACTAAATCCTGACCTCATGAAATCCATCAGAGTCCTCTCTAGTCCTTCTTGTTCTCCTTCTTCAGTCATATCTTGTTGTAAAAAGTTAAGACGCTTTGCCCGTCGTAATTCACTTTCGTGCCTTTTGATGCCCAGAAATTCATCTTCACTCACTTCTTTTGTTCTTCGTGTGCTTATTCTGTTCATGCACCTGCAATTACACAAGGAAAAGTAACAAAAACTCTTAAATCAAATTAATCTGGATTAAACAAGATGCTAAACAATCAATCCCCGGCAACGACGCTAAAATCTTGTTAAGTCTAATTTTGTAACACAATCTACTCATTTTACGCTAAAAAATCGCAAATGAATAGATCGTGACTTGTAGTTAAAAAGAGCAGATATCTATCCCACAGGGATTGATGCGCAGACACCACTTAATTTAGACAAGACTTTGTTTAAGAAACGAAATTGTTTAATGCAAATAATCTAAAAAATTAAATTAAAATTAAAAGACTAACACAAAGCAATAGACAATACCAAAATGCAGAAAGATTGGAATTCAAGAATCTAAAGACTAGAGATTATTTTTCCCTATTTTTTCTCTCTCCTATTTTATTAATCGAATTGTGTCTCACCTAATATTTTTGAAGGTATTAATTACCCTATCTCAAGGTGTAACTAATTGTCCCTAATCAAATTAAAGGGAATCAATTGGATAATCTCTCAACCTATCTAATGACTCTACCGATTCAACTAATTATTGAACTATCCTATGGATCAACTGACTTCGTCGAGATCTCTCTTCTAACTAATCAATTGATGTGATAATTGTAAGTCTATAGGTCGCCAACTTTTGTTGTACAATCCTACACAATTAATCTCACGCACTCTCTCGATTTATTCCAAGATAACAAATAAAATCACCAATCATTAAAGACAACTTCATTCAATTTAATAAAATAGGAGTTCTAACAAAATAGTTCAAAAGCAATCCCTAAAACTAAATCAACCTAACTTAGTCTCCATAACATCATCAACACTCAAACAAATACAAAGAATAGGGAAGTAAAATTGACAGAAAATTGAATAAAGGGACTCCTCTTCTTTGCCAAAATCTAGAAATTTTGGTGTTGATGTGCTATTTTCCCTATTCTTGATGATGATCCTTGACTTCAATCATTTCTCAAGACTCCAAACATACGTTCTTCACTCAAGGATGGTGTTTCTACAGAAGGGTTTCGTCTCTCCTTAGGATGGAGGTTAATTATGCTTTAATAGTCCAAAAACTCTAAGTTCAATGAAGCCCCACGTATTGTCTTGGATTGTAATTCCCATGATCGTGGGAATTGGCATGATTCCCATGATTGTGGAAATTGACAACAGATAGAATCCTCTTTTCTTCTCCTCTTTGATCTCTAGCTTAATCTCCAAATTGCTCAAACTTCCTACCTACATAAAAATAGTCAATTCTTACCCTAAATTAACATCAAACATAAAAGAACAACAATGGAAATCAAACTAAATGAAAACATACAAAATGAATTCTAAAGTTCAACAATAATTAACAATTATGCAAGAAAACACATGCCAATTACCTAGAAAAAAATATGCTAATGCACAACTATCAGTTAACTGACTAGTTATAGTTAACAATTGAAAAATCACACCTAAACTCATCAAGTGCACCCTTTTATCATCATCTCCCACTTACAAATGATGAGTTTAGTTAATAAAATTTGTGCATGTTCTCACACTTGTCTAGTAACCCATGTGACTAGCATATTTCAAGAGCTCATAGTTATATATCTATTAAAAATATATGACGTCTCGATTCATAAATTGATCCTTGAGTATATTTTGTATGCTATACCTTAGGTCATATTTCGCATTTCATTATCCTTTGATATCATTTATTTTATTAGGTAATAAATGTATTCAATTATCTTACTAAGAGTTGGTGGTCACCTTTGAATACGTAATTTTTCTTGTGTGAGTTACTAATTAAAATGACCTTCCTCTGCTTTAAATTCTCTTTAATTGAATTTAATTTTCTTTCTTATATTGTCTTATAAGATCGTATCAAACATCATGTTCTGATAACGTTCCAAAGTAGTAAGTAATTGTATCAAACATCACATTTTGATAACATTCCAAAATAGTAAGTTTTAAATTTAATCCTTACAAATTAGACAAGATTTCTAAAGGTATATTATGAGATTCGCTTAATCTCTAAAGTCTCAAACAATGTAAGTTGAGATCTTATAACTTACATCGATCCCTTTTATGATTGTTTCTGGGCATATAGTAAGAGTCATGTGCTATGGTGTAAACTCCTATTAATTTGGAGCATATATCTTTTATAAATACAATACTGCATAAATGTTGATTCATAATACCTAATGTCAATAATGCATCAATGTTGATTCATAATACTTAATGTATAAGCTAATTACACTTGTCCACTCTTTGTCTTTTATAACTCTTATCTGGCCACTTAAAATAGATATGGTGACCATATGATTACTCTAAACCAACTTCTTTTTGACTTATCATTATGTTGGTATTCATGGTTTAAGTTTCTTATTTTAGTTCTCTATTATCACTTTCATAATAAAATTAAAATTTGCCTCTTCTATAATCATCACAAAGATTATAGTCGATTACCCATATGAGAAGGCCAATATTTTATCTGTTTAAAATATATAAGAAGGCCAATATTTTATCTGTCTAAAATAATCTTTGATTCATACAAAAAAAGGCACAAAGTAAACATATTTTAGAATAAAGTATTATGTAATATTTATTACTTAATGAAAAATGTCAACTCATATTTGTATTTAAACATGATATTATATTGAATGAAAATATATGGAGAAATATTAATCAAGTTCATTTCAGTATCTACGTAATTCTAGTGATTTCATATATCCAATATACATATCTTAGGAAATTGGTTTTATCATTGGGTCTACCTCAATATCTCGGGTAAATATATACTTCATGTTCACTTCTCTTTGTGCAACTATATCTTTCATATAATTGTACTTGATATCTATATGTTTGGTTTTACAATAAAATTTAGGGTCTTTTATATAAGAGATCAGTCTCGTTTTGAATGACTCTTAAACCAATCAAGAATTGTCTAAGCCATATGAATTCTTGTACTACTACTAAAAATGCTATAAATCAGTTTCTATTATAAAAAAAGTAACATATACTTTTTAAGTAAGAAAATATATCCAGAGGTAGATTTTCTCTCATCTAGATCTCTTCCCAATCTGCATCTGTATACCTTTGTATACATAGGTTGTTTCCTTCATAACATAATACATAATCAAATGTACCTTTTAGATACCTCAATATTCTCTTTATTACTTTTCAATATATTTGTTTAAGATTTAATTGATATTTTCTCATTATTCCATTAACGTAAAAAATATCTAGCCTTGTATATATCATGACATACATAAGACTTCCAACTGTACTAGAATAGGGAATTTTCTTAATTTGCTCCCTTTCTTATGGCATATATTAGAAAAATCCTTACTGAAACCTTCGCCTTTAACAAAAGGATTATCTGTTGGTTTGCATTCTTACATACGAAATCGTTCTAAATTTATTTTAATATAGGTCGTTTAAGAAAGAGACAATAATCTTTTTGAATGATCTCTTAAAATCTTAACTCCAAGAATACATAAAACTTCACCCATGTCTTTAATCTTAAATTAAGATAACATTTATTACAAGCAATTAAAATTTCGTCCACATATAAACTTAAAATTGCAAATTTATCTTTGGATCTCTTAATATATACTCAATATCTTCATTAACCATATGAAAATCATATGAAAGAATTATATTGTGAAAATTTGTATAACACTGCCTTAAAGACTACTATAGACCATAAGCCAATTTCAATAGTAGACATACTTTATATTCTTGGCCTGTCTCAATTAAACCTACATGTTACTCCATATAAATCTTATTTTAATACTCTATTTAGAAAAAACCAGTTTTTACTTATATTTGATGTAATTCATGATCTAGACTATAGTCAAGATTAGATGAATTGAAGGAAATCTCATAACAGGTAAAAATGTTTTATCATAATCGATTCCCTCATATTGTGCATATCCTTTTGCTAAAAGATGTGCTTTGCATCTTTTGATACTACCATCAATGTTTTGTTTTATTTTGAAAATTAATTTGTCCCTAATAGTTTTCGCCCATTGGAGAGATTAACTAAGTTATATATTTGATTTGAGCTTAAAGAAGTCATTTCTTCTTTCATTGCTTTTATCCATTCTTCTTTAGAAGGAACATTAAGAGTTTTATGTATATTCCTTGGCTAATCATCTTCTTATGGGATAATCAAATGAATTTTCCCTTCTATTCAAAATGAAATTAGGGAATCATGCCATCAATAATTCGAGATAAACTTGGTTTATAGGAAACAAATTCATTAACATCTCGATTACTCCTTCTCGAATCGGATACAATAGGTAAACTTTTAGTAGGTTGTAATATTAATAGTCCTTAAGGGCCTGCTTGATTGGATGTTAATTAATGGAATGGAACGGAACGGAAAGGAACGGTTTATAATGGAATAGAATGTAATATAATAAAAAGTTGTTTGAGATGGATGGAATGGTTCATAGTGTAATGTAGTGAAACATTGTTTGGAAGATGAATGGAATAGAATGGAATGTATAATAAATGACTATTATACTCTTGATATTAAAATGGTTGCAGCAAGAGGTTTAACGTTATTATTTTAAAACAAAAATCATGTCCAATTAAAAAAACCATGATAATTTTTTTTTATATTTTCTATTTTAAAATAATAAAAAATTTAATAAAAGTTTTATTATTTTATTATTAATTATATACAATTTATTATTAATTATATAAAATATTATTATTAATTATTTAAGAAATTTTATTCTATTACATGTGATTTATATTTAAAAATTATTTATTTATATAGAAATGTATAAAAAATTAAAGAATAATTTTTTATATATTTTCTAGTTTTATTAAAAATTTTATTAAATTTTTTATTTCATTATTAATTATATACAATGTTTTATTAATAATAAAAATTTTATTACAATTTGTTTCTATTTTGATTTCAACAGTTTGGAGAAGTTAGGAGCTTTTCAGCGGGATAAAGTCGTGGGTCTCAAAGAAAGGAATGTTGATGTATTGGGGGAGAAGATGAGGGCTAAAGGAGAGAAAAGAACAAAGCTCGCTGTACTAGTGTTAAAAAGAATTGAAGAACGAAAAATTTTAAATATCACACAAAAAGAATCATAGTTGGAAGAAGAAGTGGTAGAAGAAATAATTGGTATTAAGAAAAATTATTGAGATTATATTAGGTAATATGTATTTATTAGTTTTTATTCAATCCTAAACCCCTAGAATAAGAGGTTTCTTATTTTCGTTGTTTATGATGGACTAGATAGTAACATGAAACCCTCTGCTTTCATCCCATTCCATTCCATTTCATGATGAAACCCTCAACCAAATGATGGAAGTGTGTTACGTTCCATAACGTTTCATTACTGACCCTCCAACCAAATAGGACCTAAGTTAATTCTTAAAGTTCTAGATTAATCCCACTTGGATAAGCTCCCTTTTTATGATTCCTCGTAATAAATTCATTATGATCAAGATTTTTATATAGAAATTGGTCTTTTCCAATTTCACCCTACTTTGGGAAGTCATTCATAAGAATATGAAATCTAATGATTCAAATTCAATTACTCCATTACTTCTTTCACTTATGAACACATATCTTTTTGCGTTTTTAGAGTGTCTAATAAAAATACTTTTCTTCCCTCTTGGTCCTAGTTTTTGATATTTATAAGAGAGATCATGAACGTAGGTAGTACATCCCTATAGTCTTAGATTTTTCATGTTGTGTTTTCTTTTTATACATAACTCATACAAAGTGTTTGAAACAAATTTCATGGCTACTTAATTAAGTACATAAGTAGTTATAAGCAATGCATCACACTAATATATGATTGGAAGATTTTCTTGTGCCATTATGAACCTAACCATTTCCAGTAGTATTCTATCGTATCTTTCTGCAACGTTATTTTGTTGTGGGTTCATGGAATAATTTACTATATTTTTATTTCTTTGGCATCACACAACATCTTAAACTTATCATATAAGTATTCTTATCCTTGATTAGTTCTTATTAATTTTATTTTGTTGTCTAATTGATTCTTTACCAAATCCATATACTTTATGAAACAGTTTAATGTAGAAGATCTGTGAGAAATTAAATAGATATGACCATACATAGTATAGTTATCTAAAGTGATGAAGTATATAACCTTACATTGTGTCTTTACATTCATTAGACTGCAGATGTCTGAATGAATTAATTGTAATGGATATGAAGCTTATGTTCCCTTTTCAAATGACTTTCACTTCATTTTACCAATAAGACAATGTTCATAAATAGGTAAATCTACTTAATTAAATAACCTAAGAGGCCTTTTTTAGCTAATTGACTCGTTCAATTTTGACTAATTTAGCGTAGTCTAATATGCCACAAAATTACATCATCATTGGAATTACTAAATGATGACAAGGAATAACTTATATTACTATTTGAATAAACAACATCCACAATAATAAAATCATCTAACATAAAAATATGACTATAACAGATATGTCCAAGATATAAATCCATACCACCACTTTGAAAATTTACATCAAAACTAAAACTTATTAAAACCAACATAGATATCATATTCTGTTGAATCTTTGGAGTATACAACGTTTCATATAGGATCAAAGACCAAACACCATGTATTTCTAGTTTGCAGGTTTCAATCCTTTATACAGTAACCTTTAATTTGTCTCATGTATAAATCTATCATGTTCCATACATGATTTTCCTAAATTCTACAAAGGCATCTCTATCCTTCACTATGTGATTAATTGGTCTCAAATCTACAATCCATAAAAGATGTGATTCAGTTTAAAAAAGCATAATATGAGACATTTATGGAACAAATGTCTATACAATAGGATTGTACCTTTTTGGACTCGCTATAATCATAAGCAAAGTAGCCCTTATTGCCATAATTAAAGCACTTGACTCTTTTCATGTTCTGCTTCTTAAAAGGATGTTTTTCTTTTCCTTATTGATTCCACTTCCCCTTCTTTGAGTCATAAGTATATTGGGTATGTTTCTTACCTTTTTCCATTTGGATCCAATATGACGTTTACGTTTTCGATTCATAGCTTTATGTGAGCTAAAACGAACTGCGTATACCTCAAAAAACATCTTAGAGGCTTCAAAACATTCTTATTTTAGTACAAGATGCCTCATAGCATCTTCCATTATCTTGATCCTCTCATTGTGAGTTATATGCATCTTTATATGCTCCCAACTCTGAGGTAATAAATGGATTACAACTTGTACTTGTTGCTTATATGATAGTTCATGACCAACATCATGTAACTAATTTATCATATTTAACATATGTCTCAAATGATTTTGTGTTGTATGATCTAAAAATTTCTTATATGTGTCAAACTTAATAGTGAGTGACCTCATTTTGGTCACTAAAATGCCTCTAAAACATGCAACTAAAACAGAACACATGTCCTTAACAGTTTCATATAGGCAAAACTCATGCATAATATCATTATCTATACTGCATAGTAACATAATGTGAACCAATGAGTTCTTTTTCTTCCATTTCATAAGCATCACAATCCCTTTTATATTGAGTCGTAATGTCTTCCTCAGAAATATCAATGGTTATGTTTAATGGTTTAAGATCCCCTTGCTTTAATGTTTAATGGTTTAAGAGCCCCTTGCTTTTCCAGTATATATCAGATTTAAATGTTCCAAATCTCATAATTGTTGTCATTTACTTTCTCACCCTTGTTGAGTTTAGCAACAATATTCTTTGATGCAATAGTTAGAATGAAGACACAAAATTTCTATAATAAATTGTATCCTTGCACATTATTATTATGTCATACAAACATATATTGAATAATCGGATTTCAATTGTCTATGAAATCGAAAGAGTATGTATATTCTTAATCATCATTTATATGACATTTAAATACCAATTATCAAACTCAGGAAGATTGTTTCAAACATAAACATTCATAAAACATATATTCTAATAAAGCTGAATAATATCAAACTTGACGTACATTAATGAATATAATTTATGTGGATCATTACCACTTAGTTCGATACATAATAATGGACCTTACATAGAACAGAGTCAATGAATTCATGTGATAAAGTCCTAGAATCTGGATATGTTATTGTTCTAATAATTTTGATTGGAAGGTTAGTCAGATGTAAAGTCCAAATCAGTTCTTTTTCTCAAATTAACTTCTCTCATAAATTTTATCGGCAACTGTATATATGATTTCATAACAAACCATTCTAATTTCTAGAGCATGCTTAACGATTCAGCTTTTAGTTATGGCAAAGTTTGAGAGTAAAGTCATGTATTTGACTTCAACTTCTATGGAAGCTAGATGACCTTCAAGATACAACTCTTGCATTAAGTTATTAACCGTAATAACATGTTGTATCATATCTTCTCTAGGAAGATATCGCATATAGAATAATTGCACTAACATGATGATGAGTCATCTCATCTATGTTGCAATTCGTATAAATCTGGGTGACCTCTTCATAATCGACATTTTCCTAAAAATACATTTTAGGATTAGAAGTTGCTCATAAAACTTAGAAAATCATAAATGAATAAATAAGCTCATGCTCAAAATGAAACTATGATTATTATAGTTTACTCAAAATCATAATTTCAATATTATATGAACAAATCATATTTAAAACATAATTATTTCATTTTAATTAGAAACATATTTTTATTATTATGGAACCAATCAAATTCAAATTTAAATTAAAAACTTATTTATAATTCTTATTACACTAATAATATCAATTTTAATTAGCAAATATTTAAATTGATAATTTTTAGTATAAGTATCATTAAAGTCATAGGCATAATATAATATGAATTTAGAAACTTATTTCTAAATTTAAGTAAACACATTATCTAATATGTAATATATATTTAAAAACCATATTAATCATAAGCCTAAACTAATAGCCCAAATTGGTACCACTTTGACTAGTATAAAGTCTAGAAATAACAGCCTAAACAATAGCCCATGCCCAAATTCATCAAGCAATTTAAAAATTTCAGAAAATAAACAATTGATAAACATGCATATCAAGATGCAAATGATTCACAGAATCAAATATGCATCATCGAAACTATCACTTGGATGAGTTTTTTATTTTCATATATGAAAGAATCTTGTTGTTAAGAAAAAATTAATACATTTACTTGCATGGTTTAAAAAATTGTCACCATATCAATAAGTGAATATTATTTAGTTACTGTTAACAATTGAAAGTTCACATATAAACTCATGATGAATGTCCTTTCATCGCCAACACCAAATAAATATGAAGATATTACACAGCTTTGTACAAAGCACCATTACAGTCCATACATCCAATCCTATTTGTTCAGAGCAGTGATTTTATCATCACCTATTACAAACATTCACTTATTGTCTTGAGATATATATTATAACAGAAGGCTGTTTAGGATATAGAACAGACAGAAACGAGAAACCAGAATAATGGAAAGAAGGTAAAACACAGCTTGTATAATTTCCAATAGGAAATAAAATTAGAGCATCCACCCAGGAATGAAGCCATTGAAATTTTGAGGATGGGCACTGACATTAATCTCATCTTCACCCACAGGATTGTATCTGTAGCCAAATTAGATTGAATCTTTATCAACCAATATCAGGAAAGGAAAAAGGAACAGATTGGAATGCCTGAACGTTAGGGATTTATAAATACCCAATTTGTAGAGCGGAGCTTCCCACTAATGGATGGAAAAAACTTTCAGACTGACTTGAATGGCGGGTGTATTGAATATTATGTTCTCCTGACTCCCAAGCTAGCCTGACTGGAGGTGGTGTACTCGCTTCGGCCAACTTATCAAAATTAAGAAAGTTTTGCAATTTTTTGATGTACAAAAACAACAAAGACAGAAGATTAGTGTGCCTTAGCAAATTATAGGTCACTTACAAAGGAATTTTGGAGATATTAACAACTACGATTTATAATAGAACAAGCTTAATCTAAAACGATGCATGGATGTTATTAAACTGGAAACTACTCATACCTTTCTTCTTAATGCCTTATTGGCTTCTAGTAGTAGGTGTCCCTGCTCCAACAAGAATATGTTACAGTATGATTTGCCTATGAAAACATAAATTTTCACATAAGATATGCGTTTCTTGATGCATACCCTGTTCTGGAGATCAGTAAGTTGATCGAGCATGAATTGGGTCTGAAAAGGATAGGGAAGAGTGAAAAAAATATGTTCCATAAGTACTTATCTTTTTACGTGTAACACAGTAGCAATAAGTCTAAGATCCAACGTAAAAAACTAATATAATAATGCAGTAGTGACTTTAAGGTCAATATCACTAATGCAAAAATAATTTAATTAATAAGAATCATGATAATCATAATCATATAATTGACTCATTCTTTTGAATAACAAGTTTTAATCTAGTTAAAAATTTACATGTTCTGATAATCACAGTACTAATTATATAGGGATAAAAATTTTCAACAAACTGCAATTATCAGTACGAATAATCAATGAACATAGAGACCTATAGCATCTATATTCCAAGATTATTCTATCAATTAGGGTTGTAAATGTATTAAAGGTTTTGTTTTACTTGAATTTAGGACAAATATATTTTTAGTCTTTTTAGTCTTTCTAATTGTTTAACTTAGTCCTTCAATTTTACTAATTACTTTTTGATAAGAATTTATTTTAATTATTTAATTTAAAAATTTTAAACTTAATACGAAGATTTTCATAAAAATCTTTAAATGCTGAAACATATACATTATTTTGAGAAATGTATTTAGCTTGGATGTCAAATAAAATTTCCTTTAAAGCATTAATAAATGCCTTAGAATAAAGTAACTCATAAAGTTTAAGAATTAAATTAGAAAATTTAATAATTAGAAGAGTGAAATAAAAACATGGTTTAAATTAAAAGATTAAAAAATTGTATATGTTCATTTTAAGTTTATTAGTGGTTTACTAGAACTGTTGCTAACGATTCTACTCTAGTTTAAAAGATTGAGAATTTAGCTAATCAGAGGAATATATTGTATAAGAACCTTTGTTGACCTAATTTGCTTCAAAGATGCCTCTAGTTGATTCTCAAGTTGCTCAAGCTCCTTTGAATTTAAAGGTCCCAAATCTTCTCCAAGAAGATTCCTGCATGCAAGCAGAACTCAGAATTAACCATATTATTTAGATTTGTTACTCACTTTAATTTTAATTTGCAAATGACTTTGAAATTTCAATTGGGGAGAGTAACCTCTGAGATCTCTGTAGGAGCTCCACTCTAAATTTGAGCGTCAAATATTCCTGGTAACTACTCTGCTTGATAACATGTTACATGAAATATTAATTTGTCGCAAATGAGAATCCTTTGATAAGATACTAAAAAACAACTATGAAATAGGACATTATAGCAATAGCTGAACTAGGTACAATTTGTTAAAATTTTTAATATGGATAGAGTGTAGAGCCATTAACAAGAATTGAGCTTGATTCAACCATTGCTAAAATGACTAAAACTAATCATTTGGATAGTTGTCACTTGAAATAAATGCAGTGGTAATCGAATCGGGCCGCTGGGACTGGACATCTAGACTAACAACTGAGAAATTAATAATCCGGACCAAATCTACTCTCTGATACCATATTAGAATTTTTAATATGGGTAGAGTGTAGAGCCCATTAACAAGAATTGGGCTTGGGTCAACTATTGTCAAAATGACTAAAACTAATCATTTAGATAATTGACCCTTACCACTTATAAACCGTTTAACATTTTCATGTTTAATCAACGTCGAATACTCTATCACAACTTTAGCTTAAGAGTTAAACTTGCTTTCCCATGTATAAAAGAATGGCGTATATACCTGTAACTCACTTGCTGGTCTGCTGGTTTCCAAAGCACCATAACTACATTTCTGGTACTTCTCAAGGGTCTTGAGCATGCTAAGACAAACCAAGTAATGAAAGAAGGTCAGCACAAACGATCAACACATTTTGTCACCACGGTGATTGAGTTCAACTCTCAAAATGTGAGAGCGAAATAAAATTTACACATGTAGAAATTAAAGCTTAGGTACCATTCAATATTATTATTCCTTCTAACAAAGAATATATATCAACTAACTCAACTTATTACTGAGCACACCTAACCTCATTAATTGAGATTGGTTTCCTATAGATGTTTTGCCCTTTTTGGGCTTTATAAGCACATACATATCATTAGATTGCACGAATTTGTCAGAATGCTCTTCTTATTGTTTCTTGCTATCTCATATTATATCAACAAACCTACCTAAGAATTTGAGATAGAACATGCATAAGAAATCGAAATTTTTACTAATGCAAGTAAAAGCCAAAATGTCTTGGTAAATGAAATTTTCAGAAAAAATTACATTTCCCTTTCTAATTTGACAAAGAAGGAATTAAAATAGAAAATTCAATTATAGTTATGTGAGTATGCTGACTCTGTAATGAATAGATGGCGAAAACATCTAAAATTAAATTTAATCAAGAGAAATAACCAAAATTAGTCATACTAAAATAGATCTAACTTCGTTGTACAAAATGAAAACCATATGGTTAGAAAATAACAGATGCTAAGTCTGAGTTTGCTTCACTGAAAGCAGCTAAAAGTTTTACCACAACATGATTTTTAGCAAAGATACAAACCATGTCACAATTAACTGAGCTATACATGAGGATACAAAGGCCTTACTGGTTACTGCAATCATCTACTAAAAGATTAGGGAAAAAAAAAAGAAAAGAAAAGCTAAGCGCTGATGAGGACTTATGAGCTTCAATAGATTACTAGTACTGGGATGAGTGTCATTTCATATTCCTCCCATTCTTTTGGTAGTAAGTTGCTATAGTTTAGATCCAATAGCTTTTTCTCAACACACTAATATTCCTCTAGTTTAGATCCAACAGTGTTTTCCAACACAATAATATTCCTCTCAGTAGTATTATTTGTGAGGAGCTTAATCCATAATATGGATATAATACAATTGCCTAGCCCAAAACTTGTGTCAAAGCATTGAGATGAATATATTTGTGTCAAAGATAACAAAATGCTTGTTAATTAAAGCCACAAATATATGATAAAAGCATGAAATATTGAAAATGATATCAACCGAAATGCAAAAACGAAAAATATCAACATATTATTATCAAGTGTGTTGTACTCAAGCCCTAATTTTTGGAAGACAATGTTGTTTTCTTTAGTTTCTTTTAGGTCAGAGCTTAGAATAAGGGAGGATCGAACTTTAATAAAGCTTTAACATTAAACGCAATTTTAGTATCACTGGCTCATGAAAAATGGACACGTCATTCTATATCCATATACTTTTTCTTGTTGCTAAGAATAAGGACAGAAGCCAATTAATTTTTTTGCTGAGATACAAGATGGGAAATACAGGAACAAAAGGGGAGAGGAAAAACAAAAGATTGTAATTATAAACAAAAGAGAGATCATAAGAGCTTGGCAGATAAGCTACGTATTTAAAACTTCAAGAAAATGAAAAGACAAGAAATACATAAAAGCATGCTTTACATTAGTAATAATTAACCTCATCAAGATAGTATAAAAGTTTGCCCTCATATGTAATACTTTAGGGTTTATGTATAGATGAATTTTTAGCTGCAGATTCTAACTCATCATTTTATCAAGACTAAAACTATGTTTAAGAGAAATAGGTAGAGAAATCGAGTAAAAAAAGAAGAAGAAAACAATCTGATCATAATTATTTTTGCAGCTTTAGTAAGCAGAATGATCAACCTCTCTCTTTCTTTCCCTCAGACTCACTCTCTGAAACAGATTTCTAGTTGCACCCTCAAAGTTTAGCAGATTTAGGTCTGCAAACCGTACATCCACCGTATCTCAACAGTCAGCCTCTGCTTAATACACCTTGTAGCGTTATAAGAAGAAGAGATAATAAATAAACGTAATGGGTGTGTAATAAATTTATTAGAATCTTATATATTACAAACCTCAATCTGACTAAATGATTGTGGATCTTATAAAGAATAACTAGTTTGTTTGGAGATAAATAAAGGTGAACCAAAAAAGAATATTCTTACATAACATATTTTATATAGGGATTGATTAATTTAGTACCTGACCTTTTAGAAAAATAAGACATTTAAGAATGTCGAAAGGGAAAAGTAGTACTAAATCTTCATAAATCACGAAAGAAGAAACTCAAGACTTCGATCAAATGGATTAAAACAGGAATGAATTTAAAATCTAAACTCTAAAGTTCTATCTCCCTATTCAAGAAAATTTGAAAAGGACATGCTTTAGACCAACAAAACCACTGAAACCCTAAATATAGCTGGTTATAAGAAATGGGTTGAAAGAAAGAACAGATCTTGGATACAGATAAAACACAAACATCTAAAGAACTCAATTAATAAATATGCATCTATCCATGAGCATGTGAACAGAAGGAGAGAGAGAGAGATTATATATAAAATACCTAGAACTGCTACAGAACTCATAGAGCTTCCCGCGGTTAGAGAAGATAATGAGAGCAACTTCGGCGTCACAGAGAACTGACAGTTCATAAGCTTTCTTAAGCAACCCATTTCTTCTCTTAGCAAATGTAACCTGCCTGTTGATTTTGTTCTCTATTCTCTTCAACTCAACTCTCCCTCTACCCATTTTTCTCTCCCTATATTACCCGATTCCACACAAACAAACACTCACTCTCTACACACACGCAGGCTGTCCTCTCCCTCTCTCTAGACCACACTCTTTCTAGTCTTGGTTAAGAGATATGCAAACTTTTTAAAGGCCAAATTTACAAGGGTCCTAAAACATATAAGGTGAACATGTGCAAAGAAAGAAATGGAAACCCTGGGAATAAATGTCTTTCTTTTGTTTATATTAATTGTTGCGTATACAGAGTTTATGTATATATATAGTACTACAGTGTCTATGACTATATCCGTATGTCTTTTTGATGGAGGTCTTTTGCACAGATTTTCGACCTACTGCCCAGGTTTTTCCCTGTTTCGATCCAAGCACACCAACCTGTGACCACACTGACATTTCTTTAAATTATCTTTCTTTCTTGATGTAAATGGCATCATTTAATTTGAGAATGAGTTTCGTTTCTTTTCTTTTCTTTTTTTCCTGTTGTCTGCTCCCCTCGATTTACCATGTAATGTCTACGTTACCTTCAAATGTCTAATGGATGTCAACAGCAACCTTAAAAGATAGGATCTTTTCTGTTCGACACGTTTCAACTTGTTGTAACAGTCATCTCTAATATCCGACGTTCACTTCCTTGTCAAGGTACATGCGATGTCTAAGCCAACTCTCTTATTTCTGTCATCCGGTAACTTGATTAATTCTTGATTGATGCCAAGTAGATAAAGAAACTACTGTTTCCATGGCATAGAAGTTCACTATTTTTTTTTAAAAATTTATGAAATAAGTAGATCATACAAAATAAATAACTACCTAATATTCTCACAAACTAATACTAAAACATTATGAAATAAGTACACAAAGTTGTTGTTGAAAATTAAACAAGTTTTGGATTTGAGTGGCTCAGGCCATTTCCAACTCATTCTTCCAAAATAGAGTAAAGTTTCCTCTATTTTAGAGATGCTACAGTATTTTTCACTCTAATCCACAACTATATTTTTCACACCAAAAAGAATATTCTCAGCATATTCTTTTATACCTTTCATTAATGATTGTTAAAATTATTTTATAAAATTAACCCAATTTTTCTTTTTTTGTGTATATTTTTATTCATAATATTATTATTGTTATATTTTTATGTCAATAAATAATAAATAATAAATAATAAAATTTCAATTAAACTATAATTTGTTATTTGATAATACTAAATGAAATAATATATGAGATATATTGAACTATTTTATATTATTTAATTATAGTAAATGATAATATAATTACGTAATATCAAACATTAAATGTAATTGAATTTCATAAATAAAAAACATTTTAATATTAAAAAAGGCACAGAACATTCATTACATTAAAAAAAGTAAAAGATCACATAACATTCATTACATTAACAAAAGTAAAAGATAATATCGCACACTGAAAATAAACATAGCATAATCACTAATCCTCTGAATTAGTATATTGCTCCCATAAATGTTCTATTAACGCATTCCTTAATTTGATATGCGCATTTTTGTCCTTGACTTGTTTATACCGGGCAAGAAATTGTTGAAATCGGGTATTTTCATCTGTTACCCTTTCTACAGTCGATTCTGGAGCTTCCATTACAACTGTGATTGGTCCATTTAGATCTCATTCATCCTCAACAATCATATTGTGCATAATAATGCAAGCAGCAATGATATCATGCAACACTTTTTTTTTCCCAAAAATGAGCCGGTCCTGTAATAATCGCAAATTGCGATTGTAAAACTCCAAATGCACGCTCCACGTCCTTCCTACATGACTCTCGTCTCATTGCAAAATGTTTTTTCTTTACAAAACGTAGCTCAGGAATTGTTTGCACAATGGTGGACCATTTCAGATAAATCTCATCAGCTAAATAATATCCCATACTATATTCTTTTCCTTGAATTACATAATGAGCAGGAGGAGCAATACCTTGAGCAAGGTTAGAAAGTAAATGTGATGATTCCAACACATTAATGTTATTATTTGTATCTGGGATACCGAAATAAGTGTGTCATATCCACAGATTATGTTCAGCGATAGTTTCAAGAATAATAGTTGGTGATCCTTAACGTTCAGCATATTGTCTCGACCACGCCGTCGGATAATTTTTTCACTTCCAATGTATACAATCAAGACTACCTAACATTCCTGGAAAGCCACATTGCTCACCAGTATGAAGAAGCCTTGCAATATCATTAGCATTTGGTGATCTAAGATACTGCTCTGCAAAAATCTCGACAATGGCACGACAGAATCTCTTCAAGCCTTCAATTGCTGTTGACTCACCAATTTTAACGTACTCATCCATAGCATCCGCAGGTATACCATATGCTAACATCTGGGATGCGGTTGTTATTTTTTGTAGAGTGGATAATCCAAGTCGACCAAGTCCATCTCTTCGCTGCTGGAAATAGTTATCATGCTCTTTTACAGCATTAACAATGCGAAGGAACAAAGTTTAGGACATTCAATATCGTCGCCGAAACATATTATTATTATACCGCGGATTTTCGCAAAAATAATCAATAAACAAATTATGATTTGCAGCTTCACGATTGCGGTTGATCGCTATACGTCTTGGAATAGAGCCACGATGCTCACCTTGGTTGTTTTGTTGATTGCGAAGAAGCTCAATTGCTAAGTTATTTTTCTGTATCAAATTTGGTATGGCTATTTCATTTCCAAGCATCATCAACTCAAGTTGGTCATCACTTGATGACGACGACGATGAAGATGAAGATGATAACATGTCTTGGAATTTGATATTAGAAGGACCGCCAATATCATAAGCCATTTCAATAAATTGATGCCTATCTGAGTTAGTAAAGGATGCTATTTATAAGTTCTGAAATGGATAAGGTTGTAATCCATCTAACGGTTGAGATGATAATGAAATCTAATCGCACGGTTGAGATTTAGATTTTCATCTGTCAACTTTATCTGACATTGATAAGGCTGAGGATAATGAAATCTAATTGGACGGTTGAGATGATGATAAAATCTAATCAGACAGTTGAGATTTAGATGACATTTGTCAACTTTATCTGACTTGGATAAGGTTGAGGATAAGTTCTGACATGATTACGGATGTAATCCATCTAACGGTTGAGATGATGATGAAATCTAATCGGACGGTTGAGATTTAGATGACATTTGTCAACTTTATCTGACATGGATAAGGCTGAGGTTAATGAAATCTAATTGGACGGTTGAGATGATGATGAAATCTAATCGGACGGTTGAGATTTAGATGACATCTGTCAATTTTATCTGACTTG
>JAOQMS010000006.1:30081934-30097778 GCA_027563885.1 Erythroxylum longipes
CTCCCTTATTTTAGGATATGTATCGGAATGACCTACGGGCGTCCCGGTGCGTACCCTAGGGTAATGGGGTGTTACACCAATATATTGGTTAAGATGAATTTTTGGTGCCTATCATGAATAGATACAAGATATTGTATGTATGTTTATATATAATTTTTACTTTATTAAACGTATTAGTTGTTAATTGTATTGTACGTGTGCATTGCTTTTTATAATTATTGACACATTTTTGGAGTTTAAAGTTTCACATAGACACAGATATTAAGTTGATCAATTAAGAGGTATTGAGTTGATCAATTAAGTAGCTACATTTATTAATTTTTTTATTGATGTATGCTTTCTTGTTCTAGTTATGATTGCAAGTAAAGAACTCAAAAGGGGACATGGAGACCAAGGGAGTTATAAACACATTCTTTATAAAGTTGGTTCTTAAAATGCCTTTAAATAAAGAGAGATTTAAATTAATCCTTATTGAGATTGCGTAGTATTATTTCAATCATTTATGTGTTGTAATTCTAGATAATTGATTTATATGTTGGGATGCAATTTATTAATTGGATGATAGTTTATTATGGACTTAATAAGATTGGTTTGGGTTAGGGACATGACATATACACCTAAAAATTTATCTAGTGTGCCCTTAATATATAAGATACTATCCTTTTATTAAATATTATCATTTAATTATTTATCTTAATACAATTCAAATCCTTTTAAGAAAAAGATAATTATCATTTTTTGGTTAATCTTAATATTTAGTGATTATATTATTACTTTCTTATAGAAGTTAATTAAGCACTTTTTTATTATGCATAAAAATTAAAAACTGTAATAACATAAGTTGAAGAACCTTGTATGTTTATTGATGTATAGAAGCCCAATCGAATGCACCATCATAGCCTTTGATGGCTTGATGTTACCCTCAAGTCTTAGGTTATCGAAGACCTAATGTTAGGCCTTAGAGTAAATTCAAGGATCCATATGCTCCCTTTTGTGGCAACCTTTAGGAAGCTGTAATTTCAAGAAATAAGTATGAGTTTTGATTCAACTATTATGGAAAAGAGGTGTTCTTATTAGGGGGAACTAACATATAGATCAACATCCTAAAGATATAGTTAGAAAGTCACTCAAGGACAATGTTGCTCATAACATATTTAGCTATACTATAAGAGGGCATCAAAAAGTTGAATACAATAAATCCTATACTTCAACTATTGTTCATGAATTGTTGCCTTCAAAATTTAAAATCCCAACTCTAAAAACTTATAATGGACTAATATATCCTACCAGTTACATAATGTGTTACTTGAAAGTCACAGACCTATAAGGGCATTAGATGTGTTAAAACATAACATCTTTTCATTAACATTGATAGGTGTCACTATAAATTAACACCAGACTTTATCATACATGTATATTTTACGTTTATACAGCTTAAAGAGCATTTTGAGTCAAATTTTATGAGAAATAAGTGTAGAACTAGGGATTTAACAAAAAAATTTAATATTGTTCATATGTAAAGGGAAACGTTCGTTTAACATAGAAGTCACACACTTACCATACCTAAACCATGCTATGACAATGGTCAGTTATAAGAAAAGTCGTAAAAGTTAAACACTTATAATGGTCTCTATAACCATAATTGCTGAAAGCAAGTAGCCTTATAGAAATACAAAAAAGTGCATAAAAGTTCATCAACATGGAAGAAGAACAAAAGTCTCTAGATAAACCTGTATTAGAAACCTAGTCAAGGAGTAAGAAGAAGGATAAGGCTTTCAATGCAAAAGACTAATGAAAAATGAATAAATGATACACAAAAGTGTGGGCATTATAAAGATAACATGCACGTAGATCTTCCACCACTAAATGCCTCTATATGTTCAAGAGAAGGACCTATAAATAAATCTTAACTGCAATTATATTTTTAGAATGAATTTAGAGAGCATTATGTTTGGATTTTGATGTTTTCTATGGGATTTATATGTAACATGACTTATATTTTATTTCAAATCTTATTTTAGTCCCTCTTTGAAGAAGGAATGAATTTAGGAGATATAAGTCAAGATACAAAAATTTTTATACACTCTTATCAAAAGAATCATAACACAGTACTAATATAGTACCATGTTGCTAAGCTTTTTTTATGAACAATATGGAACTAATATGAACTTATGTTCAAACAGATGTTGGCAATATTTTCTATATACAAAAATTCAATATGGTTTTAAGTAATATAAGAGTCTAACATCGTCCTATGTTTAGGTCGTATTAGATAAAAATTCTAGGGTTTCGCATTTTAAGAGAGAGGTGACAGAAAATAAAGGGTAAAGCTTTTAAGGGATTACTTTTGGAGCTTAAAAACCAATCAGAAGTTGATTTGAGCACTTGGAATTAAGAATAAAACAATATTGGAGAGGAAAATAAGAAGGTTATTAAGATTCATTAAGAACATTCAAGATTCAAGTTATCATAATTCAAACTTCTTTCTTTAGTTCTTTATTATTTGATGGGTCTTCTTTGTTTTATTATGAACTAATTGGGATCTAGATCTAGAAGGGATGGATCTTAAAACTGAAATTTTTTGAATTGAATCTTGATTTAATGAAAGATTTCAATTTTCTTGAGAATTTTTCATGATTATATTATATTGAATTGAAATTTTTTATGATTTAATTCAAATTTGATTTTTTACATCAACATAAAGGGATTATTTGCACAAATAGATCATAACATGAACAATGAAAGTTGCATTAAATCCTATAGATTGGACCACATAAATCTTCAAAGTTAGGGTTAAACCTATCATAGGGATTCTTAAAGTGAAGTAATGCATTCTTAGAGGTTTTGATTTGAAAGAGATTTTAGTTAATTAACTTAAGAATATGAGATATATTACTCGAAAGAGAAAGTAATTGTAAACTTAAAATTCCTAGTAATATAAGGAAATAAGATTAATCATTGAGTTAAGACAAATTTAAGGCATATTAAAGTTTTTATGGGATCCTTTACCTGGATCGATCTTACTTGTCGATTACTTTGATCTTATTCATTGCTTTAATTTAGTGATTTAAATCATTTTTCTTCTTTTCTCTAAATTAATCATCGATTTCATTAAATTAGATAATAGGGTGACAACTAGTAGCTCTACTCATCATGGAATTGACACTCAACTTACTGAAAATATAGTGTAGGAAATGGTAAGTGCACTTACCTAGGTAATTCCTTTGGTATTTTTTTATGTTTCATTTTGCATATATTATTGATCGTATTTTTAGTGTTGTTGTTGAGGATTATAATATTAAGAAAGCCCTATTTTTATCAATCTAATTATTTTCTCTTTTTTTTTCTTTTTTATTTTTATTAACCTAAAAATATTTTGTTT
This sequence comes from Erythroxylum longipes, assembly GCA_027563885.1. Classification (NCBI taxonomy): domain Eukaryota; kingdom Viridiplantae; phylum Streptophyta; class Magnoliopsida; order Malpighiales; family Erythroxylaceae; genus Erythroxylum; species Erythroxylum longipes. The sequence goes on from JAOQMS010000006.1 coordinate 30,085,317, forward strand.
CTTTTTTATTTCTTTACATTCAGAGCTATCCATTTTTATATTATGTTAGTGGATAAATTTTAGGATTTGGAATAACTAACAATTATAATGAAAGGATTGGGAGGGTGGCATTCTATTAGGAATTTAGATATCACGTCACTTATGAGGATATTGGATATTTGGAGCGAGAGGCCCAGTAATATGTATTTAGAAGTTTAATTAGTATTCGTGATGCATTATGACATTTGTGGTGGTGACTAATTCAATCATGAATATTAGACATTTTATAATATATGGCAACCAAATGAGTAACCAAATTTTATAGGGAACTAGTCTCACAATATCCCCCTATAGTGATACCTGTAATTTAGCATGGAGATACTATCTTGACTTTGCTTAATTAAGCTCTATCTATATTTTAACAATAACAATAATAACAAAAGATGGAAAAGTCAAGTCTTAAGGACTTAATAGTGAAAGTCATTACTAAAACTTAAGGCTCACTTCTAGAGGTCTGAAGCTTTCATCCAAAACTTAGAGATTTAGTTTAGATAACTCATTAAGTTTATCTCTAAGAGCAACAAAGTGCTTTACTTTAAAACACCAAACCAAAACCAAAGGAGCGTATGGATGCGATAACTTTGAGGGGTGGAAAGTGGCTAGAAATTAAAGAGGGGTACAAAGAGAAAAAGGAAACAAAAGAGGAGCTAAAGAAGAAGGTTATAGAGGGACTTTTAACATTCATCTTAAGTAAGGAATGGTCCTACATCCTATAAAAAACTATTACAACTAATCAAAGATTTAAGGGGTTTTATTATTCCTTAAAATTTTAAGATTTTGTTAATTAAAAGGACATTAATAGAACTAGTAGGTATTATTAATTTGAAGTCATATGTCTTTACTATAATATAATATCTGACATATCTAAAGGCTGATAAGCCCTTATTTGGGAGCATAAGTAGAAGTAAGATGTTAATTATAGATCTAGGATGAATAAAAAGCTTAAAGAGAAGCCTAGCTAAAAGACTTATAAAGAAGTACCAATTAGGAGTCAACATAATATTTTAGTCTATTCATTTTAATTTGTTTTGTTTAGTAATAGTTTCAGAATAAATATTTGATTTTTAGTAGTTTAAACCCATAGATTGAAATACATATTAATCAAATTTGAATATATTATTATGAGTAATTGTTTTAGGTGTAGTGCAATGTGATTTTTTTGGATAACATGCAATATAATACTGTGTTAATCACATGTTAGAGCACGCCTAACTTCTTAAGAACCTAAAAGCAACATAAACAAATACGGGAGAGAACACAACTTTAAATACAACTCGTATTTGTAAATACCCTCCTATGTTAGACTCATGTTCTTGTTTCCTAAAGCAGCAGTGAGTACTACCGCAAAAACACAGAGTTAACACATTCTTATGTAGTCCTATGTTACCCATCCAATTCTAAGTATAAGAATAAGAAAAAAAAACATGCTGCCATGTTACATTAGGTAAATTTTAGTTTTTTACATAGATAACACAAAGAAAATAAGGTTACATGTTATACATATGTTCATGTTAAATGTAACAAGGTGTTGTATAGCCACCGTGTTTCTTAACTTGTCAACAAGTAATGTTTGTGTTCCATCTAGCATAAAGGTTAATTACAAAAGTTTTATTAACACAAACCTAACACAAGCTCATTTTATGATAATGTCCATTTTGCATTGTCTCCATTTCTTTAATTTTTAGTTAATAAACTAATATGGAACCATATTCTCTCTATCTGCTTGGTGTTCTAATAATACTAACCCACATCCATCTTATGTTTACACAGTTAACCAAAACATCCCTATGTAGTTCCTTGTAAGCCTTTTATTACCTTAACACAAGCTTTTCACATCTGTATGGCACCTAATATGCTATTGTATAAGGTTTGTGTTTTACTATAATGTAATGTTGTAAGTAGTGTTCGTGACAAACATCTTTTGCCTCTCTCTTGATTTTTCTCTTAATAGAATCGCTTACTTTTAGTTCTTAGCCTAAATTTGACTTACCTAATGCAATTTCTTCCTAGTTTCACTTACCAACCTTTAGATTTTTAAATTGCATGCATTATTCTTCAAGAAATAATACTTTTTACAAACTTAGGGTTTTAGTGGAATTTTGGGATTTTCTTCCAAAAGTTTCATCATCAGTTGCCTGCATTTAAGATATGCTTCTCCTTTTAACATTTACTTTCCATATAAGGTTTAATTTTTGATTTATTGGAGGGGATTTTGAGTGAATTGGATTTTATAATTTTTGTAATTATACTGTAAAGAAGTTGTTTGGGACATTTTGTATAATTTAGTGTATGAATTTGAATTTTTAAGGATTGATTGATTGCTTTTCGGATAAAATTTGTTAATTGTGTGTCCTTTTAATATTTCATATTGGTAAATCTAGTTTGCTTATATTAAATTTCCATTTATTTTTAATTCTAGTTAGTTTTTGTTTGGTTGATAAATGATTTATTTTGGAGTTTTGAGGACAAATTAATGTGAGATGTTGATTGAATTGGCTTACACACTTAAAAATTTTGACATTATAGACTATGAATTATGGTCTTGTTTATATTTTGATATAGACAGAGTTTTAAAGTTAAGGTTAATGTATTATAGATGCTAGTGATTTCTTGGAGGTTTATGCAAAAAAACAACTAATTTAATATGGGGGCATATTAACATTTTACTAGTCAATCAATCTTCATTTAACACATCCTTATTATTAGATTCACTATTTAAAAAGACGAGGCAATCAACAGTCATTGTATAACATACGCGAGCGAAAGTACAACTTTGATACAAGAAGCAAAGAATTGTAGCTTCTATATAATGAGTGATACAAGAAGCAAAGAATTGTAGCTTCTATATAATGAGTGATCACTCCTAGGATCCCAAGCCCTAGCACCTACCTACTTATATATCTTAGTTATAGATATCCCACCTCATCTGCCACATATAAAGCAATCTTCTCATCGATTCCTCCATGTGATAATCAAATTTTAGCTAGGCACTATCAAATTCTTCATATAAAGAAATTAAAAGTAATGTGGTACATAAACTAAGGAGTCTTAGGAGAGCTAAACATGGAGACAAAGGTATAGTGGAAGGTAGATTTTAACGGTTAGATGAAGTTCTTCAACATTCGAGAACTAGTGTATTAATAGTTAGTATTGGATCTTACATACATATTTTAAGTGGATGATAAGAAAATGACTTGGGATGATTACTTAGTAATCTAATTTCGGTCAGGGGACATCCATCACCAATTTAGCTATAATTAGTTTGATGTTTATACGGGATTCGACACTGAGAATAAAGTGCGTAAAAATGCACCCCAAGTAACTTTAATTAATTCAGAATCAATAGATATCCACTACAATTTATTGATATAAGATAGTCATAATGCATCCCTACTTACCCAGTAGGTTTAAGGATTGTGGCTTTCATTATCCCCCTATGAGGTAAGTGCATAACTTAATCATGCATGCATATATGCTCGATGTGATAGCATTGGTGTAGCTACCCTTTAAGACATATTATTCTTATATTTTATGAGATATTGAGTGCGATGCCATTTGAAGCATGCCTTTATTAAGATAATTAGGGGTTACTTGTATCAATCGAACTTTGGTGTGATTATTTACAAGTTAATTACCCAATTAGTAAGGATATTGGGAGTTTATGGTAATGAGAGAGAGTTAGTGATATGTAGCATTCCCATCCTAATCATTATGGAAGTTATAAGGGTGATGAGGATGGTTTAGATTTAGGTAAATGCACAAGGTTAACACTTGAATTGATTGGAGCTCCATTTAAGATAATGGAAGACATGCCCATACAAAGGCTCCAAGTATGTACCATCCACTATAATTTGTACTAAGTAGTACATGTATTGGATGGGAGACATGCTACTGAAATTGCCACATTACATGGGTGCTAAGATACTATCACCATTTGTCCATTCACCATAATTTGTAGCTATAAAACTTAGCTGAAAGATCGAGGCTCAAGGAGAGTTTATGCCAATAATGACAAAGCCTAAGAGATTGAGCTAAATATAGAGACTAAGCCATATATAGAGATTGAGCCAACAATTGTGGAGTCATTGTTCATCGATTTGGCAGATATGATATTGATTGATGACATCTCGACTCTTAAGAAATAGTCTTATATGCCTCCATCAGATCTATTATCCTATGACTAATATCTTTATTGTTATTCTTGTATTTCTTTTTTTTTTTGCTTTTAATCTCTATGATACCATGACTATGCAAGGAAATAGTTTATTGTTAAAAAGTATTGAGGGAATTCAATAAGTTTTGCAATGTTCCACTATTTTATATCAAGGAAGTACTGATTCTTCTAGTTTATTTCCTCCCTCATTTATTTATTTTCGTTATTCTTACATGAAATATACATTAAGAATTGTATAACTTAAGTGTGTAGGAATAATTTTGGCAAATGACTTAAAATATGATACTAACATGGTATCAATTTTTTAAACTCTTTTTCATTCATACAACATTATATTCCTAGGATAGTTTTTGGTATAATCAGTACGGCAATAATATGGACCCATATTTAGACTCATATTGGCATTTTTTGTTTATGTAAAAGAAGTCAAGAGGGGTCTTAAGTAGAGCCCAACAAGGTCAAGTGTTTTGATTGTGTTAGAAAAAAATTCTAGAGTAGAGCCCAACAAGGTCAAGTGTTTTGATTGTGTTAGAAAAAAATTCTAGGGTTTTATAATTTAAGAGAGAGATGGAAAAAAATAAAAGGAGAGAGCTTTTAGGAGATCAATTTTGGAACTGAAAAATTAGTTAGAAGATAATTTAAGTTGTTGAGACTAAGAAAAAATAATCTTAGAGAGGAAAGCAAGAAGATTCATCCAAATTCATCAAGAACATTCAAGATTTAAGCCATAAGAGCTCAAACTTGATTCATATGTTCTTTATTGTTCTTTGTGAGTTTTCTTTATTTCATTATAAACTAATTGGGATATAGATCTAGATAGGATAGACCACAAGACTTTATTTTTCAATTAATTCTTGATTAATAGAAGATTTGAGTTGTCTTGAGAATTGTTCATAATTATACTATATTGAGTTAAAACTTATTAACATTTTAATCCAATTTCAAATTTCTATACTGGGATCAAGAGATTATTTGTATAAATAGATAATATTATAAATAATAAGAGTTGCATGAAATCTTATATGTGGGCTTCATAAATCTACTAGGCTAGGGTTAAACCTATTATGGGGATTTACAAAGCAAAGTAATATATTTTTAAGAGTTTTAATTATAAAGAGATTTCGGTCAATAAACTTAAGGATTAGGAGCTATGTTACACAAGAGAAAATGTAGTTGCAAAGTTGGAACTCCTATAGGTCCAAAGAACTAAGATAATTACTAAGTCAAGATAAATTAAAGGTATAGTAAAGGTTCTAAGGTTATCCTTATCTAGATCTCACTTACCTATTAATTGATTAATTTTATTCATTACTCTAATTTGGTTATTTAAATTAGTTTTATTTAATTTCTTTAAATCAATCACTTATTTCATTAGATTAGATAATCATAAGCAGACAATTATTCCTAGTAATTTTGGTCCTCGTGGGATTGACACTCGACTTAGTGAGCTATGCTTTAGAAAATGATAGGTGTACTTATGCAGGTGATTTCTTTGGTATTGTTTTACATTTACATATATCACACGTCACCTATTAGAGCCTTTGAAGCCCAAACACATATAGTTATGGTCAATTCTATAAGGACTATGACCATAACTCAAAGGAATGTAGATACTTGAAAAAGTGTATTAGCATTTTGGTTCAGAAGTGTTAACTGAGATAATTCCTATCATGCAACTCTGTCTAAAACATGAGAGGTGAACTCAATAAGCTAGATCACTCTTATCCCATAATTAACATAGACCCTCTGTTAAAATCCCTTTTAAGTTAAAATCATTAATATGATAGTAGGGGAGCAAGAAATTAAACAAGACTCAAAACCAAAAAAAATCTTGAAGGGCCATCCCAACGCAATGAATGTAGTATACCAGTTAACTGCCAAGAATAAAAGAAGATAGGATATCTCATTTAATATTGACAAATTAGGATTCTAACAACCAAATAATAACGCCATAGGTCCTAGTGCTTTAACATAAAATTTTAATGTAAAGATGATTCTTATAGACAGTGGTATTTAATAGATATACTCTTCTATAACACCGTCATCATTTTGGGTTTATTATCTCAATTAAGACATGTGTGCACCCCTTTGATAGGCTTTGTGGAAAGGATAAATTATTTTAAAAGGAAAGGCATCAACCCTACTAAAAGTATAAACACATTTGAGATAAGCAATAGTGATAAGTCTATAGAGAGATTAAAGTTAAAAGACCTAATTACTGAATACAAAGACATCTTCACTTTAAAACCATTTAACATTCCTAACATAAACTCCTCCGTCATTACACATGGCATAAATGTTGAAAGTAAATGCAAGTTTGTGAAGCAAAAGAAATGAATATTCTTCCGAGAGATAGTAGTTTATTGACAACAAGTACAAAAATTATTATAGGCTAACTATCTTTAAGAGGTGCATTACCCTAAGTGGCTAACTGATATGGTTCTAGATAAGAAGAAGAGAAGGAAGTCAAAGATTTTCAATGAATTTACATGAATAAATTTTACCCTACTGATAACCACTTCCTTTCAAAAGTCAATCAACTAAATGCCATGTATGCCACATTAGCTTAATTTCATAAACTCCTATTTTAGATATAATCATATTTGCAAACATCAGGATCACCAAGAAAGCACTTCTTTCATTACACACAGGGGATCCTACTACTACAGGGTGATGCCTATTGGTTTAAAGAATGTTAGTGCTATTTATCATGACTTAATCAATAAAATATTAAAACCCTAGTTGGGGAGAGGCATAAGAGCATACGTAGAGGATATGGTTATGAAGATTAGGGAAGGGGATGATCATTTAATAAATTTTAGAGAGTGATTTGGCACATTAAAAGCTACAAATTAAGTTTAAACCCTTAAAATATATGTTTGGAGTCCTAAAGAGGAAGTTCTTTGACTTTATGATGACTCTTCGAAAGGGTTATAAGCCTTTCATGATTATTATCTATATTTGCTAACAAGTATTTGCTGCTTCTCAAAATTTTTAAATAAATAAAGTAATTGAAATGGAACAAACAGTACGAAAGAACTTTGTTCAACTAAAAATACACATGTAAGATCTCCCTTTTTTGTCTACCTCTATGTATCCAAGAAGTTAAACTTGTACATCATTGTATTATCAGAGGTAATGAGTTTAGTTTTAGTGATAAAGGAGGAAGGTAGCTTTATTTAGAAGCACGTGAGATCAATGTCATGACAGACTTGTTAAAATATATGTTACATAAGCTTAACTCCTTAGGATGATTAGTTAAATAGGTAGTAAGTTGAGCGAGGTCGATTTGAGGTAAACCCTTAAATATGTGCTAAAGGAATAAATGATTATGAACTTTCTCATTAAATGTAGCATGGCACCTAAATGATAGGTATAAGAGATAAGGATGCAGATGTGAATCATACACGTGGATGGATCTTTGGAGGAAGAAGAAGAAAGGACTAGTGTATGTTTATTTTTTCAAGGTTTGTATCGCTTGAAATTAAATCTACTTAAATGCATTAGTTCAAGACAAATAATGATCCATTTTATAAATCCATGTTACGTGGAATAAGGTTAGTGATTCACCCCAGGCTCGAGCCCTCATAATTCAATTTAATTTTTAATTAGTGGTTAGCTAAGTAAAAAGGGATCATGAGGTAAACAAAGAAGCATTGTGAAGATACCAATATAAATTCATTCAAATAACAAGAATAATAACAATAGACAAAGGGCTTATCCCTCGGGCATAGAACATGATGGTTGATTCATTCCCAAATATAGATTCAAGTAGAATACTTGCATATGGTGCCATGAAAGTTCATGTATAGCACATTAGGAGGCATATATTTTTTTCCAAAATGTTTTTAGGTGGGGCTAATACTCGCCCACCTTTAATTGAGAAAAGATGTAAAAAATATGTGAAGACTTGTGAAAAGTGCCAAAGACATTTAAATCTTCATCATAAATTTGTACCAAATCACATTTCAATATCCTATCTAATTCCCTTTTTGTAATGGGGAATTGACATCTTCAAGTATGCCCTCATGTATTAAGGAAGGTTAAGCTCATCAACATTACAATAGACTATGTCATTAAGTGAGATGAGGTAAACACATATACAACCATCATAAGTGGGACTGTGGAGCGATTTTAAAAAGCCAATATCATTAGGAAGTGTGAGATTCCTTTTATCCTAATTAAGGATAACAAAACACAATTTAATAATAAGAAATACAAAACTTATATGAATGAATGCAAATTATGTTGTGTTTTATCTTGGTGGCCCATCTTTAGGCCAATGACCTAGTAAAAGTCACCAATATAACCATCTTGTAAGGCCTAAATACAAAGGTTGAATAAGTAAAGTGCACAGAGGTATAGGACATATACTCAATCTTATGGATATGTCGAACCAAACCTATATTTGTAATTAAAGAATCTCCTTTCAACCTGACTTTTAGAGTAAAAGCCCTCATTCCTATAGAGTTAGAGATCCTTAGCTTAAGAATGAACACATTTTTAATAGATAAATAATTAGAAATTGAATAAATCATGATTTGATCTATGAATGAATATTTATAATGCCAATGAAGAATATAACCTATCAATAAAGAATAAGGTTATACAACCATAAAAAGATGAAAGAGAAGGACCTAAAAAGGGGGACTTAGTGCTTGTAAGATGATGCTTTTGAAAGATCTATAGTGACATTAAGGACCCTAATTGGACTATATCATTCCATATTATAAAGGTTTTCTCACCTAGGATTTGTAAATCAGCATATATAAGTGGAAAAGAAATACCTCGATCTTGGGATGATAGTAACCTTCAACTCTATTATCAATAAAATTTTGAGCCTTTTTTGAATTGTTTATATAGATTATTAGGAATGCCAAACTAAGAGTTTTCATATAACACGTCCTTAGGTTTGCCTTAAGTTCTATAGGGAAAATGATAGATAACAGTTCAAAAGATTAAGTCCTTGTCGCCCTTGATGGTTCAATTTCAGCCTACCTATCACTAAGTCAACTGATGATGGGTTTTTAAATTATACTATTCTAATACATGACTAGGGCAAGTGGACCCATCACTTTACACTAGTAAAGTGGTAGAAAGGGCCAATCCTATAAGAAATGGAATAAGTATTTTTAATCTTATTATTACTATTTAATTAATTATATTTTAGGTTTTGATTGATTTAATAAAACAAAACTAAGTAATAGCTACCTTATATTACCTTTAGAACATTTGTGAAATAACCAAAAGAGAACATCAATACCCATAAACTTATCTTGCATAATTGATTCAGTTATGAATTCAATTGATTAGATCAATAAAATTTCCTAATATATGATCTGCTATTTATTGATGTACAACCTCTATCCTTAGATTGATTGGCCAATATATTTATCTGATTATCTATACTCATATTTAACTAAGTTCTTTGAAACCTTAGAAAAAGGTTTCCTTAATACTAGAAGAGTCTTGTAGGTCTATATATGGATCACCATTTAATGCTTAATATATCTATCTAAGTTAATCTACACATAGGTATTTCGACTATGTCAACATGTATATTTAAATTATATCTAAGTTATCATTTATATATGATCAACATTAAGATTGACATGTGTAAATTGCAAACATATAAACCTTTATTGAAAAGCTAAACTAAACATATGAACTTTTTTTTTTTGTGTCTGTGTGTGTGTTAGCATAAAATCATCATTGAATTGATGCAACAACAATTGAGAGGTAAAGAACGCATGTTAAGGTATCACCCGATGGGCAATTTGCTTTTATATTAGCCTGACCTAAAATTCTTTACCCAACACAAAGCCTGAATGGGCCTGAAATATTCAATTTAAACCTGAGTCCAATCAAGTTTTGGGTTGGTCTGAAGCATTTAGCTCAAGCCCAAGCTTGATCAAACTTTACAACTCGGAAGTAACTATTTATCAAAATACAAAATGATGTTAGTTTGTTACATATACAAAACAACATTATTTTATATGTAAAAGAAGTTTGGGCTTTGGGCCAAGCTTAGACTATGAACTTGAAGCCCAAGTCTGAGCCTGAGACTAACGCAAAGCTCCAAAACATAGTTTAAGCTTAACACCAACCTAAATCCCAAAAAAAGACCCAAGATCAGCCGAAATTTTGATCAACTCAGGAGAGGTTGAGTGATTGATCTAATCTATAAGTGTACATGATCAATTGTAGAAAGTTCTAAATATGGCATATTCTAAGTTGTCGATCCCACAAGAACTAGAACTATTAAGCTTATCATTCCTAGCAATACAATAAAATTAAATTAAACAAGAATTTATGAAAGGTATAAAAATTGTTAGACCAAATAAAGTAAGGTGAATAAATATAAAAATAAATCAATATAAACAAACGCTAAGCTTCAAGATCCATTTATGAAAATTTTCCATTACCAGCTAAGATTATTTATCAAGGTTGAAATAACAATTAACCTAAGATATATATCTACTCGCTTGAGGAATAAAAGTATATCTAATTAATGATTACCACCTCATGCATGCACTATTAAGCTTAATCAAACTCATTAAGAACAAATAATCTATTAGTTAACACAATAGTCTAAGGTATCTCTTCCTCTAGATTTATAATATTTATTCTCCTAGTGTATCGGTTATTCTTCCCCTTTTAATCATTCATATAATCTTTAAGATTAAATCTATGATGGTTAGACATCAATTTAAGAATAAAAATCAAGAGAATAAATTCAACCTAAGTAATAACTAATCATGAATTAGTAATTGAAATGTCCATTATAAACAACATCCCTAACCCTAATTATGGATTTAGTTTATACTAGAAATAAGGAAAGTAACCAAAAAAAGAAATAAAAAAGCAAAACACAGGGATTCATTCATATAAATCTTAAAATCTTAACAAAATCTTGAATTTTTCTCCAAGGTTCTTCTTTTGTTATCCCAGATGCTCCAAGGTCCTAGCCTTCTTTTTCCTTCTATAGCACAAACTCTAGAACTTTCATAAATTTTAACACTAAAATAAGACTAACACAGGTTTGTGTTTCCCCATCATGTTGCTTTATGTCTTTCTCTAGGATTTTCCTTAACAATCATCACCAAAATAAATCAAGAGAATGATTCTATGTTTAGACCATATTGGGTCAATAGCACCTCCGTTTTGCATTTGAGGTTCATTTGAAGAACGCGGTCTTAAGGGTAAGAACTCGAATATGTCTATTGATCGTGTTGCTAAACATGAGTCCCTATTTGAATTGTATTCTTCGTGTGGCAAATTATTCTAAGAAGTAGAATGCACAAAGTCACAACACAAGGGGAATAAGAGACAACTTGAGCTATATTTTTTCATGTGCTAAGTTGTTGAAGAGGTAGAATCCACTAATAGGCTATATAGATCAAAACATGGTATTTTTGTTTAGGCTATGCCATTAAACATTGGGCTATGTTCAACCTATATTCATCTAAAATCACTCCAACTTAATTTCAACTTGCCTAACTTCATTCCTTCTTCATTGGAGGGCTAGGATAAGGCCTAAAAATTAAATATAAACTATGCTAAGTACCCAAACCTATAAAAATCATCCAAACACAAGAAAAATACTCTCAAAATCAAGCTGAAAACATAGTGTAATTAGTACTTATCACTAGGATAAGGTGGGGATGAGCTTATGCCCTTTTTCCATGTTTACTAAAAGCACAAAAGTATTTAAAAAAAGCTTTTTGAACTAGGGTTTACATGTGTATTTATACTAAATTTCAACGACAACCATGGTTAGGTAGGTCATGTTATTCATTACTCGTAATTTGGGGAATTACATGAGCACTGACAAGTTTGTGTCTTTAGCCATGTTACTCACTATTTATTTTCTGCACCATAACATAGGATTCAGATCTTCTGTTCCGTCAACGCTGTACCTACTCTGTGCCACGATCAATACGTCGACTTTTGGTTAAAAAATGGGACAAGACTCACATTCTGACTCCTAAACATTAAGAATGCTGAAACCACACAGCCGATCCGATGCATCCACGCCTCCACCTGTTTGTTTTTATCTGTCACAGGTGTGACTATGAAGAGTCACGCCTGTGACTTTTCCTCTTCTGAATTAAGATGTGGATTCTTTGTTATGGAAAATTTTTCATTAAATTGTTGGGTATTATTTTTACCTCTCCTATGAATTTTATTTATTTAATATAATTATTATCTTTTATTTATTTATTTTATTATTAATTAATTGTTTATAT
>JAOQMS010000006.1:30102226-30116845 GCA_027563885.1 Erythroxylum longipes
ATGTAAGAATTAAATTTCAACTTGAAATTTATTTATAATTATAATAATAGTAAGTAATATAATTAAAGGTAAAACACTGTTTCTCTTCAGATGGGCTTATGGCTCCACCAAAGTTAATACAAAGGAGTTAGAACGTGAATCTGTCCTCTTTTTAAACCAAACGACGACGTATTAATCACGGAATAGAAGATCTAAATCCCGTAACATTAGCACTGACTTCCCGTTGTTTTTCACTGTCTTCTACTCTAGATTTTGGGCACTTACGTGGGCACACAAACATCCATGTCCGTGATTGTATTTTTTCACTATTTACTCATCATAATGCAGCATAACCTCCATCCACCCGAGCATTTGGCCGTATTTTCAACTTTGAAAGGCTGTCAAAATTGATGTTTTCTTCATATTTTCACTAAGCAACTTTTTTCCCATGATAACTTAAAACAAAACATAAAAATAATTTAATGAAAAATATAATAAAACAGAAATATATATTTATATATATGTGCAAGCTTCATGCACAAAATTAATTAAGGCCAATTGTCAGGGCCGTGAGTAATTCCAGGAAACGGTACGCTTGCCCGGTTTATAGAGACGTCGCCTTCACATACCGTGAAGGAGCCATGGCCTCAAGTACACATTCTTCTTAACCTGCCCCCCTTTCCGCATGTTCAATTCACTACAATTCCATACACGCTGCGCCTCTTATAAAAGACAGGTTCATCGTAAAGGTAAAGGGTCATTTAATACACCACAAACTTTATATAAGCTCAGAACCTGATTTAAATAATAGTTATATTGTTAGAAGACCCTCTGACATTCTGCTTTACAAACCTGAAGATTCCAACGACCGCAATAATACGAGATGCTGCTAACCCTGCCGACACGTCCAACCTATCAAGTCACGTACCGACGTATAATTAATACAAAATACATTAGTCAAAGTATTGAGGCTAAAACAATAATTATCCATGAATAGTAGTTAACTGCTCCCAAGTATACTATATGCATACTCTCATTAAATTTTCCCTTAACAGGAGATCTAATTAACACTCTATAACTTCGTAATTAAATGATGCATCTTTATACATGGTGTTAACATTTTTTGATGGACGCTCAAGTCATTAATCTCCCACAAATAATGAGGAACAAATCCTTTGTTTCAGTTAACCAGTTCCTGCCATATTTTATTAAATCTCATCCATACATTTATGTGAACTGAGGAACAAATCCTTTGTTTCAGTTAACCAGTTCCTGTCATATTCTATTAAATCTCATCCACACATTTACGTAGAGTTCACATAAATGTATAGTTAAAAGTGAATGACGTAGGTTTAGAACACAATAGGTGCCACAAAGGATCTAGTGCCCAAATAATGGGACTTTGACAAGCACCAGCCCCACCATTCTCAATGAATGTAGTCTCCTTATCTCCATGTGTTATCTTGCAGTCTAGCCGCCTTCAATTACCAAGATAGCGGAATAGAGACTTGCAGTTCTCTTCTTCTTACTTTTCACTGTTAGAATTTAAATTTTCAATTGTAAGATTATTAATACGAGTTTTATAAAATTAAAGCTAAGAAAATTAAAATTGATTTATATTAAAGATAATAAAAAATTCAATAAAAGATCTAATTAAATGGATTGAAATTTAGGGGAAAATGAGTCTTAATTAGTATGGGCTAATTATTTATTGGTCCTGTAATGAGGAGGCTCGATAAGGTTACTATCAATAGTTGCTAAAGTCTCCCATTATATGCTTAAGTAAGTTCGTAGATGTAAAGTTTCTTTAATCTATTAAGAGACCCTCGTATTAAAAAAAGCGCAAAAAGACGTTAACGAAATAAAGCTATACAACTTTTATAAAGGTTGATCAAAAGTTTCAACAATTTGTTTATACGTCAAGAAGCTTATTCAAGCAGTTCAACAACTTCTTCATCAAGCAATGGATAGCGAAACAAGTTAGATCAAAAGTTTCAACAATTTGTTTATACGTCGAGGAGCTTATTCAAGTAGTTCAACAACTTCTTCATCAAGCAATGGATAGTGAAATAAGTAATTTTCTACATTTTCTCCGTTAATTCAAGTTCATGGTTAATTTTGAGCCTACAGTTGAAGATTGTGTTATGACTAACATATGGTATAAGAGTAGGTCCATGATTGTATGAATTTGAACGAACATTTTTTAAAATTTCTCCATAAGAAGATTAGAGAAAGTAATCTATTTTTGCTTATATAAATTGCATATTCATTGTTTGAATTGATTTTGAACAAGTATTGCATGGAAAAACATGTCAAAAACAGACATAGGTTGATTTTCTATTTAAAAAACCACCAAAAAAGTCACCAAAAATTATCTTTTTTTGGCAACTAGGTGGACTACAATAGAAATAAGCACGTGACTATTTTTGGGACGCATTTAGTGTCTGACACATGCGATACACAGAGCCAGACAGCTGGAGCATGCGGGATCAAGGTGTTGGACCCATGTCCAGTGCATAGGACATACATGCCTAAGGTGGTTGACGTGTTTGCACCGTTCGTGTGTTCCACGAGTCATAAAGGCAGCACATGTCTATGCATGTCTAGCGCGTGGTATGTGCAGGCCTTACACATCTAGAGATGCGTGAGGGTCTAACGCATGCAGTATATGCACAATTTGAAACGTGCTACAAGATTAAAAACCTCAAAATTTTTCTAAAATTTACAAAATGGTCCCTTATTTTATTTTGGGTTAGGTTTTGGGGTCGGTAAATGTTCTAAAATGAGTTTTTAATTTTTTTGGATTTATTACGTTAGTAATAAGGTTTAACTTCATAAAAATCAAGTAAGGTTATAAAAGCCACGATTGAGTGAATTTTCATGCATTTGACTTGAAGCAAAAAAGATACATATGTTTTTGGTATCTCATATGATGCATTTATTATACGTAATAGCATGATTATCAATCTAATTGAGATTTTCTTTGTGATGAATTCTCAAATAAAGTTTATTGATAATGTTTTCAGTACTAATATGTGACAATGTGTATATAAGAATTTTGCATTCAGTGGTAGTGAATTGTCACATATTGATGCCTATATAGATGAATGTGAGGATAATATACAGGTATGTCCCTTGTGATTGTGGATCACTTTAGATATTAATGAGAATGTAGACACCATAACGAACTTTCAAATTAGTATATGAATTTTTCTGCTTACATATTTGGGGATGTTTCCGCTCTTACGTTTAATTATTCTGCCCATAGATGTTAGCCTTATATGAGCCTTTAAGATGCGCATAAAGACATTAGATGGAGGAAATTCATTGCTTAAGTGATCTATTTCACCCATAGGTGGTAGAATCATAAAAGTTAATGGTTTGTACTGTTATTGCTTTTATGTGTAGGTCTTTAGTATATGTTATGTATTAAGTCCATATGTGTTTCGTAATACATATGATAAGATGCTTAGTACAGATACTGTTTTGTGGCTTTAAGTATCAATGTTATCCTACATTTGTGTTGATCATTTACATTATCAACTTTGCAGTCACCTTCAATCTAAACAATAACAATGTCACAATGGAAACTCTCACTAGTTTCAATTGTAAGAAATGGAAGCAAGATGTATAATTTTTTCTAGAGATGGCAGATATCAACATGGTCATGATCAAGGATAGGAGACCAACACCTATATCCATTAGTTCAGAAGTTAAGAGACCAGCATATACAGCCTGGGAAAGGTCAAATAGTATGTGTTAATTAACCATAAAGAGATTCATACAATGCTATCTACTGACTATACTTCCAGAGACAAATATAGCAAGAGATTTTCTTAACATTTCATAGTGATATAAGGTATCTTATAATGTTGAAATAGGTACCTTATTAAAGTAATTATACTCTATGAGATATAAAAGAGTAGGGTTAGTGAGGGAGTACATAATTAGGATGGTCCACCTTTATACTAAGCTAGGGGCGTTAAATGATTATATTCTTGATGCTTGTATAGTTCACCAAGCTATGAATACACTTCCATTAGAGTTAGGTATTCTAGTTAGCACATATAATTCTCAGGATAAAACTTAGGACATAAATACACTGATCACCCATTGTGTTGCTAAAAAAGAAAAGATAAAAAACACTAGTCATACAACTTTGATAGCAACCAAAAGGAAGGCAAATGCAAAGCCCTGTAAATTTAAAGGTAAGAAACCAAAACTTCCTCCACATGTAGATGTTATTCAATTTAGTACTATTAGAGGTTTAATGGATGTAGTAAAAACTAGAGTATGAGGCATTTTTTTATAAGAAGAAGGGACATAAGAAACTACAATGTTAGAAATATAAAACCTGGAAAGAAAGGTAAGAGTTATCTAGTAACTTCATAGCTTGTATTTTGATATAGCGACATCATGTTCTTGGTGGCTAGACAGTGGAGCGTTTAATCATATTGATTCCATACTATAGGGATTGAAATAAAAGAGAAAGCCTAATAAGGAGGAGAAAAATTTTATGGTGGGCAACAACGAAGAAGTTATTGTAGTCTCTGTAGGAGATGTTTGTTTAAACCTTAATCTATGGTTCAAACTTGTATAATATAACACCTTTTATATATCATCTTTTAGATGAAAATTTGACTTTATTAGACAATATCTGGTTTGATAGGATCAGGAGTCAACTTTGCATTCAGTGATATCTATATATGTTTTGGATAAAGAAGGTTATAGTTTTATAATTAAAAATTCAATTACAAAGTTGTCTTTTAATGCAAAACTTATTGGTACTACCTTTTTGTCATATAGATTATATAGAATATTTCTTACTCTTATAGGGTGTTTAGTTCACTTGCTGGAATAGATAAAGAATGGAATGGTTATTCTTAAGAATAGAATAGATGAGGAGGGGAATGAAATGAGTATTATTTAGTTTGGTTTATTCGTAAAGAATTTATATGCCAATGTTTGGTATGAAAACATAAATTTGGAATGATAAAGGAATAACTAACAAAAAGACCAAAATATTCATTGTAGTCCTCATTATTATTATTATTATTGTTATTATTATTATTATTATTATTATTGTTATTATTATTATTATTATTATTATTATTATTATTATTATTATTATTATCATTATTATCATCATCATCATCATCATCATCATCATCATTATTATTATTATTATTATTATTGTTATTATTATTTTATTCTTCTTATTATTCTTCTTATTATTCTTATTCTTATTCTTATTCTTATTCTTATTATTATTATCACGAAGTTGCGGAGGAAACTTACACTATCATATTTTAAAGGCAATAACAAATAGAGGAATGTGGATTACATATGATATATTCTCTACGATTGGAGACTCTTATCGCTGCAGGAACCCTTTGGCATATCATATGACTTGGATCATAAATAAAGATCAAAAGATGGGTATTAATGCCGCAATCGATTTACTCAAATTTGAAAAGGTTCAAATCCAACAATGGAGCTACAACTGATGCTCAGAATACATACATAGAAAGTTACAAAATAGATATAAACTAAAACCTTCAAATTCGATAAGAGGGGAAAGATGTCCAACTTAGAAATGATGTTCAAAGCTATGGAAAAAACAAGACTCAAACAGACTATGGATAAGAAGTAAAATCATTACCAAAACAAAATGCATTTGATTCAAGTGAAGACTGCCTCTTAGGCAACTGTTCTCATCCCTGCCAAACCAAATGCTACAAAACAAATATAGCGCTAGAAAATGGCATTGCTTATGAAGAAATTAACACTAGCAGTAAGCAATTGGGAATATATAATCTAGCAGTACCATGCTTGCAGCTGATTCTTATCTTTTCTTAAACCTATACTTCTTCCGTTTATAAAATAGATGTGCTTTCACACTTCCCAAGTTTACAATTTTGGGAGAACCATCTCTTTCCTTTTCCTGCTGAGTGCCCTCTTTGCAGTAATATGCATCAAAAATACCCACTCCTCCACAGACAACACACCGCCCTTAGAACGATCCATATTTACCATCACATTTCTCACACAGTCATCCAATAGCAATGCCCAGTTGCTTACGGCACATGATCAAGTCAGGATGATGCTTGTCCATTATTGCGCAACTCTATCACATCAATTAACAAGACAATATCAATGACTAGCTAAAGAAACCATATCAATCCAATACAAATCCACACAATTAGCAATGCTAAATACGATGTATATAGATAAAATGCCTATAGAAACAAAAAAAACATACAGGAAGAACAAGTAAAAGCGATTCGTTACATCAGTGTAGAGAATCCTATCAGTTATTCAACACTATCATCAAAATAAGAAACGAAAGATAGCAACAATATAAAAGAATAGAGAATTAAAATAGATCATACTTAATACTATCTATGCCATAACTTGGAGTTCGTAGAGACTCGAATCTTCAATTCTTCATTTTCAATTCTTTTTAAGAACTAATTGACACAAACTGAGACAAAATCAAAGGAAGCATATAGCCGATTTTGATTTCCAATCTCTTTAAAAATTAAAAAAGATACTTTCTTTGATTCGCGATTATAAAGAGCCTAGGGTTTCTTAGAAATGCAAAGCAAGTAAAAGAAAAGATTAAAGAAGAAATTTACTTTAGACTCAGTGTAGGTCTTTCTAACTCAATAACAGAACCTCTCTCCTTCTGCAAATCTCAAGCCAAAAGGTTGTTAAGAAATGGACAAGGAGCCAAAAGGTTGTTTCAAATCACTTGAAGGGAGATGGACGAGCCTTGAATCTTTAGAAGAGAAGTTCCTTGAATCACCTAAAATACGGTAAAGCAAGGATATTTCTTTCCTCAATTTATGATATTTATTCCAAAGGTGCACGGAATAGGTAAAGATAGGGAGGTGTTGTCTTTAGTTATTCCCCGAAGTCAAAGAATAACTAAACATTTGGATTAGTCATTTTGCACGTTTTTTCCAACCAAACATAGTAATAACCATTTCCCAGGAATATATCAGTAATAGTATAGTTATTCCATTAAACCAAACACCCTATTAATGAGATATATGCTTCTTCGTATATTTTCGGACAGGTTACCATAAAGAGACTATTGATAAAGGAAAAGTCATACATATTGTGGTATAAGAGATTAGGCCACATTTCCAAATATAGAGTTGACAGGTTGGATTAAGATAACATTCTTCTAACCCTATATATGATGATCTAGAAACAGATGTTGACTAT
Source organism: Erythroxylum longipes (assembly GCA_027563885.1). NCBI lineage: Eukaryota > Viridiplantae > Streptophyta > Magnoliopsida > Malpighiales > Erythroxylaceae > Erythroxylum > Erythroxylum longipes. The sequence goes on from JAOQMS010000006.1 coordinate 30,109,439, forward strand.
TGTAGAGGTAAGTTGACCAAAATAAAGAAAAAATGGTCATCTTTTACTACTAGCTTAATAAAACTCATGCATACGGATATATGTGGACCTTATACAACTATATTATGTAATTAAAGATATTTTTGACATTTATTAATGAATTTTTTGATTATGGATATGTGTTCTTGCTTAAAGAAAAGTTGAAAGTTCTTAATAAATTTAAGATCTATAAGACTGAAGTTGAGAACCAATTGGAAAAGGTAAACAAAATAGTCAGATCAAACCTTGGATGTATATATTATGGTAGAAATGGGTTTTAGGATAAGAAAAAGGTTTGTTTGCCAAATATTTAGAATCAAGTGGAATAGTGGCTCAGTTCACTATGTTAAGTAGTCATGAGCAAAATGGTATGGCCGAAAGACAAAATCTTACCTTAAAGGACATGATAAGGTGAATGTAGAGCATAAAGTCATAAAGACTACCTTGTACATAATTAATAGAGTTTCAATAAAATTAGTTTCAAAGGTGTCTTTTGAAATTTGAAAGGAGTGGAAACTTATCCTCACTCATGTTCTAGTATGAGGTTGTCTTTCTAAGGACTGCTTATATAATGTTTATGAAGATAAGTTGCATTCTCATTCCACTTATTGTTACTTTGTAGGTTATCCTGACCACTCTAAGGGATATAGCTTTGACTATAGAGATGGAAGATATAAAATATTGGAAGTCACAAATAGCTAAGTTTCTGGAATATAACGTCTATAATAAGGGTGGTCCTTCTCATCTTTTAGGTGATATAAGAGTGAATACTACAATTATATCTTATTTATTAGTTATTCAGTTAGAACTAGTGGATCTAGGTATTAGTACTATACCAATAGGAACCTATACACATACATACTGGAATTCCTGAGATAAGTGAACATACTGACCTAGTTTAATTAAGAAGATCCACTCTAGTAAGGAGGCCAGTAATATCATTTGACTACAAAGGTAAGCAAAACTATGATATAAAACAGTGATATATCTGGTTACTTTAATAAACACTATTTCTGGACCCCATGTAGATTTATGATGGATGTAGTGAGGGACAAAATGCAATCCATGAAGCATAATCAAGTGTGGGAGCTTGAGGATTTACCTTATAACCATAAGCTTGTCAGCTATAAATGAATTTACATTACTGAGAAGGACTCTCATGATAAAGTTGAGCGGTTTAAAGATCAATTAGTTACCAGATGGTTTACTTAGAGAGAAGGGATTGAATTTAATGTCAACTTTTCTCTTATATCCTTTAGGGATACATTTATAGTATTATGATAGTAGTAACTCATTATAATATGAAGCTACATTAGATGGATCTTAAGAATGTTTTCGTGAATGGAGACCTTGGTGAAGAGGTCTATATGGAATAACCTGAAGGATATTAGGATCATAAGAAAGTTGATATAGTCTATAAATTGGGAAAATCCATATATAGTTTGAAACAAGTCTCCAGATAATGGTACCTAAAGTTTGTTGAGCTTATTACCTCATTTGGCTTTATAGAAAATAAAGTTGAAAAATATGTGCAATAAAAGGTAAGGGAAAGCAAGGTTATCTTTTTACTTTTATATGTGGATGATATCTTGCTCGAATTAAATGACTTGAACATGCTTCATAGGGTTAAGTAGTTTTTAGCCAAGCATTTTAATATGAAGGACCATGGTAAGACTTCTTTTGTCCTAGGAATTCAGATTTACTGTGACAATCTCAAAACTTGTTGGATCTCTCACAGATAGTATATATTGAACTAATGTTGCAAAAGTTTAATATGGGTGATCATAAACTTGTTGTAGTACCTATCTACCATGGTGAGAGATTTATCTTTGTCTCAATGTCCAAAGAATGATACAGAAAGAGAGGCTATGAAGAATGTCTCTTATTCTACTGCAGTTAGTAGCCTAATATATTCCCAATGTGCACTAAACTGGACATTGCATTCGATATTGGGTTGTTGGGTAAATATCTTGCTAACTCAATGATAAACCACTAGAATGTAGTTAAATGAGTTTTGAGATATCTTTTGAAAGTAAGGATTATATGTTGACATTCAAGCAAGTCAACAGTATAAGCCTCATAAGTTATATGGATTCAGATTTTGTTATATGCATAGACGAAAGGAATTCCACATCAAGGTATATTTTTATGTTAGCAAATGGTGTTGTGTCATGGAAGAGTGTCAAGTAGATACTAGTAACTTCCTCGACTGTACATGCAGAGTTTGTAACATGCTATAAGGCTAATTCACAAATGGTTTGGCATAGGAACTTGATTTCTGAGTTGTCTTTTGTTGATTTAGTAAGTAGACACATTTAGCTATATTGTGATAATCTTTCTACCATATTGCTCAGTAATAGTAACAAGAATATCACAGGGCCTAAGCATTTGAAAATCAATTATTTGACCATCAAGGAACTAGTAAAGAAAGATGAGATTGAGGTAAAGCATTTGGAGAATGAGTACATGCTTACTAATCCTCTAACTAAAAGACTTCCCCTAATTATTTTTGCAGGACATGTATATAGTATAGGTTTACTAAGGTTATCAGACACTGTTAGTTAGGAATTGTTGTATTTGCTCTTAATATATTTGTAAAGATTTCATATATCATAACCGTATATTTTTATATATATTGATGATCATCATTTTGTTCTCAATCACAAAGTTTTTTGTACATTTTCAAAATACAAGTGAAATTCTTAGGATTTGTGTGGATTTTAAGCATTTTTAATGGTCATTGAGCATATGTACAGATTGAACTTAATCTTTTATCTGGAGGACACATACAGATACTTTGATAAATCCATGGATTTATAAGACATAGGGGGATGATACATTTTATATCATATAAGTATCATCATAGTTTGTTACACTCTATTTTCTCATTTATGTTAGTGACGTATAAGATATGCGTGATTATATTATATTTATGTCACATATGACACATGTATTTGATTTTTTTGATAACAAAAGTCTTACGGGACCGAATGATGAATTTTTATAATATTTGAATCAAATGTTTTAAATTCTTCGACCTTTACATTGATTTTCTGAATCACTTTTACTGTTTTTAATGTTATTATAGTTGCTGTAATTAATTTTTGTCCTAAGGGAAGAATGTTATAATTTAAAATTCCTATTAGATGAATATTAATTATGGGCCTTATAAAATTAAGGTTAAGAAAAACTAAATTTGATTCAAATTAAAGATAATAAGACACTCAATAAAAGATCTAGTTAAATGAACTAAAGTTTAGTGAAAAAATGAGCCCTAAATAGTATAAGACGGTTATTTATTAGGCATGTGATAGAAAGAGTCAATAAGGTTATTATAAATAGTTGTTAAGACGCAAAAAGATATTAACGACATAAAGGTATGCAACTTTTATAAGGATTTATCGAAAGTTTTAACATCTTGTTCATACGTCGAGGAGCTTATTCAAATAATTATGTAGTTTGTTCAAGTAATTTTCGCATTTTCGTTGTTAAAAGAAGTTTATGGTTGATCTTGGGCTATAATTAAAATTGGTGTTATTGACCAAAACATTGCTACAAATTTTCAATTGTCTCTTAGTCAAGAGTCAAGGCATTTACAGCTAACTCCAACCTAAATTCGGGTTCTGTTGGACGTTAGTATGATTTTATTCTTTTTTCTTTTAGATAAAATATTGGATGCCAAGAGAAATATAATTTTATAAGAAGATGCTCAACCCATGATCCTTGTGGCGGGGGTAGTTCTGACGAACATTAAACGATTGCTTTATTGTCAATTGTCATCACTTTCGCTCTTTTCTTACGAAAAGCATCAAAGACAAGACTAGTCACTGGACTCGAGCTGGATGTAAAACTCAAAGATTGTTGGTTGAGAACTCTGAAAAGGATGGACAAAATTAGGATACTGTCAAGGCTGTGCAAGTGGGTCTGCTGTACGACTTTTCGCAACACAAGTTTGACATCCGGTCCAAGGGATATGTATCTAACCAGAAGACGATTGATCAATGACCATATAATTATACAAGACCTCATCGCCGTATCGCTATAGCACCTACAAGCTACGCTGGGACATGCAAATTCTAGAAATTCAATATTACGTTTATAAAGTCAATTTTATGTTCATAATGCAGCATTTAAAAGGAAGAAGAATAGCTGTCACAATTGTGGTTTATTGTAGGGACGGCAGTGGGCCTTAAGCCCGGCCAGAGGTCCAATATAGGCCCAGGCAATTGGGCTCAAAGACAGGGCCGAACTGGAATTATTTGTGTAGTCCAATTTGTTAATTTTTATTTTTGAAAAAAGTATATACATTTGATAAAGTGAATATGATGAAATAAAATTCATTAATAAAATATTATAGAATTATAGGAAATGAGAAAATATAATTAAAGTGGTCAATTCAATTAAATAAAACTATAAATTTTAATTGATTAATAAAAATTGAGATTTTATAATGAATCAATATATAAAACGTACAAATATTGATAAAATGAATAAGATGAAACTAAATTCATTAATAAAAAAATATTATACTTCAAATGATTCAATTAATTGAAATTACTATGTCCTCTTTTGTTTCCCAAGTAACCATCTGTTATGTTTTTTTATTTTTCTAATTAAAATAATATGCCTACAAAGTATGTCACTTCAATATTGCTTACATGTTTGCAAAATTGTCAATAAGATTCTTATGATAAGCATTGCTTTCATCTTTGATGGGATACAAGATATTATTAAAATGGGTTAATTACTAAAAAAACTCAAACATTCGTCAAATTTTTAATTATAATTCGAACTTTAAAAAATAGCAATAAAATGTATAAACTTTCAATTTTAGCTCGAACTTCAAAAAATAGTAATAAAATGCTCAAATTTTTAATTTTTTAAATTCTAACCTGGATTTCAAAAAGTAACAATAAAATACTAAAACTTACAATTCTTTTCAGTTTTGGCTCGACGTTAGTTCTTCCATTAAGTTTGCTGACATGATTTGTCATGTGTTTAAGAAACCTTAACTATTAATACATGCTAGCCAAAATTAACACAACGAATAAAGATTAATAAAATGACGTCGTTTAATCACATAATTAAAATGACGTTGTTTAAAAATGACCTAAATCAGATTATGCAGCCCTGATTACTTCACGCGTTGATTTTAGTTTTTTCCTTCATTTTGAGTATGTTCTCTTAATGCCCTCACCCTTCGATTTTCAAATTACGCAGCCTCGATGTCCTCACATAAAGGGAATCAAGAGAACAAACTAAAAATGAAGAATTTACTAGTACAGTACGTTCTAATGCAAGATTAGTTTTGCCGCGTCAAAAGAACAAGTAGAAAACAAAAAGTTGTGGGCATCCAGAGAATAATAGATAATGTCAGGTTAAAATTGAAGAAAATTGAAAATTTGAGTATTTTATTATCACATTTTAAAGTTTAGACTATAATGAAAAATTAAAAAATTTAGAGATTTTATTGTTTCTTTTAAAAGTTTGGATTATAATTAAAATATTGACGAAAGTTTAAGTTTTTTTGAGTAATTGAGCCATTAAAATCACTAATAAATAACCATGATTGGAAGAAATTGACAATTTCCCCAAAGGCAAAAAGCTGACTTACAAGGGCAGTCTAAATTTTACAACCCCTTCCCATTCCTATGCAGGTGTGGATGGATATTTTCTATGAATTGGAAAATCACTCCCTTGGAAGTGGTGGACCGCTTGTCCAAGTATTCTCATCCTCTTACCGTTACACTTCTTCTACATACTTAACGGTTACATGGCATGCCCCAGTCAATTATGGGTGATACATTTACAAGTTCATTTTGGCGTGAGCTATTTAAGTTTTAAGCACACATTCTTAACACGGACCACCCTTTGAGGTAGTGTAAGAAGGCCTCCACCTACTTTATTCCAGGGACGACTAAAATACAAGTTGTTGAAAACACGCTCCTAATATGATGTTGTTCTTAAGGAGCTTCATTGCCATCTCCAAGAAGCACATAACTGCATGAAGCAAGTTTACGACTGCCAACATGTAGACCAAGAATTTGAAGTTGGGGACTCGGCTTATGTTAAGCTCAAGGCCCATTGGCAGGCTTTGGCATCAGATGCATTTCACAAAAGCTCATTGTTCGCTTATATGGTCCCCTCAAAATAATTGTAACATTAGTAAAGTAGCTTTTAAATTGGTAGCACCTTCTATTTTCATTCACCCTATTTTTCAAGAATCTATACTAAAAAATGTAAAAACATATGGGCCTTATAAAGATAGTCACTCCTAATCTTTAGGAGATCAATGCTGTTTTTTTCTTTTTTCTTTTTGACAACTGCAAACATCTTGAAGAAATAATAAATGTCCATTGGTCGAGGGAAGAAACAAAAATTCCCTGTTCAATGATTAGGTTGCAACTTGGAATTCATCCACACACCTTGAAGGAATTCAGCCAAATATATAAACATAAGGTTTTGCATACGTATAAAAATATATATGTAGGTACACAAGTGTTGGATTGCAGGTTGGGGACGTGGGTTTCTTCCTTACCATGGATTTGGTTTTTCATATCAGATTTTGTTTTCTAATTTGCTTTAGATTTGGTCAATCTTATTTTTGTCCATGTTTTTACACTTGCATGGTTAGTTCCTAATGACAGACCTAGAGTGGTGGAAGAGAATAGGATGTTATGGATGAAGCATAGCTCAAATTTGTGAATTCTGTCTTGCAATCTTAAGTGAACCAGCTATGAAGGTCACCTGTTACAAATTTATCTCGTAGCACCGTAGCTCCCCCAAGGCATCCTTTATAATATGATATGCAATTAAATAAACACCGCAAACCCTGGACAGACTAATGGGAGTTGCCTTGTCCAATTATAGATGTAAGCTCTACAATCAGTCTTTGGAAACACAATAACATCTAATAACCTGTCAGTTTGCAAATACTTTCCGGAAACACGTTTAGAACATTTGCAGGATCCAACTTTATGGAAATAATTAGCCACAACTCCTATCTTGGGCTAAGCAAATGAGATTCACCCATAAAGAGGACTCGATAGCTTTCAAATCAGTGCTAAGTTGTGGTATTTAAGGATATAAAGCAGTACATTCATGAATTCTGTCACAACACTCTTAGTATAGATCAGAAAGCATATTATGGTCTGCAATCTATCCAAAGAAATGAGTCATCAACTTGCTTGAAACTGGCAAGTCCCACAACTTAGATATCTAAAGATTTGAATGTTCTCTAGTTTCAAGGGATTAAACTGTTGAGAAATCGGGTCCGGATCTGATCCGACCGCAGCGGAATAATCACGAAACTTTTTTCGTGACTTTTGATTTCCCAAAAATCAAGATCTATTTAATTCTATAAAATGATTAACACGAATCATAATAAAG
>JAOQMS010000006.1:30123173-30136839 GCA_027563885.1 Erythroxylum longipes
TGATGTGAGAACCAAAAGCAGATCTTTCGGTGATGAACAAAGAACAAGGAAAGAAAAGTTTAGTGTTGCATGCTTTCTGTGAAGAACAACCGAAAATTTTCTTCTCTTTTCCAAGAAACTAAATGTATCCCTTGCATGTGGGCTATGTGTCAACATGCAAGGTTTCCAAATGCCACAATTTCATTGGTCTATTTGTCTCTTTTTTTAAGTCAAAAATACCCAAAATTTTTAGAAATTTCCTAAAATTCACCAAAAATTCTGAAATAATACTAATAGTCTCCAAATAAATTTTTAACGCAAATAATTCACAATTCACATTTTAAACGCATTGAGAAACCAGTTATACCCAGAAAACATCATGAATGCATATACAATTATTTGTATATGTAAAAATTCGTATGCACATATTAGTGAATACTCAATTATGCAAAGCATATGATGTTCTGGAAATTCTTAAATTTTCTAACCCCTAACATGGGGTATTACATTGAAAATTTGGAGAAAGACATAGCATTGATTATATGTAAGCTTGAACTATTATTCCCCCTATCGTTTTTCGATGTTATGGTCCATTTAGCAATTCACTTACCATATGAAGGAAAACTTTGTAGACCAGTTCAATTTCGGTGGATGTTTCCAATTGAAAGGTAATTTATATTAAATTCAAGAAGTTTTTGTTATGTTATTTGTTTGTAACAATTCCTAAGTGTTTAACTGTTTATGTTTAGGTTTTTATGTTCTCTTAAGCGTTATGTACGTAATAGAGCTTAACCAGAGAGGTTTATTGTAGAGGCTTATATTGCAAATGAATGCTTGACTTTTTACTCAATGTACTTAACTGATGTGGAGATGAGATTTAATAGACCAGAACGTAACTTTGATTTCAATGACGATGGTGGTTTGTCTATTTTCTCCCAAAAGGTGAGGCCACTTGGTGCGGGTAAATATGTCGAGTTAAGTAAGGACGAATTTGAAATTGCCCATTGGTATATTTTGAATAATTGCGAGAACATCGATGCATACATGGAGTAAGTATATTCCTTTTCATTCAAACAATAATATTACAATTTTCTGCATTAACTCATTGATGTTACTGTGTTTTTATTTCCTAATAGAGAGCACAAGGACACAATTCGAAGCAAAGGGATCGTTAATGTTGAAGAAAGACATAGGCAGAAGTTTATATCATGGTTTAGAAATCGAGTAAGTTTCATATTAATTACATATTATATAAATATGACAATATGTCTCATCCTCATATTTATTTTAAATTTGTCGTACGGATGATACGGTTATATAACCGTAACGTGCAAGAAGTGACAACATTATATAGTTTGTCATGTGGGCCTCATATTTGTGGGAAGAAATACACAGGTTGCATCGTTAATGGGGTGCGATATCACATGCAAGATCAAGATAGTCGAGTTAGAAGTCAAAATAGTGGGGTTGTCGTAGAAGGATGTCATGACAATGAAATAATTGACTTCTACGGTGTCATATATGAAATTATAGAGTTACACTACATCAAGGAGAAAAAGGTTGTTCTACTTAAATGCAAATGGTTTGATCTAATTGACATGAGAGTAAACGGGCATGTTACTAGCATAAATGTTAGTAAGACATGGTATGATAATGATCCTTTTGTCCTTGCAACTCAAGCCAAACAAGTTTTCTATGTGAACGATGCTATATTGGGTCGCAATTGGAATGTTGTCCAAAAATTTCAACAAAGGAATGTCTTTGATTTTTATGAAAGGGATATTGGTGAATTAGATGAAAATGTTGATGAAGTCTATCAAGATAGTGGATTGGAGATCAATAACGAAGGCATTACAGTAGAAGATGCAGATATATCTTCATTCTATAGGAGAGATGTCGAGCCAAATATAGTTCAATTGGATGAAATCCAACCTCATCTTATCTTACAAACAGATGAGCACTATACTCAGGATGACTTCGATGAAAATGATGATACTTTGATGGAATATATTAGTGATGAAGAATCAAATGAACATCTACTTAATGATGATGATTTTCTATCACTTGATGATGATGAATGAATGTAAGTTTCATTGTTTGTATTATTTCAAATATTAATAACATAATTATAGGTCTTATGTTGTTGATGTTATAGTTATGTTTATTTACGAGGACTAAAAGCATATTTTTAATGTTTCAGTTCAGTTTTTGCAGTTTGATGATTTTCTGTATTTGATGTGTATTTTCTTATATTGTTGATGTTGTTGATTTTTACACAGGTTCATTACAATGACACCTGGTCATAACAAAGGAAAGAGGGTGGTTATAGACGATGAAGTTTCTCCAACTGAACAACCAGCAATTGCATCATCGCATGAGGAAAGTCAACAACAACAACCTTTACCAACATCGTCTGGTAGTCATGAGGGATCTTCAAGTTTGTTACTGATAACCAATCATATATACATTTATGCTCTCATTACATATTTAGAGTGTTTTAATCATTATTTTGTTTTTTCAGGTTCCAATACTGGCCCCAGAAAATGAGGTAGAGGAAAGACAAAAGGCGTTGAGTTACAACATATGAATGTTGCAATGAATTCCAAGTTGTTAGTGACTATTAACCCAACACAAGAGCGCCCAGTTGATAAGATCCAAGCAGCAAAATTGGCTAGTGAATTGGGCGTTGTTGTTTAGAATGAGTTACCTTGCGTTCAACATGTCAGGCAGTTGATGGAAGACAACTTGCTGCAAAATGCTTTGGATAAAATTTTGGTATTATTTCAATTCATTTTATTATAAGTATTGCAATTTTACTTTATTAAATTAATAACTTATCTAATACGTCTTTTCACAGATGAAGCTCAATACTGTAGATATCGAGCAACCTGAGGTTTCAAGCAGTGTTGTTTCACTGCTGAAACAAAGGGTGAAGGATCACTGCTATCGACTGCATAAATATTATCAGTCTTTTCCTTCCGATGAAGAGGCCAGGAGACAAGTGCCGGAAAGGGAGACTGAAGAAAATTGGAATAAATTATGTGATTATTGGGCTTCACCGCATTTTAAGGTTTGTTTTCTTCTCTTCATTTTTTCCTTTCATTAATCGTATTTATACATTTTATGACTAATACTCTTAATTTAGGAAAAGTGTTAGAAAGCTAAGGCCAACAGAGCCAAAATGACGACTCCGTATAACACTGGCTCTAGATCATTTGTTGTTGTCCGACAAGAATTAGTAAGTGTAACGTATTCAATTTATTATTCTATTTTTAATACAATAATTTCTAATTGGTTAAATTTTATTTTAATTATTATAGAGTCAAACACAATTCCAAAGGTAACAATGTGATCGAATCACACTGTACAAGCACACACACTACAAGAAAGGGCAAGGTTGGACGTCTGAAGAGGCACAAATTAATTATGTAAGTACAAATAAATTTATATTACATATTATTTTCTATATAATATTAACTAATAATTTTTTAAGTTAACTCCATTATCTACTTTACATTGTAGAACCAAATGCAGGAGTTGTTGCAGATGTCATTGGCTGAGGGAAATCAGCCCAATATCGATGACATTTGCAACAATGTCCTTGGAACATGATCGGGTTATATCAAAGGCCTTGGGTATGGCCCTAAGCCTGTTGGAGCCTCTTCTTCACGACCAGCATTGTTGACAGTCTTTCAAGAGGAGAACCAGGTACTGAAGACAAAATTAGAATGTACAGAAGAAAAGTTAAATCGGGGACTAAAACAAATTAGCAAGCTTCAAAAATTGGTTAAACAAATGTTAGGTCCTTCATATGTTAGTGCTAGTGACTCTGATTCAGACTCTTAGTTTGTAAATGATGTAAATATTGTTTTATATATAATGCATTACATTTTATATGTTTATTCAATTTCAACTTATGATTATTTACAAAATATAAAATATGTCTTCAAATTTGTAATAAATTAAAATAAATTCCTTTTAAACAATTATAATAATTATAATTTTCAAAATTAAAATTTGTTACTAAATAATACAAGCTATCAAAAATAATTCGTCAAAAAAAGTCTTCAAAATTGTAATAAATTTAAATAAATTCATCTATAAACATTATCATAATCATTAAATTAAACATTACATTTAGTCACTAAATACTATTAGCTACCAAATGAAATTTGTCACAAAAACTAATTTACTATGAAAAACGTCAGTAAAAAGTATTTGCTACAATAGACATTTCGTAGCTAAATATTTTTCGCTACAAAAAATAAATCGTAACTAAACAATTTTAGTGATGAAAAATAATTCTTCACAAAAGGTTTTTACCGACGTTTCAGAAACGTCTCTAAAACTATTTGCTTACAGGATAAATTAGTAGCTAAAAATTTTTCCTTCCAAAACAAAATCATCACTAAAACTAAATATCGACGAATATGATTTCGGGGGAAAATACTTTTATTTACAAAACTTAAACCTCGCGCAAAACTATTACCTACGTTGCTTTTAATCTTCGATAATACATTTTTCCAACGAAATGTTTTGGTCGCCAAAATTTTTTAGCGACGACTTCTATTAACCATCGTCGAAGTTATTTTGCTACCAGAATTCGGCGACAATTTGGGCGACGAAATGAAATCGTCACACATTACTAATTGTAACGATTTTTCCTTCTTTAGCGACGATTTTAATTGTCGCTAATTACACTATTTGTTGTAGTGCTTGTTACTTGATAATAATTAATAATTTATTAATTTTTCTTATAATATTAATGGGAAGTTGTTTTGTATAGACTTACTGAGTTATTTTGTGGACATATAACGTATTTGAGCTAACATTGTTATAATGTTCCTTATTATTCTTTTGTCTCACAACAATTTGATAATTGCAAAATTACAAGCAGAAACATGTAAATTGTAAAGTGTAAATTAAAAAAAGATTTGTATTTAGTGTTTATGGCTTATGTGAGAGATGGTAATAGACTAATACGTCAAAATTTACCAATTATAATTACAAATATTTTTGCTATGTCTTTAAAGCCAACACACAACATAATTATGTAAGTAATCATCTTTTAAAATGTTTTCAATTAGTATCTTAATTTCTTAAATATTTCTATCAAGTCTTTTTTAACTATCTTAGATTTAGGAATACTTATCAAGTGTGTTAATTGATGAAATTAAAGGATTACTCATCTTTCGAAAAAAACTAAGGAAATTATTTTTTATTTTGGACTCTTTAAAAAAAGAGATATATAGTAAGTAAAAGATTTCTGTTCACTTATTCATATGTCTATGCTTTTTTTATTTTTCCTGTCAAATGTAATGTATTTGTTAATAATTATTTTTCAACATTTGTTGCTTTCTTAGAATGTATAGATTGTTGCTTTCTTAGAATGTATAGATTGTATAGTTGTCTACAAAATTTGCAAAAATATTTTTTATTTTTAGGTTAAAATTATAATGAAAAAATGGAATCATCAAGACAAAATTGATGAACTTAACATCGTCTAACCTTGGTAAGTTTGATCTAGTGTAAAAAAAATTTCTTCTTCAAAAAAATCTAATGGAAATACTCAATATAATTGTATGTTTTACGGTAGAATATTTAAAGGAAAAGGAATTTATGGAATGAAAGAACATCTTGTTGGTATTAAGAGTAGTATTGATTTTTGCAAAAAGAGTACCATTTGATATACATGAAAGGAATAAAAATTATTTATAGAAATAAGTATAAAAGAAATAGGAAAATAAAGAGGCTCATAATGTATCTTTTGGAGATGATGAAGCATAATAAGAATTAGGTCAAGGAAAAATGAAAATTGTTATTGACATAGATTCTTATTTTCTTCCAAGAACTACTCTTAGTTCTAAACCTAGTTTAAAATTTGTTTTGGATGATAAGGATGTTGTTTTATGATGTCAACGAGCATAGGTTAGATGGTTTTATTATTCATGTATTACTTTGAATGCTTTAAATTCACCATATTGTCAAGAAGCAATAGGTGCTATAATAACGATAAGTCTATGATTTAAAGCACCTTGTTATTATGATATTCGTGTGCCTTTACTTCAAGATTAAAAAAGAAATGTTAGTTGATAGTGGATACATATAAGTCTAGTTCAGAAATAACATGATGCAATATTATAGGAAATGAGTGGACTGTTCAAAGATAAAACCCCTTAATTGATTTTTTGATTTATTGTAATATTGGAATAACTTTTATCAAGTATATTGATGTTTAAAATATGGTAGAATGTGCTCATGCTTTATCTTAATTATTTTTTGATGTTTAAAATATGGTAAAATGTTGTGCATTTCACTATAAATAACGTAGCTAATTATATGTTAGTTGATTACTTGTTAAAATAAAAGTATGAGCATATTTATTGGTCTCTATACACTACTTATTGTATAATTCTCATTTTAAAGGATATTAGTTGCATGAACCATATTTTTAAATCTGGCTTCACATGTATCGAACATCACAATTTTGTATATAATCATATTACATCTTTTTCTTAGTTAAGAAAGTAAGATGATTAGGTTGAGATTGTGCTCTTGTTACTACTAGGTTTGTAACTACATTTATGACTTTAAAACATATTGATGATCGGACACTACTTCAAAATTTGTTGACAAGTAAAAAATTTTCAATTCATAAGTTATCAAAAAGTGTGAAAGGAAAAGAAGTTTGTGACATTATTCTAGATAATAAATTTTTGGATGTCTGCTTGATCGTTGTGAAGATTATGGCTCCACCTATAAGGTTATTGAGGATTGTTAACTTTAATGAGAAGTCATCTTTGGGGTATATATATGATGGTATGATATGTATAGAGTTTAGAAAACAATTATGAGTCTTTTTAAAGGGAAAGAGAAATTGTATAAGCCTTACACAGTTATTTTTAATTGGAAATTAGATATACATGTTATTCAAAGAATCCACCTAGCAACTTATTTTTTAATCATTATTACTTATATAGTAGAGACGTATATACAAATGATATTATATATGGCCACTTTGATATGATTGAATGTAAAGGCATTTTCTCTGTTAAAGAGCAATCAAAGTTGATAAATAAAATTAAATTTTATCATGAAGATTTAAGGACTTTTGTTAGATCATCTGCAAAGAGAGAACTTATGATGGAAAAATGCACCCTAGTAAGTTTTCATACTTTTAATTCGTCCTTTACTTATTAATAATATACTCGTCTCATTACTATTAATTTAAAATATATATGAGTGGTAGAATTTATTTGAGGAAAGTGCTACCATGTTAAGAAAATTCTCTATTATATTACTCAGTCAAATAACTTCTACATTAGGTTGTGAATTTAATTAGAGCATTTTGAACATTTTCATACAAAAAAATGAAATCGTTTGGAACATAAAAAACTCAATATCATTGCTTATGTTACTTATAATATGATGATGAAAAACAATTATTGTATTGATTTATTTTTATTAATTTTATAATTTCTCTGTTATATTCAGTATGCTTAGTAAGAAGAGAACATATAATCCAATTAATATTAATAATATTGACCATATTAAGAAGAAAAAGAACCATTACTTAATCTTGATTATAATGAACTTGAAAATGTGATGTATGAAGATCTGTCATAATGACTGAATTAAGAACATCTACTGATAGTCAATTGATATCTTATTTTGATCGTATTTAACATTAAAAGTATAATATATTACAAATTTACAATATAGATAATTTCATACATTACTAATTTGTAATTTATTTGAAGGCAGTAGAAGATGTTGATGCATATACTTTAGATAAAAGTATGGTTTATGAGCCTTTAGATGGTGATGAAGAATTTGGAACTTTTGACAACGATGAGACACAATTTCCTTAGGAATACATTTATGATTTTTATTATTATCTAAATGTTATTTTAGATTCAATTTTAATTTGAATTATTATATTTTTTTATTTCAATGCACTATTTTACTTTTCTTTATTTTTATAATTTATATTTATTATTTATTATATATCGATTTTATGACGATTTAATACCGATTAAACCTTTAAACCTTAAATATTTTTTTTATCGGTTCAATGTCCTATCCAATTTTTAAAACATTGATATTAAGCTTAATTCATATATGTTTCCAATTGAAAGTCTTCATACTCCTCACTGATATATAACTTACAGCTTTTAAAGTATGGTGGTCACATAAATTATTTGCCAAATACAAAAATTATAAATGTAAATCCTATTGAATCTATTATATATGAGTGAGAGATATTGAAATATTATAATATCGGACACCAAAATGGGTCTTACATAAATTAGTTTTGAATTAAATGATATCTTATAAAAATAAAATTTTTGAATATTTTTTAAAGGTGACATGGAGAAGGCAGCTAATAATAATGTGAGATACTTACATATCTAATTAAATGTGTTAGGTAAATTAAAGATTAAGAAATTTTACATAAGAAACATACATTGAAAAGAAAGAGACAAAGGTCTTTAAAAAATAAGAAATTTATTAACATATTGTTTCAAAAGGACTTTTAATCTATAGATTCTAAAAATATTTTTGTATAAATACTTTCTTGATGAATGATACATATTTATAATATTATTGATTTACATTTTGATAAAGAATCATTTTTTTCTCACATAAATTTTCTTTTGCACTTAATTTATGTTATATTATTATTCACTATTAATAAATAAAAATAATATATATTAATCTTAATCCTTATTTGTACAATTACTTACTCTTTATCGGTCAACTTTAATGTTTCAATACTTATTAGTAAACTTAGCATTGGGTCGGGTTAGGGTCTGCGTCAAGGCTTGATTCGAGGTTGAAATGTGTCTCTAATTAATGGCTTGAATTCGAACTTGATCAGGTTTGGGTGGTTTTGATTTTTGAAGCCCAATTGAGCTCAAATTAAGCCCAAATGTTTTTTTTAAATTAGCAAAATGATATCATTTCAACAAAGTATATTCAACGTATTTGAGTCTAGGGTGGGATCGGATTTCTCGAACCCAAGTTCAAACCTAGTCCAAAGCTTAAAATTTTAAAAAAATTTAACAATTTGAATTCTATATCGTATCGACCAATAGCGATTGTACTGATGAAAAATTGGAACCAAACAAAACCGTTGTATTATTTATACATAAAAATGAATATGATAAAATTGTCAACAATTTATTTAATAAACAATAAAGATATAGATAAAATTGTATTAAATAATTTCTTTTGTATAATTATATTTAGTTCTGCAATTTATAATTACTTTGTATAATTCTATACTATTTTAACATAATTTAAATATTTTTAAAATTTATATATTCTATATTAACAATATATATACTTTTTAGTGCATAATGTGAAAATTATTATAATAACTTTTGAAATATGTAAAAACAAGATTTGAAATAAATTTATTTATTATAAATGTATATTTTTTACTTTGTCATATACTTAATTTTATATCTACATGAGAGTTAAATCATCTTTCTATCATCTTAATTTATAAAAAAGTATGTGAAAATAATATTAATAAAATAAAAATATTAAGTATATCATATTTATATTATTATGATTTGTTGCGATAAGATTGAAGTAAGGTAAAGAAATTATCGAATATAATATATTGAAAGATTGTTTGCAATTTTCAAGAATATTTTATAATTTTAAAAAATGATCCAAAAATATAATTAGTATTAATTGGTACTGATATTATACCATATCCGAATTAAATCTCGTACTAATTTTAATATGATATCCAATGATTTAAAAAAGAAACCAAACTGACCAATTTAACCTGACAAGTACGAACCGCCTAACTTTCAGTCCAGTTTAGTTATATATTTGAAAAACCGGAAAACCAGTCCTGAAACAATAAAAGTGAGAGTCTGTGAGCCATGTGGGCCCAGCTATTGGGTATGCCTCTGCTTTTCGACATCTGTTAACCATCATTAATGCAATTGAAGATGTGTACAAAAGTTATTTTATGACTATTTATTCATTCAATTTTTCTATTAAATAGATGTATAGTTATAAAATAAGATAGGCATAAAGTAATAAAAATAAATGATCTATTCCTAACTATTTAGAGTTAAATGAATGAATGCGATAGGCATAAAATAATAAATAGAAGCAGAGGATATATTCCCAACTGCTTAACCCTTCTTTATTTGAGCGGTTGGATCTAATAAATACGTGACTGCAGTGCAACCTGCTGAAAATACTGGTGTCAATCTTGTGATGGATGAAACCAATCAGTTGATGTAAGCAATATTTGGAAAAATGATGTAAGCAATATTATCTGTTACAAGAAGTGGAATTTTATTTCAGGAGAAGGTTCAATTGGCGGTGGTCTCTTAAAACAATTTAAGAGCCCTTCTTAAGATTAGGGGTTCAAATACGAATTTCAGCATATTTTTTAAAAACTCCTAACTTCACTTTAAGTTTGTTGGTACATATATATGATTAAGTGATTTATTTAAATAAATAAATAATTCATAATTTAAATTTTATTTAATATATGCTTTAGAATTAATATTATTATATAATTTAAATTTTTTATTAAAAATGCATTTAGGCTAGAGCTAACAAAAAAAAAAAACAATTTAATCTTAATTTGATTTCATAATCATAAAAGTTAGAGAATGAGATCTTTTGTAGATGACATCCTCTAATACAAATTGAGAAAATGACACGACAGATCTTATCTCCACGTATCGTGGTCAGAAAGCAACAAATTCGTAAAGCTGAAGTGCCAACAAAAGTTTGCTGGCGCTATCTTTCGGCTTCGTCCCATCATCAACCTTGGACACAAGTTGCTTATGTGGTCACATTTACTTGAGAAATTGGCTTCTTTCTTCCCCTAGCCACTCACTGTTTACGCTTTCTCTATTATCGCTCAAGCAGGACACATTACAACAATTTTACAGTCCTGAAAGAGACTTGTGCATGCAAAATGGGGACCTATACAGATAAAGCAGAGATTGCCAATTACCTTATCCTTGTGTATCCTTACCCGTCCTCCCACTCTATATGTGTAGTTTCGCGTTCATAGAATCCACTTTACGATACCCATGAAGCACCGATAGTTTAGATTTCTTAACTGCTAAACGAACTCTCGTTTACGTTGTCCAGTCAATTGCTAAGCCTTCAAAAGGTCCACCAATAAAACAATGTTCAGATGAATATGTAATAATCCTATAAAGAATAATATATTTTGCCTTATTACATTTTTTTGTAATTTGTTAACGAATTACATGAATTTCTAAAACACAATTATACAACGTGGATCTCGACAAGTCTTACAAAATGAAAGATGAATTGGAGGGTGTAAAAATTATTAAATGAATATACTATAAGACATCGAACAAAAATACAAGATATTAAAGATAAAAAATACAAGTTACAAAAAGACAAGCTACATATATAATGTCAAAATATGAAATATATCATTACTCGTACTAAAAGCACCTTTTCTCAAACTTTGATTTAAAAAATGAATGTAAGGGAAGGGTCTACCAAATCATAGTTATGAGATGGTGTCGTTCATAACCTCGATCTTATAATTGAACAATATATGAAAGGAGTGTTTTTTTTTTCTGATGAAAATATGTTTTTGGACGCACCCATAGTTGCTCGAAAAGCAATCTAGATAAACACGAAGTACTTACTCTTTCAAATAATATTACGATCATTAAGAAATTGTTATGATCATTCTTTAAAGGACCAATATAAATTAATTTCGAGGCTCCCAATTAATCACCTTCTTTAATTCTGTAGCTTAGTATAGCCGCAATTTCGCTATCCATGCCTAGCTCCTACTCCTTTAAACCTCACTAATGTTCCCATGTGAATTGTGTCATATTACATTAATCATCTGAGAAAATGTTTAAGAGAATATGTGGCTACGAGAAGAAACCACATGTAAATGAATGTTCTTTTGCATGCTTCCTTTTAAGAAAAGTCAAAAGTTGTTTCAACTACATGTGACAGCTTTAAATTGCTTGAAATTAATGTCTGTCATTGGACCCTCCAAGTATGCGACAAGAAGACAGAGAGAAAAGATAGAGCTCTCTCGCACCCAATAATTCAATCGAACTACCGTCAACGGAGAGAATAGATTTTTTATGGGTCCAAAGTTCCTGGAGCCGTAAACAACTAAGTAACAGTTAAAGCTTGTAGGTTTAGCTATTCACACCGAAAGAGAAAGGTCATTGTATGGAGTTACATTGGCTACTAGCTGGCCTGTATGCCTATATGCAAACAAAACATAGGGCTACTGATGGTATTGACTTCTCATTGAACCACACACTTTTACTTCGACGATCACTCAATTCAATCATGTTCAAGGGTAAAACAATATGCGTGGTGGTTTTGCTTCTCACTTATCAAAGAAAGTTCACTAAAGAATCTTATTTCTACGCATATATATATATATATATATATATGCGCGTACAAATAAGATTTAAACTGTAGTGTAAGATTTCGATCATTTGATTTGAGCCCGAAGATGAAGTAAATGTCTTATTTTCAGCAAGGAATTTCTTAATTCAAAGTAAGTGAAAGTTTCTGAAGGGGTACAGCAGTTTTGCAAAATCTAGCACAATTAAAAACAGAAAAATAAAACACAAGATAAACAAATCAACACCTAAAATTTGATAACGTAATTCGGCATACCTTGTTTATATCTACGAGGCCCTCACCTAACTTATTTACTTTCACCTGTGATACAACAATAGTTTTACTCAAAACTTTATAAGGCCGACTCACTCAACTCTTGATACTATCACTCGTCTTCATTATTCATAAAAGTAATTCAAACCCAATAGTACAACTGCCTCGTACTAACCTCAACAGAGGACTTTTCTCAACAAATTTTAACAATAAAGATAATAAAGAACAACTTAAGTGATCAAAATAATAACGAACATAAACGAACGCACTTGAGATAAGAAAAACAACTTCTCTAATTAATTCAGCTCCTTTAATGACAGATTGGAAAGTTGTTCACTGAGAAACATAAACTTTTCTCTGCCAAAACGTTGTAAACATCAGAGCTGCAAGATTCATGATGACTGCTGGAATTTTTCGTACACAAACATCACTGTCAACAGCCACCAGAAATATACCCAATCCACTCAACAAATATCACGCTATCGACTAAGAATAGCAGCTGCAACTTTTGGAATTTTCTCACACCACAACTTACAATTAGCAGCGACAAAACTAATACCCCATGAACAATAAAATAGCCATCAAAGATTCACGCACATATCAGTAAAACTTAACTGCAAAAGTCAACACCTTCAACCTTCTCCACAACCTACGGTTATTGTTAAAGAGAGATGGAGAATTCCCAACAAAAGTCACATACAAAGAACAACTCTACAGCACTAAATGGTTATTCAAAAACAAAGGAATATATAGCCGCAGAAAATATCCATTAACTCAAAAAAACAACCTACTTAACTCAATAAACACCCAGCCAAATTATGCAACCACTAATAGACAACTACCACAGCTTACTGAACTCCTAATCAACAATGAAGACATTTGGAAAAGGAAGTTGCAAGATTTTTTTCTCACACTCATGAATTACATAGCCAACTGTTGGACCAATGGTGGTTGACAAATTAAATCCTTCTATGTTTTGATAATAATAAAATGTATAGAATTGGTTAAG
>JAOQMS010000006.1:30136939-30152203 GCA_027563885.1 Erythroxylum longipes
ACCATTACACACTTTCATTGATCTTTCAACTCCCAAAATTGGTTTAACACTATCCCATAATATTCCAGTCATCAATCTAAAGAAAATCACTATGTACGGTACACTAAATCTCCTCACTCATTTTCTAGCAAATCAGAATATCACTGTTCTTAACCATTTAGCAGTGAACTAATGATGTATGCTTCATTTCATGCAAAAATTACATAATCATAACAAGCTTACTTGTTTGAAGCTCCAATCTCTACAAAATCACGTAATCCTAATCTCTCATACACCCACGTATATCAACTTGAAAGTTGACAAGGAGGCTCGGTCTTTCTTGGAATGGAAGAAAGGAACATCCAAGTAGAAGTGGGGACAAACAGAGAAAATCAAGGTTTAGCTTCGGTGAATATTTGATGAAAAGCTCTGGGTTAGGGGAATTCTAAAGAAAGAAGTTTTAAGAAGGATAAAAACAGTAGCTTGTCTTTTAAAGGCAATAAAGATCTTAACTAGCTACGACACCTGTCTAATTCTTATCCGCTTATCCACTTCCCTTTATCCAAACTCATTTAAGTATAATTTATATTTAAGTTTATGACTCAGTAATACCACTGCAATCATAAGTCATAACCTCTTACTCACTTTCAGATTTTTCTTATAGCACATCATTTCGGGTCCACTTTACGTTCTTTTCTTGACCCCGACACTGAAGTCATTTTTGCAACACTTTCCTCTAGAAACATATTCCCCTATATCTTATGTCTCCATTGACACCAAAATCATTCAATTTGGTTCTGTCCTCAATCATATTGAACCTTTCTCTATTGGGGTAACTAGCATAACATTCGCTATAGGTATCAGATCAAGATCCTTGTTAGATGGTTTGAAAGAGACTTATAGGTCTATAACTTTCTTGAAGATCTTAGAAACAAATTCTATCATCTGAAGGGTCTAAGATGGACCAGACGATACAAAATGAACAGTATACAGAAGAAGAAGTTTCGGTCACTTAGCCAGAAAATAGACGAATGCAAAAGCAGACAAATGCAATAAGCAGAAGAAGCAATAAGCAGACGAATGCTAAAAGCAGAAGAGGTAATAAGCAGACGAATGCAAAAGCAGACGAATGCAATAAGCAGAAGAAGCAATACTCAAATGAATGCAAAAGCAGATGAATGCAAAAGCAGACGAATGCTAGAAGCAAACGAAGCAATAAGTAGATGAAACAGAAAGTAGACAAAGTTTCGGTCATATAAACAAAAAGTAGACGAAACAAAAAGCAGATGAAACAAAAAGTAGACGAAACAAAAAG
This sequence comes from Erythroxylum longipes, assembly GCA_027563885.1. Lineage (NCBI taxonomy): Eukaryota > Viridiplantae > Streptophyta > Magnoliopsida > Malpighiales > Erythroxylaceae > Erythroxylum > Erythroxylum longipes. Next base: position 30,138,234 of record JAOQMS010000006.1, read on the forward strand.
TAGACGAAACAAAAAGTAGACGAAGCAAAAAGTAGACGAAACAGAAAGTAGACGAAGTTTCGGTCATATACACAAAAAGTAGACGAAGTAGAAAGCAGACGAAACAGAAAGCAGACGAAACAAAAAGCAGACGATTCAGATGGTCAACTTAAGAAGAAGCAAAGTCAACTTAAGACGATACATGTCAATGAGTGCATGTACAATTATTTTCATGTATGCAAAGACTCAAATTCACATGCATGTATGCTGACATTCCGCTGAGCATGAAATGCAAATTTTCCTCTAACTCTCTCATTGCCATTCTCCCCATTATTAAAATCGAGGTTATAACCCTTAGAATGGGGACAGGATACTAAACTTAACAATCTTAAAAAGTAAAATAAGGTTTATTCTTGACCCTTATAAAGAACAAAATGAGGTAAAATAAGACTCATTTTTCAACCTATAATGATGCTTTTTTTACTTTGCTCATGAACGACCCATGATTATAATTTTTTAAAAAAATTTTATTGTTGATGATAAATTAGTATTAAGGCTTTTTTTTACTTACAAAGGAAGTAAAAACAAACACTATCTCAATGTTCGACGATAGAAAGCTCCTTGCAAATCTCAATGGATAAGATCTAAAACAGCACCCGGAGGCTTCTAGAGGATGTGTAAGCCTGGGCTTGAGAATACTGCTATCGCGGCCAATCGATTCGCACATTGGTTTCCTTCGCGATAGATATACTAGAATGTCACCTTCCAGTCGCGGTATATCAACGCCGGGGTACTTGCAACCAAAAGATTAGTCTCAGACATGACTAAATTTGAAGAAGATAAAATGTTAATGACTTCTAGAGAATCCACTTCGACTTCGATGTGTCGATAGCCCAGCTCCCATGCTAATGTAAGGCCTGAGTGAATGCCCCAGAGCTCAGCAGTCAGCGGCAAACCCCCACCGATATTCTGGAGGAACCCGCCGCACCACTGACCTCGACTATCCCTCAGTAAGCCGCCAATAGTGGTAATGTGTGAGCCTTGCTTTACCGCACCATCGATGTTTAATTTACCCTCATTCGGTTTGATCCAACCAACTAAACGACCTCGGGCCAAGCCCTGCGTCAGAAACACTCGGTGTTTCTATAATCCGTGCTCTTTCTATCCAATCGACATAGTCCCACGCTAATCGCGATCCGACCTCCGGCCAGGCAAAGTCATCCTCAAAGGGACTTTTATTCTGCCATTGCTATAAAAACCAACAGGCGACCCATAGATAATAGTCCACTCGATTTGTTTAACATTTTCCTGCTTCGTGAGGTTAGACAATAAACACCTCCCCTCATCGAGATGAAAAAAACCTGTCTCCACCACTGCAACAGGGAATTGTTGCCAGAAGGATTTCACACGTTGGCAATCCCTTAAACCATGCAAAATTGACTCTTCTTGGCCACAAAAATGGAAGCTGTTATCCCCTGAAAGATGACGCGTCACTCTTTGTTGGTTGGTGAGCAGTTTATTCTTGGCCACCAGCCAAAGAAAAGACCTAATGCGTTAGGGCCCTAACCATTTCCAGATTACTTCCCAAATATGTTGATCTGCATCCGAGGTCTGATCTTCAATGAGATCATAAGCTGATGCCACTGTGAAACCCCTATGTGTGGTGGGACCCCAGTCTACTGTGTCCTCTCCCGTTTGTAAGTGGTTGGGTCCGGTGACCACAATAGCCATGCAAATAGTGGAGGGCAGATAGTGTTGGATCAAACTCCATTGCCAATTGCCATTTGCTTTTATATAATCCAACACTTTATTAGAAAGAACGCTATTCAGAATTTAAGCAGTCGTTACATCAATGAGGGGGGCCCCAGTCCTCCACCCAGTTGTCCAGCCATAATTGGATCTGCTTTCCATTACCCAATTTCTAATTTAACCCTTGCCTCACAAATCGCCAAGTTGTTGCGATCCCCTGCCAACAGGCTGAAGCGCCAGATCTATCGACCGAAGGGGGGATAGACTGGGTGTCTAGACAATATTTGGCCCGGAGGACTCGGACCTATAAGGCTGTAAGATTAGTAATCAGCTCCCATCCTAACTTGGTGAGTAATGCATCATTGGAAGAACAAATGCGTTTAAGCCCAAGGCCCCCTGCTGATTTAGGCTAACACACTGCCTCCCAATTAACTAAGTGTGTTTTCCGCTGACCTCCCTTCAAGCCCCATATAAAGTCATGCATTAGCCTCTCCATCTCATCACAAACCTGCCTCGGGAGTTGCACATTTTGCATCGTATATATGGGCAATGACGCAATAACTAATTGGGTAAGAGTTACCCGCCCTGCTAAGGACAAAGTTTGGGCACGCCAACCTATTAGCTTAGTGTGCACTTTATCGATAATGTATTGATAAGTAGTTCTCGTTGTGCGCTCATGAATCAGCGGGACTCGTAAATATTTGCCAAGATTTTGCATACAAGTAACTTGCATCAGTTGACTGAGGTGACCCATCCTATCACGAGAGACATTCTTGGAAAAGAAGACCTTAGTTTAGCTATGCTAACTTTATGCCCCGAAGCCTTACAAAAAGACTCCAAAGTCCGTGTAATTACCTGTGTCCGAGCTTTCGTAGCTTCTGCAAACAAGACGAGATCGTCTGCAAAGAATAGATGGGATATGGAAGGTCCCATAGGCTCAGCTTTATCGGCTTCCACTATCCCTGGGCCACCTCTGTTGAGATTAGATGGCCTAGCCGTTCCAGGCACAAAACAAACAGATACGGCATGAGGAGGTCACCTTGCCATATACCCAGAGTAGGGTGAAAGGGTTCAGAAGGGGCACCTTGCCACGCCACTTGCATAGACACCGTAGTCACACACTCTATAATGACTGTGATGAGAGTATTTGGGAGACCGATATCTAGTAAAGTGTCATGGATAAAAGCCCAGCTTAGACGGTTATATGCTTTTTCCAAGTCAACTTTAAGAGCTAGATACTCAAGCTTCCCTTTTTGCTTTCACATCGAGTGGATAATTTCCTGGGCGATGATAATATTATCAGATATATGTCACCCCGGTGTAAAACTGCATTGATTTTCCTCCACGAGATTATCCATGTGGGGTTTCAAACGGTTCACAAGAACTTTAGATAGGATTTTGTACATCACTGTGCAGAGGCTGATGGGGCGAAATTGAGAGATATTGGACGGAGAGGGTATTTTGGGGATCAATACCAGCAGAGTATGGTTCAGATCTGGTTCCCAACGTTCCAACCGAAAAACCTCCTGAATAAATGCCACCATTGTCGGCCCAACCGTGCTCTATTGACTTTGGAAGAATAATGCGTTTAATCCATCGACCCCAGGGCTTTATTGGGATTCATGCCAAAAACCACGTTCTTAATTTCATTTGCATGGATTGGTAATGTTAGGTCATGGAGCCGCACTTCTGATAGCAAAGGGAATGCGCCTGAAATTGGGAAACGACAATTGCTCCCTTCGTCGCTAGTATAAAGTTGGACAAAAAATGTCCTGGCTAGAAGGCACAATTGCTAGGGATCCGAGATGAGTACTCCTCGATGGTCCCTAAGGCTCTCAATCTTCAGTTGTTTTCTTTTGGATAATGTGACAGCATGATAGTACTTGGTATTACGGTCCCCCTTTGATAGCCATTCACACCAGGCTTTCTGGTGCCAAAAGAGCTCCTCCTCACACATCACCTGCATCAGCTCCTCACTGAGTTGATCTTCCAGAGCCAGAAGATAGTCTACGTTGTGATCCTGTATGGCATGTTTTATACCCACCAAGCGGGCGAGTATTCTTTTTTTCCTGGAAAAAATGTTGCCAAAGACTGACTTATTCCAGTGCATGAGATGGTGGGAGAATTTATTTAATGCCTTACTCAAGGTCTCCTTATTAGGAAGCCAATGTGCTATGACCACCTCATCAAAACCACCATGGGTGAGCCATGCATTTTGGAAACTAAACATTAGGGTTCCTAAAGCTTGAGAAGCTAGGCTAGCTAAAGAAATCAGCATAGGCCTATGGTCCGAACCAAGGAAGGGAAGGTGTCGGTTCACCGTGTGAGGGGAACGCCTCCAGCCAGGTCGTAGAGCCAAACACTCTATCTAATCTAGCCTGAACGGGGCCTCTCCTCCACGTGTATTTGGATACAACATAGCCCAGGTCATGCAAGCCGCACCCATGCACCCAGTCCCAAAACTGTTTTGACTACCTGGGTGGAAGGGGTGCCACCCCTTTTATCCGAAGATTCTAACTTAGCGTTAAGTCCCCTCCAACAAGCCGGGGTCTAGACTTGGAATTACCTATCCACCTTAGTAAAGGCCAGAGAAGGTTTTGGGTGGGTAATTGGGGTCTAGCATATACTACTGTAAAATCAAAGTAGCAATTCCCATACTTTACGATAGTATGAATAAATTGGTGGTGGGCTATTACGACAAATATCTCAAAGGTTTTGGACCATAATAACCAAATCCCACCCGAAAAGCCTACGGCTTCGACTAAAAAGGAATAATCCAAACCCAACGTTTTGGCGATTGAATCTACCGTGAGGCCACTAATACAAGGTTCCGGCAAAACTAGAATACCCAGTTTATAATTACTGATGTAATTACGCAGTAGAGTATGAAACTTGGAGCTCGCTGCCCCTTGATAATTCCATATTAGTACCGACATTAAAACAAGGGGGTTAAGAAAAGTACTCTGACGAAGAGGAAACCGCACTGCTTGCTAGGACTTCCTTGGTGCCAGCGCCCTGCAGCTGCATACCCAACCCCTCGTCTTGACCCCGTTCAGTGGTGGTGTCCATCATCCCTGATGACCCGTTAGCTGGTTCTGTATGAAGTTCCGGTACACTCCCCTGATACCGACCTCCTTCCTTGGACCCCTCTACACCATCCATTCTCTGTGAGTGGTCCTCGAGCACCAGCCCCCGCTCTGCAATGGCTTGGCTATCACAGATCATTTCTGTGTGAGAAGATATCTCAACCACCAGGTGATGGGCCGTGGCAGAGGGCTGGATTTGGACTGTAGGGAAATGGGTCGGGCCCCTATCTGAAAGACCCCTAGCCATTGGGCTGTCTCCCATAGCCTGCTGCTTGGATCCACTAACCTTTCCCTTGGATCCAGTTCATATGGGCCTTTTGGGCCCAGCTGGAGGCGCCACCAACCCTGGACTTTTCCTTGCAGTTTCGGCGAGCCCATACAATTGTAGCCATTGGCCTGTCCCAGACGCAGGTGGGAGAGACGTTGTGTCTGACAGTCCCGCACTCGCTTCGCCCATGTCTCCCATTGAACATAGATCCAAGGGCCATAGCCGTTGGCGTTGCCTGGAGGTTGCGATGGTAGCAGTGCACTAGACGTAAACGTCCGTCCAACCTCTCCTTCACCTGCGCTTGTGCTTGGAATATCGGTGTTGGTAGGAGCTTGCGGTTTCGTCGTACAACTGCTTGAATCATGCCCCACTAGCTACATGTAAAATATATTTGGGGTAGCCCTTCAGAAGACACCAGAAGGGTCTCTCCATCAAGCTCTACGCTAGACCGGATTGGGACGCTCAAGTCGATTTCAACAGCTACGCGCGCAAACTTGCCCCTCTATGCTTGTCAGTTGGTTTCATCAATCTTCACCATGTTTCCCACCAGATTCCCTAAGGCTTTGAGTATCATGGGATGGTATCTTGCAATGGACAATTATAGAAATCTCATCCAGCCACAGCTCGAGTGATTTTTCCCTGGGATGGTCGGAAGTTGGGCGTCCACCGTTGCACCGAGAGCGCATGTCCAAAGATGACCCATGGTCTATTAATGAGGGCGTTGATGAAGTCACCTTCTTCAATGAAGTTGACAAGGAAGAAGTCATGCTCGAGATTGACTATCTTCATGGGATCTCGCGGGTTCCACAGCGTCTTCAATCGGGAGTTGAGTACCCGATACCCTATTTGGCGACCAAAGAGTTTGATGACCACGGCTTTGGCCCATTGTTGATCAAGTTTTTCTTTAAAGCTATGGGAAAGCGTCTTCTAGCTCAACGGGTTCGTCTTCAGGCCATGCATCGTTGTCGGTTGTAATGCCCCCCATTGCTTCCCCCATCACAGCAGCGCTATATGACAGGGAGGGTCGTGAAGGTGGATCCTCCTCTCTTTTGCGACTACGCTTTGCATGCTGTCCCTCTTGTTCGAGGGTCTTCACGAAGCAAGCTCGTGTACTCAGCAGAGAACACGAAAGACTAGAAGTGTAACTCTCAATGTTTGTAAGTCTCGTCACCTTCTCTAAAAGTTAAAATGATAAATTATTTAAAATGGCTTTAAATAAACTAATTTTTCTAAATAGGAATCAACCTTATACAACTCTCAAGAAGAATAGAAGTCACCTGAAGTTTTACGATAAACAGCGAAAAAAGTTAATTTCTTTCAGCAGAGCTGACATGTCAAGTATGATTTATTGACTAACCCGTGGACACGCGTTCGTTTTGTGTAGTAACAGGTGAGAGTTTCTTTTCACGTTATGTGGAGAGTGTCTAATAATTGGGAGCGTTGACTGCGTATTGTCTCTTCTTCACTCCGCAATTGCTCCCATTACACGATGTTGTGGTTTGGAATTTGAATGATTTGTTTTAGGTTGTTTTCTTTGTCCTTTACAAATCTTGTTTTAAATGTTCTACGGAACATTCTCTTGCGATTTTCTTGCTTCTTACCCGAGAAGTTAATATTATTCTCGTTGCTTTCCTACAAAAAGACATTTTTACAACACTAATGTTTTCAGAAATAATTTGTATACATGGTGGTATGTTGGAACTACAAGAAGTTATAATAATATGTTCATTCTTTATTTCTTCTTCTTTTTTAAGCCTCACGAGATATCATAGACAAGTCTTAACTATAGAAAAACACTTCTATGCTATTCACATTCAAATTAATTCTCGCTCAAGTCGGGTAGGTCCTTGCCGGAGGCGAAGCTTTCTTAACTAAATAATCACACGCAAGCTATAGGCATTTTGCTACATATCCTGTACGGCAAACTAATGTTAACGACGACGGCTTGCTTATGAAGCAGGGGGCAGATGGTGACTAACCTCATTACTGTTCAAAGCGAAAGAAGGTGAGAGAATCTATCTCCAATATCAGTGTCTTTTTCTCCGTCTCTCTTAGCCACAGATTTCTTCTCTGTTTCAATGAAGTTTGATACAAGTAAATCATTTTCAGTGAGTTGGGTCTGTCTCACACCTCATTTACAATTTCACTACTTTCTAAAGCCGGTAAAGCAAGCTCCTTTCTCTCTGTCTCTCTCATATCATTTGCATAGCTTTTAAAGCATTGCTTTCTGACCACTAAATGGCTGTCTTTATCGGTGTCTGTACTGTACTGTTCATGCATTGCTTTGCTCTTTATCTCCTTGGCCTGAATTAGCCTTTCTGATGATGAGAGAGTCTTCGCAATTTTCTGGGTTAAAGATACACGAGTTCTTAATCTGTCTCATGTTTACTAATATGCTGTTTTTCTTTTATTTATTGGTGTTGAATAATCTTTGATGCCCTTTTTTCTTCTTCTTTTGAAGCTTTTGATATGTCAAACACTGGGCTAACATCCTACTAAAGACTTCTAAGAAGCTTCTTGGTGGAATTATGGTTAGTCTATATAGTGCTCAACGTGATTTTTCAAACAGTAGTCTGAAGAAAATCGAGTTAAACACTTAAACTTGGTTTTTCCCTTTCGGAGCAGAGAAATTGTTAAGAGGGAGTTTCCATGAATTGAAATGTCCTCATCCTTCAATCTCAGAAACTGTAACTTTGTTGAATTAGTCAAGGAAACATTTTATTCCTCAATTCTTCTTAAAGGATACAAATTGGGTTGATCGTTTGGGGTTCGGAAACTGGACTTAGCATCTGGAAAATTATTGATCTCACGTCAACGCTCATCAAAGTGAAAGGTTTTGGGGAATTTAGGAATCAAGTATTGAAAAAGTACATAATGATTCACCACAGGATGCTTTAAGGAGTAAGGTTGATTGCGGGAAAATGATGAACCCTTTTGGGGCTAAAACAAATGCACTTTCATTGGAAGATGACTCCACTTACAAGTTTTCTAGCTCAACAACGACCTCTAACAACAGGGATTGTTCGTTTATTGATTTGAAGTTGGGGAGGTTGGGTGATCTAAAAGATTCCAAGAATTCCAGAATTCCTGTAGGAGCAACTATTGCTTCTTCCTCCGAGTCATCTGCACCTTTAACACCTTCTAAGGGAATGCGTCTTCGAGCAAGCTCCCAGGCTGCATATTGTCAAGTGTATGGATGTAAAAAGGATCTCACCTCCTCAAAAGAGTACCACAAGAGGCACAAAGTTTGTGAATCTCACACCAAGACTTCAAAAGTCATTGTGAATGGAATTGAACAGAGATTCTGTCAACAATGTAGCAGGTTTGTTGGATTTCACTTACAATACCAAAATTTAGGAAGTTATATAAGTTGAATTCCCCCAATCTATGTCTTTGAAATTGGAGGTTCACCCCTTTCTTCATCACTCATCCTACCATCTGCCCTTTCTTTTTTAACCTCCCGCATCTGAACAGTTATATCATAGTTATTTTGATTATTGCCTCTAGTTAGCTTGAGTAACGTGTTCTTTATTTTCTAATCTGAATATATTATAGACTTCCTAAATTTAACCTTCTTGAAGTTCAATTGCGGAGGTGTATTTAATAGTACAAGTTGAACATAGACTTTTGGATGTTCAAATGTTTTCAGTCATGTAGCCGCTATAAAATATACTAGCTTTTAATTTCCCAGGTTTCATTTGCTGGCTGAATTTGATGATGGTAAGCGCAGCTGTCGTAAACGCCTTGCAGGCCACAATGAGCGCCGAAGAAAGCCTCAAGTTGGTATTCACTCTGGAAGAACTGGAAGACCACTTCATTCGTTCAACGGTAGAACATATGGATTAACCTAGTCTCTCTGGTTTCTTGTATGGCAAGTGTTTACTAAATGAGCTTCCCGACTTTTAAGAAGGTTTAATTTGGTTGGAAAATTGAATCTTGTTCTGAAAGACTCCTTAAGGTTATTTGAACATGATTTATGTCAAGCTAAAACTTAGGATGAGAGATCATTGCTATGTTTTAGGTAAAAGAGATGTACTAAAACCCCTTTGGAGGTAAGTGAGTATTAGTTCCAGTGGGACTTACAGAAGATACTCAAACCTTGATCTAGATAAAGGATTCAAAAGATATAGTCAAGTCCCTCTGAACATGTTTTTCTATCTGGCTAAATGTCTAGTGCTTTATTTGTGTATGTGGGTACTTTGACTTGCTATTCTTTGTTCAAGCAAGATACTGAAAATTTGCCATTCTTGAGCCTTTGTAGATTCACCCTGTTCGTTATCCATTTTGGGAATTAACCATACAATGCAATCTTTACGCGACATACTTGTCCTTAAAAGCATGCAGCTCACTGGATGGCAGGAGAGCACATAAAAGCCCTTTTACGTATGGTGCAAAAATTAAAAACTCTTGATCTGTCTTCATCATCATTAGCCTCACTTGACAGTGCTAAAATTTTGAGTATTTGCTGTAATTTGATGTACTCATCCAGTGTGAGATTCATATAGGAAGAATAACAGTCGATGTGCATATATGTGCGTACTCTTAGTTTCCTTGCATTTGATCTATTAATTTGTCTTGGACTGTTAAAAGCTTAACTTCCAAATGCAGCATCTTTTACTTCCTAGTTAAAAGCTTAACTTCTCATCATGGGTAGCGCAGCACTTACATTTGAAGATTTCTTTCCTCAAAATTGTTGATTACTGTCTTGTTGCCAACAGTATGGTCATATATTTTCCTAAATATTTGTGCAGGGCTCCTTGGAGGACAATATCATGGGACTGCACTGATGACTACATCTTTTATCTGCGAAGATATACTTCCCAATGGCCTATTTCATCCTCCAAAATATGGAACAAATGAATGGTGCAGACGCATCAAAGCTGAAGATAGGACTGAGTTCAATTCACCATCAGTAATTCCCATCACAAATGGGCATTTGCATTCAAAGCCCATTTTGCCTTCTGATAAATTAGATAACATGTTTCCCATTTTTCATGACAACATCCGTCATACTGCAACAGGAAGTGTTTTCAGTGAAAACACTAATCATTATTCCCAAGAATTTGGGGGACAAAATTCTGATTCACATTCTTTGGTCCAGAGTACCTCCTTTGGAAATGAGAACTTGACTGCTTTTGACACAGCACCAACAATCCTCGGATTCTCAGGGATCACAGAGTCTGGTTGTGCTCTCTCTCTTCTGTCATATCAATCTCATAATTCTTCAAACAACTCATCAGGAACTCATATGGCCTATCCATTAAGTAAACATTGTACAAGTTCTCATCACATTGGTGGTCCAGTGTCTGACAAGCATGTAGGAGTCAGCTCACAGATTTCGGCAATCGCTCTTTCAAATAGCTTCTCCTCATCAACAATGAGTTCCGTGGAAGGAAGTCCCTTGGACCCCATTCTCCTATCTGATAGTATTGTTTCGGTGAACTTTGGTGTCACAGATGGATTTTACCAAGGCTCGCATTTTATAAATTCCAGAAATCATGTTTCCTGTGAAAATGGCACTACCATGGACTTATTTCAACTGTCATCGCAGCTAGAGCGAGTGGAACGCCAAAGGCAATCCATGAATGTGAAGCAGGAAAATGAGGTCTTTGGCTGGCCTCGCATCGCGTAAGTGCAGGAAAATGAGGTCTTTGGCTGGCCTCACATCAAGTAAGTGCTCCAAGAGTTAAGGTATCAAAAAAATTGCATTTTGAAATTGCAGACTCTATTGTTAAACGACTTGCATATTTAGTTTGGAATGAGTATATGCATATCTTGTCTAATTTTCTGCTCTAAGATGACAATTCTTAAGCCAAAGGCACTGGCTAACAAGCTTGTGGTCCATCGGCAACTGCTGCAGTTAGTAGGCTGACAACCAAATTGTTCAGTAACCTAATAATGCTTGAAGTACAACTGAAATTACTTGAGTTGCTATGAGCTTCCTATTGTTGTTCTTTGTGGTATCATATTGGTGTATGATGCACTTTTGCTTGCTTGGCAAAAGCCTTCAAAATCACTTGTTCTTATGAGTTCACTTTTCCTCATCTAGCCATGGTCTGATTTTTAATGCTGTATCGATTCTATTTACAGTAAAGCACGCAAACACATTATAAAAGATTGACAGGCATTTTTGACCTTGCAACTAATTTCTTGTATGATCACAGGAACCGGTTCTGAAGTATGTTGATAACTTCGGAGGCATCTTTCAAAGTAGTAGAAAGCAAGAAAGTGCACAAAAGCAACCTTGGAATAAAGTTTAGGTCTCATTTTTCCTCCCAGAAGCTGCAAAAAGCTTACTCAAGCTTGACCATATTGGTTCTATGACAAAATCTTTTCTTTTCCTCTGAGGAAATAATCAAAATGGCTCAGAAATTGTTGCCCGAATGGTTAATACGTTGATGATGCCCCCTTTTCTGCTTTGTAACATAAGATCTGCATCAGTTCACACTTTTAGCAGTCGGTGATGTAATGGACTTATTGCAAATTAGAACCACCAGTCAACTTCAACTATCCCTTTCTACTAGTAGAAAACATTAGCTAATTAATACTAAAAAATCTTAAATGAGATTTTGAAAATTACTAACCAAAATTTTTCAACATTAGACTTATATGTTGTACAAGTTTCGAATGTCTAAATTAAAAATGCAGTTACATGGATTGCTCGTTTACTCACTTTGCTTATAGTTTATTAACAGGGCCTGGATATGTTATCTTGATCCATCATCCTGTTTTCTTTCACCATAACAAAAATTTGAGAGGTGGAATGATTTTTGTTAATACTAGCAAAGGTAGAAAATGTGGGTCTCTTTTCATTTTATATTTTAAAAAATATTTTTATTGTTTTAAATTATACAAAAAAAATATGGTATTAAGATTATTAAACCAGAGCTTTTACTAAATTTTCTTAATTGTTTTAATACGGATTTTTATTTGACTAATTGGTAAATATATGACATAATTTATTTTGACTACTTTACGTGATTATATTATAATAACTAAATAGAAACTAAAGTTAAAATTGGTTTTTAGTTTTTTTTTGGAAATTGAAAAAAATTTATTAACTAAGCTTAAAGCTTGGACATCAGTATAAGCTATAGAAATCATGAACATACCCTTCTGAGGGTAAACATCAAATTGGCTAATAAGAAGTCTACTAGCTAAACGCAATAATCTATGTAGTCACCAAGCTAGAACAATTGACAACTAACAATCTAAGTTACAGTTAAGCTTCATCTGAGAGCTAGCTTCTCAGTGAGCTTTGTTTGCAGGTAAGATTTCCATAATCCAAAAGAAAGTCTTACTTGATATTTTTATACTTGTCTAATGCTAAGCCCCTGTGGAGTCTGTTGTTCCTTTCTTACCAAATTGCGTAAATGCAGAATAAGAAAGCAATTCTGAAGATACAAGCATCATGTTTTGGACCCTTTGTTGTTTCACGAACAAATTTATCGATGTTTAGGCATTCCTTTTCCCAGAATACAGTAACAGCCTGTGAGTAAGTACATTGAAAGATACTAGTTTCAATAGTGTCCTAGATGCCATAATGCCATAACATCTGTCCCTAGTTTTCAACCTTTACCTCACTACAGGCCAGCTGGTGAAAGAGGCCTTAGGGGTACAGATTAGCCTAAATTATATTAAACCATAAGACTTTTTGAGAGTCTGGTCTGAATAATTTAAAGTAGGACTTATTACTGAACCTTTTTGAACGGTCCCTCACCCAAATAACTTTTTTCTCTTCATTAAGATTCAACTGTAAGCAGGCAAGTTTTCATCGATGCAACTTGAACCTATGACTCAAATATTATGTCACTCACTTTAGCATTGTGGGGAATTCTAATATTGAGAGCAGACAGGTCCTCCCTTATATGTAAAGGTCCTATATTGCACCAATTGTCAAACCAGAACCAAATTTGCTCACCATTTCCTATCAGAGTCTTGAAAGAAGAATATAGTTGGCACCTTAGTCTGAGGATCTAATCCAAGCACTAAGAATGTTGTCCAAAAACTAGTCCTAGATAGATAATATTCATGCATCCATTTAGGCTAAAAAGCTTCTTTGTCATTAAAAAGCCTCCATATTCTTTTATCAAGTAAAGTTGAGTTAAAGACTTGCAAAGGAGCTAATCCCAGTCTCCTCCTTCCTTTTGAAGGCATAGAGCTTGCCATTTGATTTTGGCCACTTTTAAATTCTCAGCTTTTCCTGACTATAAGTAGTTCCTTATGATCTTCTTAATCTCTTTGATAACTCTTCTTGGAAGAAAAAGGTGTGAGCTCCAACGTATATGAATATTCCTCAATATAGACATAATCAACTACAACCTACCAGCACTAGACAAAAGTCTGTCTGCCAAAAGTTAGCTATACTTTCGATTGGTTCCAACAAGGACAAATAGTCCATATATCTGAGTTTCTTAGAAGAAATAGGGACAATAAGATATTTAAAAGGATAAAAAATGAACACTTAACCCTGATATAGAAGCGAAGAACTCAACATTCTTGGAGTAATAGGAAATAAATAGGCTTAAATGTCACCCTAAGTACAAATGGAAGATGATGTAATCATAGAGAGGACGATGTGTTCTGACTAAGAAATGTAGGCAGGAAAACTCCAAATAGTTACCTTGCATGCATCGCAACTTTCTCACTCGTTAGTTCCCTAACACATGGATCAAGAATTGGAGACTATTGGATGCATGATGATTTAACAATGGAGAGGTATTATTCTCTACAAAGACAAATTCTTAACTATATATGTATAGATGCAATTTTGTCTCTACATTCCCATACCACTTGTTACCCTATTAATTTTATTAATTTTATTTATTATTATTAAATAGTTTACTATATATATATATATATATAACCACATCCGCGACGTGCAGGCA
>JAOQMS010000006.1:30152303-30168742 GCA_027563885.1 Erythroxylum longipes
GTTTTCTTGATTCACAGGTGTAAACAATGCCACGTACTATAGTTTTGAAATCAATTGTAGGTGATTAATTCGATCGATTAATTGTAGGCGATTAATTACTACGATTAATACTGAAACTTCAATTTGGTTAATGCAAACATAGTATATAGGCTGGAAACTCGTGATGTAGCTCCCGTGAGGCTTATCGGTGAAATATTCCACGAGCCTAGGAGTCACTGCGAGAACTTGTTTTCTTGATTCACAGGTATAAACAATGCCACGTATTATAGTTTTGAAATCAATTATAGGTGATTAATTCGATCGATTAATTATAGGTAATTAATTACTACGATTAATACTTAAACTTCAATTTGATTAATGCAAACATAGTATTAGCACAAGGAAGTAATAAATTTCATAGACAAGACAAATTGTTCCATAATAAACCCCTAGGATGGCATATAGGCTGGAAACCCGTGATGCAGCTCCCGTGAAGCTTATCAGTGAAATATTCCACGAGCCTAGGAGTCACATTGAGAACTTGTTTTTCTTAATTCATAGGTGTAAACAATGCCACGTACTATAGTTTTGAAATCAATTGTAGGTGATTAATTCGACCGACCAATTCGATCGATTAATTGTAGGTGATTAATTACTACGATTAATACTTAAACTTCAATCTGATTAATGCAAACATAGTATTAGCACAAGGAAATAATACATTTCATAGACAACACAAATTGTTCCATAATAAACCCCTAGGATGGTATATAGGCTGGAAACCCGTGATGCAGCTCCCGTGAGGCTTATTAGTGAAATATTCCACGAGCTTAGGAGTTACAGTGAGAACTTATTTTCTTGATTCACAGGTGTAAACAATGCCATGTACTATAGTTTTGAAATCAATTGTAGGTGATTAATTAAATTGGTTAATAGTTAGGAGATGTGTAAAGTTTAGATGTTCTGTAATTTTTGGGGTGCCATGAAGGATACATATATGGAATCACTAATTTAAATTAACAGTTTTGCAAAAATGATTGAGATACTTGAAATTGAGTATCTTACATTGCCAATAAAGTGAACTGTGATATTTAAGTGTGAGTGGTTTGATCCAACTCCAAATGTTGGTACAAAAGTGCATAGCCGATACAATCTAGTTGAAATCAAAAAGCGAAGAAGATTTCGACATTTTGAACCTTTCGTGTTGGCAATGCAAGTGATCCAAGTGTATTATGTCGCTTTTCCCAGCTTACGACAAGATAAGTCAGATTGGTTGGTTGTTTGCAAAGTTAAACCTAGAGGTGTTTTTGATTCACGTGAAAAAGGAGAATAGAGAGTTGAAAGTGAAGCGTTTCATGAAGAGACTTATGAAATAAATGCATCTGTCGTATATGAATATAATGAACCTTTAAACGATCTATGTAATGAATATATTGAAATTTTATCTGGAGAAGATGAGGAGGGCCAGAGATCTGAAGAAAAGCATGAGTTTGATTCAAATTCTTCAAAACAAGAAGATGATTTTGATTTACAAGTAAGTGATGATAGTGATTAATTTATATTTGTAATTGAATATTGTATGAACAAATCAATTATTTCCTTTTCAATATATTGTATAAATTATTGAAATGAAATTGTAATATCTCTACAAACTTCAATCAAATATTGATTTCAGGTTGAAATATGACACCAAAGAGAAGACAGAATATTCCGGGAGTAAGATTCAGACTACGATTCGAAGGTATTTACTATACAAGTGAAGGATCTCGTGGTGTAGCAGCTAGAGATGAAACACCTCCACCCCCTCCAGCTACTACACTGGCAGATGAGGCTACACCATCCACCACTCCTTCATCATTTACTACCCCTACACCATCCACCACTCCTTCATGCGCATCAAGGTAAATAATGCGAATGTAGGAGACGGCCGCTAGCCTAGAGCTGAGGGACTCGATGGACGAAAATACATCACAATTGTCAATAATATGTAAGTGAAAATACATGAACCATTATATGTTATAATTAAGTTATAGGTTTAAATTTTAAAAATTGTATAAATTTATTTGTTTTAATATTAGTTTTTTTCCCATCTGGACCCTGTTCAAGAAACATGACATCGAAATTCAAGGAGAAGATTGATCTTGAGGGTTATGTATAGAAGAATATCTCTCATGCTACAAAGGAATTTTACTTTCACGATTTTGAGGTACGACAGAAATTATTATTTCCCTTTTTAATTAACATTTTTATACATTAATTTGATAAATATTATTACATTAAAAGTATTTATCAAATATTTTTCCTTTTGTTACAGAAAGACTTTTTGGGATTCTCAATTTGAGGGATTATCTATAAAGTATGGGAGTCGAGAGCGCGTACACGTTATCGCGACTTTGTTGGTGCGATACGCAGGGTGGCTATACGACCGCCTTACATTTCTGAAGAAATATGGAGTCATTGGTTGCAGTATTGGACATCACCTGAGGCCATGCCCATTTCACAGCGTAATTTGGCCAACAAATGTGGAGGACCCGAGGGGGAGTTTCCCGTATATACGGGAGGATCTATTACCTACCAAAAGCATGTACAGAAACTTGTAAGTATCTACAATTTACAGTTATATTCTCATCTCTTTTTTTACTGTATTTTAATTTAATTTGTTGAGTTAAAATTTGGAATGAAAATATATGTTTCTGGCGCCATATATGGCTGTGTTTTTTAGTTTTGTTCTTTGTTCAACAGAGGGTAGATTTCATAAAAATAAAGGAAACCCTGCTAAAATTTTTATAAATTCTAATTTATTTGTATTTCTATTGAATTTTATGTGTGAATTTTGGAATGAAATATGTGTTTCTTGTTGAGAATGATAATTTTATACTGGTGCCATATATGGCTGTGGTTTTAGTTTTGTTCTTTGTTCAACTGGGGGTAGATTTCATAAAAATAGAGAAAACTTTGCCAAAATTTTTATAAAATCTATTTCACTTATAATTAACATTTTATTCTTATGTAGGAAAAGTCAATGGGCATAGGGCCTACACCCCGTCAGCTATTTCCCACACTGACACTAAGAAGCATGACGGTGTGACATTCGTCAACAATTGTTGTAGAGAACTCAATGTATGTGAAATTTATGATTTAATATTAATAATGCTTAATAATTATCACTTACTAATTATAAATATTGCTTTCTGATAGGACCAAATACAACAAAGCATTGAACGATGGTCTCAACAATCTGAAGATGTTGATGACACTGCAACTTATCTTGAAGCAGTGGGTGGTAGGGACCGTCGTGGGAGGATATTCAGCTTAGATTCATTTTTGAACACTTGTTATTTGCAATCCTCCATGTCCAGTACAACAGCATCTGCTAGGCGGGCCACCACCAGTTAAGTGGAAGCACTTGAGAGCATAATGCAGACATTGTCGACTCAGTTGCAACAGACGTTGGAACAGTTGCAACAGTCGATGGCACAGTAACAGCAGTCAATGTAGTTCATCTCTCAGCTCCGTCAAGAGGTGGATGAGTTGAAGCGTAAGGGCCAACCAGAGCATCCGCCATCTCTAAATCAATAGTGTACTTTTGGTCATTTAGTTTGTATTACAAATACTTATTATTTTCAATGTAATGTTTTTATTATCAATTAAGATATTTTAACTTTTAATCATTAATCAAAATTTCTATTTCAACAAATTAAATGTATACTATAAATTTATAATTATTAAAATTACATATTAACCATAATTAAAATATAATGACAATATATATTATATATTTTAAAAAATTAAGTAACGCATTTACCGACAGAAAGAAATGTCCGTCGGTAAATACATGACCAGTTACCAAAAGTCCACGAGTTCTTCATCGGTAACGGTAGAATTCATTACCGACGAAAACCCATATCCGTCGGTAGAGCTTTTAGCAAATATACCGACGGTAAGTTTTTTACCATCAGTAAATATTCTGACGGAACAAAATAGTTGTCGCTAAATGGTACCGATGATCAAGCACATAGTAAACCGTTAGTATATTTACCGACGGTAAGATAACATTCTGACGGTAATAAATTTACCATTGGTAAAGTTACCGACGAAACATGATTTAAATGTCAGTAAGTATTAGCTATAGTTGATTCTACGACGCTTTCCTCTATCGGGAAATTACGTCGGTAATATTTATTATTGATGGAATGATTATGTTTGTCGTCGGGAATTTTCGTCGCAAAAAGCCATTTTCTTTGTAGTGCAACAAATGATTTTCTTATGCTGTGGGATCACTATCATTAATTACTTGATATCTAATATACAGATGAGACTGGCATGTTTTATAGCATAAAATACTACAATGACCTACTTCTGGAAGCTAGGCTCAGTGGGAATGTTCATTCAGAAATGATTATGAGGAAGGACATAAATAAATTCTCATTTGAGTAGGCTGGGCTTTCCCTCAGAAAACTTACTTCAATGGCGATGAATGTATGATGACTCTTCCTGATTCCTACCTAACATTGCCCAACTTTGCTGATTCTACAACCGTTACATCTCCAATGCTTGTTGCATTTCTAACATTGGGGGCTTTTGGTGTTCATTGCTTATTAATATTGAAGAAATGGATCATCTATGTATGGTTATCTACTTGGAATGCAAGGATATAGGAGGAGGGATATGGGAAATCTGAAATTTCCCTCTCTGTTACATCAAATTTCTTAGGATATAGGTATTTACAGAATCCAATAGATAATTCTAATAACTCTCTAGAAATACTCAAAAGATAAATATATGAATGACACTTAATGACTTAAGACTTCTACAAGAATCTTCTAGAAAAATATTAGAACTTAGAAAATTTATCAACCACTCCAATTCAAAACTTATTTTAATTTTTAACATTGCCTCACTTAAACCAAGTTTTCAGAATTCAACATTCCAAGCATATACTTCAACTTCAGTAACACTTCATCTTTCAAAGGCTTGGTTGTGAAAATATCTACTTGTTCTCCAAAATGACAATATTTATTGACAACCTCCTTTTCTGCAATTAATTCATGACTCTTATGCACCTTAATGTCAATATGCTTAGAATGGTCATGAAAAACAAGTTTATGTGACAATGCAATTACAATGCAATTGCTGATTTATTGTCACAAAAAATGGATATGACTTCTTTTGCTTCTCACATAAAAATTCCAACATCTTCCTTAGCCAAATTGTTTGAGTAGCATAATTAGCTGCTATAATATATTCTACTTCAATAGTAGATAATGCCACAATTGATTGTTTCTTTGATAAGCATGAAAATACTGTTGATCCAAGATAAAATGTATCACCAGAAGTGCTTTTTCTTGTTTTAATGTCCCTAGTACAATCGCTATTTATGTAGCCAATCATACTTGAATATCAGTGGCTAACTACAAGATACCATCATTCAATGTACCTTTCACATATTTCAAAATTCTCTTGGCAGATTGGAGATGTATTTCCTTGGAGCTTCCATAAATCTGCTTAATAAACCAATTGCATAAACAATGTCAAGTCTTGTAGCTCTCAAGTATCTTAAGCTACCAACTAAACTCTTGAAATGAGATGGATTCACTTTTATGTATTTACATTCTTTCTTCAACTAGTGTGGAGATTGGTTTGGAATTCTCCATCTTGAATTTCTTTAAAATGTCAACCGCACACTTCTTTTAAGAAACAAAATTCCCATCTTTCTTTCGAACAACTTCTATACTAAGAAAATAAGACATTAAGCTTATATCTGTCATCTTAAATTGTCTAGTTATAGCCTCCCTAAATTATGTCATCATCTTTTCATTATTTCTAGTAAAAAACAAGTCATCCACATATAAGAGAACAATCAAATATCTCCAAATTTAGCAAGTTTAACATATAATATATGATCATAAGGGAATTTTTGAAAACTATACTAAATAAAATAAGTATCAATATGAGTATACCAGGCTTTTAGTGCCCACTTTAACCCATATAAGTCATGATTCTCCTTTCCTTTCTTCATGTATCCTACATGTTATTCTATATCCACCTCTTCTTCTAACACACCTTTTAAGAAAGCAGACTTGACATCTATTTGATGCAAGTTCATTTATTTTAAGCAGCCAAAGAAATGACCATTTTTATACTATCAAGCCTAGCAATAAGTGCAAATATTTTAGAATAATTGAAACCTAGTTTTTTTCTTGTAGCCTTTGACGACCAACCTTGCTTTGTAACTATTAATTTCTCCACTTGACTTGTATTTTATTTTATACACCCACTTCACACCAATGGGCTTCTTCCAGCTAATAGCTTTATCAACTCCCATTTATCTTTTTTCTTAAAGGCATGAATTTTTTCATTCATGGTTTCAATCCGGTTAGCGTCATTTGTTTCTTCTTCAAACGTCAATGGATCACAATCTGAGAAGAGAGCATAATCGAGTAGCTTCTCATCAAATGGATTTCTAGCATTGTCCAACATATAGTCTTACAATCTTAATAGCAATTAACATTGTCTTTGAGATCTTCTAATTACACTTGGTTAAGAATTATTTGGTGCTTGCTGTTTCGCTTCTTCTTCTTCTTCTTCTTCATCGTCATCTACTACTGCAATCATAATTTGTTTTTGTTTCTTTTGTGAACTATAATTCCACATGCCTTTCTCATCAAATATTACGTATTTATTGATTATTATCTCATTTTTTGGATTGTACAATATGTAGGTTTTAGAATTTTCATTATAGCCATCAAAAGTGTAATTCTCTCCTTTATCATCTAACTTCTTCCTCTATTAGTTTAGAATATATGCACTTATGATACTGTCAAATACTCTAAAATGCCTGTTGGATGGCCTCCTGTGTAATATCCTAGTTCGATTATTATACTGTGTAATGTGCTATGCATGCATTTTATAGAGTATGCTTTATTTATGGTACACTAGAGTAATTTAAGAATTTAAATTTAATATTGAGGTTATAACGGAGATCATAGATAGACCAGAGATGGCTTTGGACTCGACCGAAAATTTCTTGAAAAATTTTCAAAATCTTCGAAAAGCTATAGAATGAGTCTGAACGAGCTTTAAAAGTCCCAAAATATACTTTGGAGATTTACATGACACTTTTGAATGAAATTCAGATGATTTCAATGACATTTAGTGATTTCCATATCCAATTTGAAAATTCTTTTGGGCAACCAAAAAATTACCAAAAAATTTCAAAATATGGAGAAAAGCTCCATAATTAAGATTGGAGCCTATGGGAACTGAAACGGGTCAAAATGAAAGTTGTTTGGATATAATTTGGGCAATTCGAAATTATTGGACTAAAATGCTCTTTTTTGGAAAATAATGGGTATTGATGATTTTAAACCCATTCAAAACTTTTAAAAGCATCCAATTAATAAGTATTGAACCTAATTGAAGTATCCCATGGTCAATTTGATGGTGAGACGGATATGGAATGTTTTCTGGATTTAATCTGGTTTATAGGTGTAATAATCTATGAAAGGGCGAATTGGTCTTTTTACATAAATGGAGTTAATTAATAAATTTTAAATGACTCACATTTATTGACCAATTAGAAGACTCCATATGGTTTAAGAAACATTACATTAGATGATGATGAGTCATTTAAGATGTTTAATAAGAAAATGACATGTGTAAAGTATTAAAGTAGTATAAAAAGGTAAAAGAAGACAAAATTTGGTTCATTTGACAAGAGAACTCGTGAGAACCAAAACGAAAGGAAGAAGAGAAGAAAGAAAGAGGGAGAATTTAGCCAAGGAGAAGAGGAAGAAGAGAGGTGCCATTTTTTATGGATTTGGAGTAGAAATTGAAGAAATCTTGACCTAAGATTGGTGTTCACCAATTTCCTAAAAGATTGGAAGAAAAATTGGTAAGTTTTCTAGCTTAAATTTATAATTTTTATGGGTTTTCTTGAGTTAGATGGATGTGTTTATAATCAATGTTGTCTTGGTTTTACTTTGATGTTTCTTTGTATGGAATTAGTTGAATATGATCATAGAGGAATGTGTAGTGGGATTTTGTCTTAGGTTAACTGAACCAGTCCTCATGTTTTGGTCGTAACTCGGCCTACAGACCTCAAAATTGAGTGATTTCAGTTGAATCATCAAAGACTTAATGACCTTGTTTACGTTAATTATAATTTGAGGATGAAGAAAAAATATTTTATAGTTTTATTTTTATTTCATTATTTTTATTTTTATTATTAGCCTTTTAATTTCTCTATTATGTATTCAGAGCTTTTAGTAAGAAGAGAACGTATGATCCAGTTGATATTGATTGTAGTGAACATACTAATTTTTGGATCAAAGAAGAAGAATCATCACCTAATCTTGATTATAATGAACTTGAAAAGGCAATTTATGAAGAAAATACATTTGTCACAACGAACGAATTAAGAACATCTACTGATGGTCAGTTCATATCTTATTTTGATCATATTTAAGTTAAAAGTATAATGTATTACAAATTTACAATTGAGAATAATTTCAACATTGCTAATTTGTAATTTATTTGAATGCAGTAGAAGAAGTTGATGCAAATACTTTAGATGAAAGCGTAGTTTATGAGTCTTCAGATAACGTTAGAGGATTTGGAGCTTTTGATGATGATGAGACACAACCTCCATCAAAAATACAATTTTGATTTTTATTGTTATTTTAAATTTTATATTAGACTCATATTTATTTATTATTTGTTCATTATTATTATTAAGACATATTGTATTTTTTATTTCAATAAAATATTTTATTTTTACTTCCTTTAATAAAATTTACTTCTTATTTATTATATACCAGTTTTATAGTGGTTTAATACTGGTTGAATCGTTAAAACTTAAACCTTTCCTTTTACTAGTTCGATGTCTGGTCTGGTTTTTAAAACATTGTCAAGACTAAATGCGAGAACAAATAGATAGCATGTAAAATCAACTTCTTGACATGCAAATTCTGCTTAAAAAAAATCCTTAAATCTCTTCAATAACTATGTTGATACTTGCCTTCTGCGTGGCTTATTTATACTGATTTCACATTAGATATATATATATCGACCTTGGACAAATACCAAACGAAACCGTCATTTTTCCATAGAGGTTTCTTACCGTTATTTAATTTACATCAAAATATAAATAGATGAAAAGCCATTCGATGCAAAATTCATTGAAATATTTCATTTGCTCTCAGAATACACATATAGAGTCCAATCACTAGGAGATACAAGAAAGCCAATAAAAACGTCACCAAATCCCCCGCTCTTGGGGGATGCCCTCATCGGTCCACACAGTTGTCTATGTACCAGTAGAAGATTCAGTAGCTATAACCGCCCCCACTTCCTCAGGGGGAACCCTGAGTCTATATGAATATATTTGCATACTTTTTGCATATATGATGATATATTTCTAAATGCAAATTTCTCAATGCTGCTCGAATATATATGCGATCGATTATGCTTTTGAAATTATGGAAATTTGTGATATGTAAACGATTGGTTCTTTTCTTAAGAGACAGGCTCCTGCTAACCATGACTGAATATATAAAAGTTGAGATTGTTAGCTCAAAGTTTATATTTAACGATTTTGATGATAACTGTATAACATTTCAAAATTCAAATTGGACATATTTCCTTGTACAACTAACGGTCTTATTCTAAAAAGGAAATAAAATCATAAGTAAGTTTTCTCTTGCAGGAACCTTCTTTATGAACTTATCTTATTAGAAATGGTTTATCCGAAAATATCCTACTAATTATGAAGGTCATTTATTAATATGAATATATTTGTATATTTTTCGCATATATGATGATATATTTCTAAATGCATATTTCTCAATGCTGCTCGAATATATATGCGATTAATTATGCTATTGAAATTGTAAAAAATTGTGATATATAAACGATAGGTTATTTTCTTAAGAGACATGCTTTTGCTAATTATGACTGAACATATAAAAGTCACATGTATCTTTTCAAATCATCTATTATCTCTTCGACTTTTGAAAAATATATCTATTATTGCTTATCATCATCAAAAAGGGGGGAGATTGTTAGCTCAATGTTTATAGTTAATGATTTTGATGATAACTGTATAATATTTCAAAATTTAAATTGGATTTATTTCTTTGTATAATTAATGGTCTTATTCTCGAAAGGAAATAAAATCATAATAAGTACATTTTCTCGTAAGAACCTTCTTTATGAACTTACCTTATTAGAAATGGTTTATCCGAAAAGATATACATATTTTCACCTTGAATATATATATATATATATATATATATATAAAATACCAAACAGAACCACCATTTTTCCATAGAGGTTTCTTGCCATTATTTAATTTACATCAAAATATAAATAGATGAATAGTCATTCGATGGAAAACTCATTGAAATATTTCATTTACTTTAGAATATGCATATAGAGTCCAATCACTAAGAGACACAAGACAGCTAATAAAAAATGTCACCAAATCCCTCGCTCTTGGGGGATGCCCTCATCTGTCCATATAACTGTCCATGTACCAGTAGAAGATTCAACAGCTACCATTGCCCCCGCTTCCTAAGGGGCTTATTTTTTGCATATATGATGATATATTTCTAAATTCATATTTCTCAATACTGCTCGAATATATATGCAATTGATTATTGTAATGCCAGATTTTCTGAACCCTTTTGTATTGGTCTGTACATGGAGATACTACTATATATTGATATATAAATGGTTGTATATGAGTTCAAAAATGTATTTGAATCCTTTTGGTATATATGCCAGTGATATATAATGTTATATACCCTTATATGAACTCAAAGTTTATTGGTATTCGAAATCTTGGAGATTTCTGACATATAAGCTTCTAAGTATGTAAAATCGATTCCATTGGATGGATATGGCCATGATGGCTAAGTTAAACATGTTCTAATGCCTTAAAAGTGATGAGAAATGATTTATAGACTTATTGGACACTTAGAAAGCTTAATTGGAAAAGTTGATGTACAT
The DNA here is from genome assembly GCA_027563885.1 of Erythroxylum longipes. Taxonomy (NCBI): domain Eukaryota; kingdom Viridiplantae; phylum Streptophyta; class Magnoliopsida; order Malpighiales; family Erythroxylaceae; genus Erythroxylum; species Erythroxylum longipes. The sequence continues at coordinate 30,163,293 of JAOQMS010000006.1, forward strand.
AAGGACTTATTTGCAAATTGTTAGAAGTTAAATGTAATTTTTCAATTCTTGGAGGACCAATATGTAATTTTATAAAGTTAAGGGGCTTGATTATAATTTGAAAAAGTCCAAGGACCAAAATGAAAATAAAAATTTTGGTCATTCTCAAATTTTGGGCTTAATTGGAAATTTATGAAAAGTTTGGAGGGTATAATGATAATTTCACATAAACTAAGGGCAAAAAGGTAAATTCACCATGTTTGGTCAAAGAAGAGTCAAATTCTAAACCTTTCTTCACCTTATGGCCGTGCACCCCCTTTATTTGGCATTAAACCACTTTGTTTTAATTAAAAGAAAGGAGAAGAGAGGAGGAAAAGAGGAAGTTTCGACCCTCACCAAATTTTCACCAAGTTTTTGATTCTTCAACCCAAAACAAAGTGTTCTAAATTAATTTGGGGTCGAGGAACTCAAATCTATCATTAGATTTGAGAAATTATCAAAGGATTTGAAGATATGACCAAAGGAAAGTTTAGGTAAATTTTGTCTCATCTCTCTCTACATTATGATTTTGAGTTTGGTGTTAAGATATGTTGTTCTCAATGCTTGAATATACATGAAACATGGTTTATATGAATGAAATGAGCCATAGAGAAGTTTCTTTAAGCCAAAATCGAAATGGTCTCTCTTTAGTGAAAGTTGGTGAAATTGTGAATATCTTTTGGAATCGATGGTTTAAATGAACTCTATGATGTTAATTGTGTATGTATAATGTGAATTGATGATGAAAAATGAGAGAGACGTTCATTGGAAGAAGGCTTTCAAGTTTGTGCCTTCAGGTGTTTGATAAAATGCCTAAGTGAATTTGGCTTAGGATTTAAAGATTTTGATGGTGTGCATTGGAAAGAAACTTTCATGTTCACTTAGAGTAAACTTGAATTGTTGCGTAGATTAATGAGTAGTGACCTAATGTGCTTGGGTTAAAATGTGCTCAATTATGCTTTGAAATGTGTAGGTATTGGATCAAGGCATTACATGCCTTGGAAAAATGTAAAAGAAAGCTTATATGATCAAGGAGGGAATTAACTATGTGAGAAGCTTAATGGTCAAATCCTATAGCTAATGTGTTTATAAATTTACGTGTTGAGGTATAAATATAAGTTATATGTTGGAGTAGTAGTAACTACGTTACATTTGTATGTATAAAGGCTCGGGAACTGTGGTCGTGGACCCCCTTTATTTGGCATTAAACCACTTTGTTTTAGTTAAAATAAAGGAGAAGAGAGGAGAAGAGAGGAGGAGAAGAGAAAGTTTCAGCCTTCACCAAAATTTCACCAAGTTTTTGATTCTTCAACCCAAACCGAAGTGTTGTAAGTTAATTTAGGGTCAAGGAACTCAAATCTATCATTAGATTTGAGAAATTCTCAAAGGATTTGAAGATATGACCAAAGGAAAGTTTAGGTAAATTTTGTCTCATCTCTCTCTACATTATGATTTTGAGTTTGGTGTTAAGATATGTTGTTCTCCATGCTTTAATATACATGAAACATGGTTTAGATGAATGAAATGAGCCATGGAGAAGTTTCTTTAAGACAAAATCGAAATGGTCTCTCTTTAGTGAAAGTTGGTGAAATTGTGAATATCTTTTGGAATTTATGGTTTAAATGAACTCTATGATGTTAATTGTGCATGTATAATGTGAACTGATGATGAAAAATGAGGGAGACGTTCATTGGAAGAAGGCTTTCAAGTTTATGCCTTTAGGTGTTTGATAAAATGCCTAAGTGAATTTGGCTTAGGATTTAAGGGTTTTGATGGTGTGCATTGGAAAGAAACTTTCATGTTCACTTAGATTAAACTTGAATTGTTGCTTAGATTAATGAGTAGTGACCTAATGTGCTTAGATTAAAATGTGCTCAATTATGCTTTGAAATGTGTAGGTATTGGATCAAGGCATTACATGCCTTAGAAAAATGTAAAAGAAAGCTTATATGAATAAGAAAGGAATTAACTATGTGAGAAGCTTAATGGTCAAATCCTATAGCTAATGTGTTTATACATTTACGTGTTAACGTATAAATATGAGTTATATATTGGAGTAGTAGTAACTACGTTAAATTTGTATATATAAAGGCTCGGGAGTTGTGGATCAAGAAGCTCGTGTAAAGGATTGTTGAAATCAAAGGAGTGTATACCTTCTTTTGAGGTGAGTTGGGGAAAACATATCTCTCAAATGGGATTAGGACATCCTAAGACATGAATGATGACTTGTATGTGAATTTTGAACCTAGGTAATGCATAGTAGAATTGATTTTCAAATAAATGCTAGTATACTTATGTATTTAATAAATGACCTTATTTGCATAACTCTTTATAGTTAGAGTGATGTTTTTATTTCATATTTTGAGAAATGATATTGTTTTCAACAATTGAAGGGCAAAGGACAATGTTTGATTTTCTTACTACAGTTTTGAATAACTTTTCACTAGAGTGTAAAAGATAACTTTCAATGCATTAAAAATGTTTTGAAACTTACATATGCTTAACTGAGTTATGTATACGGCAGGCATGTATTCTCATTTAGCTTAGAGCCTTGACACGGTTCCATTTTACCGGTTAGATCGATAAATAAAGGCATGGTGCCTTGCTTGATTTTAGTATTCAATATTTGTATATGATTTTTGATTATTAGTGAGGAAACGATTGGCTAATCGTGTGCTGGGCACAACTGGTTAAGCGACCCCCGTACCCTTGATGCTGGTACATAAAAGTCGAGTCCTTATAATGACACCATTCTATAGGACTCACAGGTTATTGCACATCTAAAGGTCTGGTCATCGACGAGGTCATCACTTAGGGTCATGACACTCTTGTCGACTATAGTATGGACTCACCACAGATGAAAGTCGAACCAACACCAGGATTTGGTGGCTGTGAACACTAGTTTGGCCGACCAGTGGTGACACACATAATCGTTTTGACTTATTATGATATTTGGCTTCCTGAAGAGATTTGATTTTTACATGTGATGCTTTTCTGCCAATGTGTACTGGAACTGGAACTATGTTCAATGAATGAGTGATTAATAGGCTAGGCCTATGTGGTTCCTAACCAGTATGACATAAGTCATAGACTAGGTCTCTACGTTTTATGTCATACATATTCACTTCATAGGTGGTTATGTGCATATTTGATGTATAAAATTGTTCTTAGGTTATTTAGACCGTTTTAGTGTGTACTGGGTTCTAGTTGCGATATATGTCTCTTCTACTCACTGAGTACATAGTGTACTCACCCCCTCTGCTTCCCAACTATGCAGGTTAATTTCTTGAAGCTCTGAGTATTTCGTGCAGTCTTTTCGACATTTTCGAGGCATTACCGCACGTAAGTAGTTTCTATTTTATACTTTTCTTGTATGGTGGCTCATGAGTATGTATACATGTTTGATGATTGTGTCTTGATTGTCTTGTGGTTTGTAAATAACTTTATGTATGAAACTTTTGTACTATTGATGGGATTGCTTTTGAGTGGACTTAAAAGTCCAGAAGTTATGGTTGAGTTTTAATGTGGCTTTAGAAGTGTGTTTGAAACTGATTTATCGACGTTTTTCATTTTGGAATTTTCAAAAACAGTTGTTATGCTGCAGAAATGTTTTTTTTAAGATATCCAGTTAGCCTTGCATAGTCAGGTTAAGCGTACCTTCAGTATCATTTGCTCAGTTATGCGACGGTTATCATGAGCTTGATGTGGTTCCTGGTCGTGACAATTATGCTGTTGAAATTGTAAAAATTTGTGATATATAAACGATAGGTTCTTTTCTTAAGAGAGGCGTTCGCTAATTATGACTGAATATATAAAAGTCACAGGCATCTTTCCAAACCATCTATTCTCCCTTTGAATTTTGAAGAATATATCTATTATTGCTTGTCATCATAAAAAAGGCGGGAGATTGTTAGCTCAAGGATTATATTTAACGATTTTATTGATAACTGTATAATATTTCAAAATTCAAATTGGATTTATTTCCTTGTACAATTAATGGTCTTATTCTAAAAAGGAAATAAAATCATCATAAATATGTTTTCTCTTGCAGGAACCCTCTTTATGAACTCACCTTATTAAAAATAATTTATCCGAAAAGATCCTACTAATTATGAAGGTCATATATTAGTATGAATATATTTGTATATTTTTTGCATATATGATGATATATTTCTAAATGCATATTTCTCAATGCTGCTTGAATATATATGCAATTGATTATACAGTTAAAATTGTGGTATAATTGTGAAAATTTGTGATATATAAACGATAGGTTCTTTTCTTAAGAGACAGGCTCCTGCTAATTATGACTAAATAGATAAAATTCATAGCTATATTTCAAAATCATCTATTGTCTCCTTGAATTTTGAATATATCTATTATTGCTTATCATCATCAAAAGGTGGGAGATTTTTAGCTCAAGGCTTATATTTAACGATTTTGATGATAATTGTATAATATTTCAAAATTCAAGGTGTATATATATATATATATATATATATACCTTGGATAATACCAAACGGAACTGTCATTTTTCCAAAAAGGTTTCTTTTCATTATTTAATTTACATGAAAATCTAAATAGATGAATAGTCATTCGATGCAAAATTCATTGAAATATTTCATTTACTCTCAAAATACGCATATAGAGTCTAATCATTAGGAGACACAAGACAGGCAATAAAAGATGTCACCAAATTTCCCTCTCTTAAGGGTTGCCCTCATCAGTCCACACAGTTGCCAGTATACCAGTAGAAGATTTAGCATCTTCCGCCGTCCCCTCTTCCTAAGGGGGAACTCCGAGTTTATTTGAATATATTTGCATATATTATGATATATTTCTAAATGCATATTTCTCAATGCTACTCGAATATATATGTGATTGATTATGCTTTGGAAATTGCGAAAATTTGTGATATATAAATGATAGGTTCTTTTTTTAAGAGACCGGCTCCTGCTAACTATGACTGAACATATAAAAGTCGCACGTATCTTTTAAAATCATCTATTACCTTTTTAATTTTGAAAAAATATTAATTATTGCTTGTGATCATCAAAAAGGGGAGAGATTGTTAGCTCAAGGTTTATATTTAACGATTTTGGTCACAACTGTAAAATATTTCAAAATTCAAATTGTATTTATTTCCTTTTACAATTAACAGTTTTATTCTCAAAGAAAATAAAATCATAATAAATACATTTTCTCCTGCAGGAACATTCTTTATGAACTTACCCTATTAGAAATGGTTTATCCGAAAAGATATACATATTTTCACTGTTGGACCCCGTTTTTGAAGTCCAACTCGCATGCAGCATATCTTAATACGTGAGTTTATCTCCCAAAGAGAATAGCTTGACCATTATCGTTTTATCTTCTCTTCTCCGATACCACCACTGTCGCATACTTATTACACATATTCATCACCCATACTT
>JAOQMS010000006.1:30176543-30191319 GCA_027563885.1 Erythroxylum longipes
ACGTCATCACAGAAGAAGTTTGTTTACAGAAGGAGTTGATTTACAGAAGAAGATGACGTCACCCAGAGGAAGATGACGTCATCATAGACGATACCTCTAAACTTCTAAACATCTTCACTTATAAAGATCCTAACTTTCGACTCTGATGTCCAAAATTTTCATTCTATATATCATTGGAAACTAGAAAAATAATCTACAATTTCTAAGAAGGCAACTTTATCCAATTCAGCCTAGATCAATCCAAATTTTTCTTTTAAGTACAAAGGTGAATTTTACATTTATCCACCGATGTACTGCACCTAGTTCTCAACTTCATGAAATTTTGAGGCTCTTAGAGACAAAATTGAAATTCGATTTTTTCATAAGAAATGTAGCCATATGTTTCTGTCATTGCTTGCTTCCAACGTGGTGAAGCTAAAGCTTCTATGACACTTTGAGGTTCTGTGATCTGTGTTAAACATGACTTTTCTGAATGAAGGAGTCTAACAAATGGGTGTTTCTGCTTGTATATGCCATCCTTTAGTTGTGTAGTCACTAGATGTGTATTGACTTGTTCTTGGATTTCAGGTAAGCTTCCGGGATGATCTGCTTCTTGTTCACCGATGTTTAGTTCACCAAGGCTTATTCTATTTGTTGAAGAAAACTCATGGCCTTCTGAACGAGACTGTGAGGAGAATATGGTTGTTGGAGATTTGTCTAATGAGCCAACATGTTCATCACTGGAGGTTGAGGATTCTGGGACAGTATTGCTTTCTTTGTTTGGAGTAATTAGCAAGGGAATAATACAGTCATTTACAGTAGAACTCACTCGTTGATTCAGAAAACCTGCAGTATAAGGGAAGAACGAGGGATCAAATATAACATGTTGTGAGATGTAAATTTTTCCTGAATAGCTGAGACACTTGGATACTTTATTTTGAGACGCAGATCTGAGATATACACACCTCTGGCTATGGAATTGAAACTTATGTTCATTGTATGGTTTTAAACAAGGATAACATGCACAGTCGAAAGGTTGTAGGTTTTTATAATCAGGCTCTGTGCTATAAAGCTAAAACAGAGGAGTGAAATCTTTAAATATAGGTGTTGGTAGTTGGTTGATGAGATATACTGCCATTTGGAAGGCATCTACCCAATATGTGAGAGGCAACTGAGCTTGAGCGAGTAGTGTTAATCCCATCTCAACAACATGTTGATGCTTACGTTCTGCTCTCCCATTTTTTGCAAAAGTATACGGGCAAGTGAACCTCATGGTAATTCTTGCTGCTTGTGTCACATTTACAAAGGGTCTATATTCAGTTCCATTGTCACATTGTATGGTTTTGATTTTTGTGTTAAAATAATTTTCAACTTGTGCCCAAAACAAGTTAATGGCATTTACATCTTCACCTTTTTGTTTCAGTGGATAAATCCAGGTGTATCTACTGTAATCATCGACAAAATGTATATAGAATCGATGTCCACTTACTGATTGAACTGGTGAGGGTCACCAAAGATCCATATGAACCAATTCCAAAGGAGAAGAAGCACGAGACACAGATTTGGAAAAGGGTAACTGTTTTGATTTCCTATACTGACAAGCTTCACAAACAAAATCCAGATGTTGAACATTCTCATTACATTTATTTAATATTTGTTTTAAAACTCTTATCACTAGGATGTCCTAATTTGTAGTGCCATTTTAGAATCTCTTATTCTTTCTAAGTAACTCCATTTGAGCTTGAGCAGCAATTGGAACATGTTCATACATCTGATACATTCCTTGGCTTGATATCCCACGCACCAGAAGACGACCTGTCTTCTTGTAGTTCATAATACAACCATCATTAGTGAAATGAACATCTACTGAAATGTCCTTAGTGAGTTTATTGACACTCATAAGATTTTAAGTTGTAGATGGTACTAACAATACGTCTTTGAGATGGATTCTGGAATTGGATGCAGGTAAAAAAGTAGACCCTATTCCAACTACACGAGTTGTTTCTCCAGTGCCAGTATAAAGATGAGTCTTACCTAGATGATTGATGTTTTCCAGTTGATCAGCATATGGAGTCACATGATAGTTTGCTCCACTATCCATATACCATAATTGGTCGAATACTATCTATGGATGAGCATAGTGTCCTATTGATGAGTTAGCATAGAAAGATTGTGGAGCTGAATAGTGCCCATAACCACGTCCAAAACTTGATGGAGGTTGAAAGTTTCTATCAAAACGATGATAGCAGTTTGCTACTATATGTCCTGGTTTCTCACATAAATGACAATAGGGTAGATTTCTATTATTAAAACCACCTCGATTTCCATGACCTCTTCGTCCTCAAAAACCTCCACGTGACCTTTTCCAAAGTACTACTTGGTGATATTTTGATTTGTATTAGTGAACTGATTTTCAGCGTGATCTTGGTGAGCAATATTTGCAGTAGGTTGAACCGATAAAGTCGAAAAATGGTTAAGTTGTTCCAGACGACTTTCGAATGCAAGAAGAGCAGGTTTTGTTTCAATCTAGGTGATATTAGGTTTATCAACTAGCTTTACCACAACAGCATTATATTCTGAATCTAGACCATGTAGTGTATAAAGAATGTGGTCCTCCGTGACAACAGGAGCTCCAACCAATATTAATTGGTCTGCAATGCTTTTCATTTTACTAATATTCTCATCCATCTTTATTGAGTTTTTACGTGTTTGATGGAGCTCCGACTTAAGCACCATAACACGTGATTTCATTGATGCAAAGGTGAGATTACAAGCACCAACCCAGAGATCACGAGCTATGCGATATTGAAGTAGTTGAGCGCCAATTTCTTGGGTCATTGTGTTGCGTAACCAGTCAACTAGAAATCTGTCAACAGCATACCATTTGTCGAAGACTAGATTTGGAATCATTTCTGCCCCTTCAGAGATGAACTTAGGAGGTGTCGAACCAGTGTCTTTGATGTGAGACTTAAGAAAGTTGCCTTCAATTAGTGGTAAGACTACAGATTCCCATACGAGATAGTTTCCTCTATCCAACTTGATAAAGGTTGTTTGGCTGGGAGAATTAAAAAGAGAGTATGTTTTGGAGGTATGGGTAGTAGAGATAGAAGTTGCAAAAGACGCCATTAACGGAGAAGCCATTAATGAATATCCGCTATGATACCAAGAAAGAAAAATGCTATGTTTTGTATGGAGAATTTCAGATTTGTACATTTATAGTAGTTATTTGTAGCAGAGTTTGTTACATGAGAGAGAGAGGAGAATAATTAGCCATACAGGTGTATATACAGAATAATGAATAATTACAGAAGAATAACAAAATTTGTCCTACGCTCTAACAACCAATCAACTAAATCTGTAGTTTATTCTCAAATTTATTAGGAAATTTTATAATACATGGCTGCAAATGCAAATTTTATTGTTTGCTTTTTGATGGCATGTCTATTCACCCCCGTTTGCAAGGAAAGTTAAGTCTAAAAGTCATAAGAACATTACTAGCAAGAAGGCAACATGTCAAATTGTGAACTTTCTTTCACATAAATGTCTAGGGATAAACGTGTAAAATATTTATGAAACAAGATTGATAAGAAGAACAGAATATTAATTACAGTATCAACACGAAAGGTAGAGCTGACTTATCGGGCAACATCATACAGTGCCAACCTACTTGTTGCAAATTCCAACCCAGACTTCCAAATCTAGTACCAATGCAGATGGGATATCCATGTTGGAAGAACGAATACCCTTATAGGATTTTGGCTAATTACATTTAAGCCAAAAAGACAATCATGGACACCATTAATGTGATGAGAGGAGAAAGGAGGGACACAAATTGTCGAGAAACGCCATTCGGTAACCATGGGTAGGCATCTGGAGGGGGCATTACACAGTTTTCACCATTAAAATAAATCCTTCTAGGGAATGCCCATCCCTTTTCAAATGTGAAAGTTGATGTATCCTTCCGGAAAAGTAGCTCTGACTGTACATTGCCAAGAGGGCCCGCTTGTGATAGAAAATCATTGTAGAACTTAACTCCCCATAACAAGGCTGTATCATCTGTAAACCAATAACTTTTTTAACATTGCACATTTACTCGGAGAGAAATAAAGATGTAAATTTGGCAGGGTTCAACTTACTTAGACCATCGTAAGGAGTTAATGACTTGTAATTAAAGCTGAAAATCTGGGTAAGGTTATCAAAGTTGGGGTGTTGAACAACTAGATTCCACTGTGAATAATTCATGCGGTAGTTGAAGTTCGTAATTGAGACCTTCACACGCCAGTACTCCTTATAATTTATCTTGACATGCCAATGGACACGTATTGGGCACATATGGCTGGTACACTGGAGTAGAGGTGCATTGTCTGATTTGCTTGGACTTGAGACGATCGAGGCCAAGTGTGGAGTCTCTGGGCTGTGACATGCATTAAGGGAAAAGGACCAAGGACATGATGAATGAGATAGTTCCACAAAATGGTTGACAAAATTAAATACATAAATAAAACTTACTCTACACAGCTCCCAGATACTGTTTTATTGTTACATCCACAAGCACAACTTGGGCATCCCACTATTGTGTCATTGTAAAAGGAGGAGAGAGAAACGCAGCAGGTAGGTGTCTTCTGAGCCAGAAATTGCGAATATGTGCAAGTAACGTTCCAGGTCACTGCCACAACAGCAGGGAAATGTGATCAGGGCGTGGTGAGCTGGTTACATTACATTTCTACTTCCATAAAACTCTTTCTGAAACTGTAAGTAGATGACTTACTTAAAGCTTGAGTAATTCTCCTTTTATCTGCTGATATGAATTTAGTCGGTTTCACAATCTTTGCAGGACCGCAAGTATATCCAGGTCCTGGTGCTTTCAAAGTGAAATTCTTGGGAACCCTGACAGTTTTGTTTGTGGTTCCAGCAGCACCCACACTAACTTGGAAAGAGGCCAAAGCAGTAGAGGGGTCCTGACCCCATGCATTAATCACTCCTCCTTTGCAGCAATTTGCAATCTGCTGGTTGTAAGGAGTTCCTGGCAATAGATCCACAACAGTCGGATTTTTCTTACAGCAATGTGGGATGTTTCCCTTGAATTTAGAACAATCCCCTTGTTCAGTGGTTTGGCCTCCCATCATACTCCAGATTACTTCCTTTTTCGCCCATGTCCAACCCAATGTCCAGCCTGGTGCTTGAATGTGGCGATATTGCTGGAAGTTATACATTGTAACAACCGCCTGTAAAGGACAAACAAAAAGGAGAAGAAACAGGAAATTTTTAACAATGATCTATGAAGGCTAGATTGAGTTCTATAAATCTTTTCAACTAGAAAAACCTGTTAATTCAACTGATGAGAGCAAAAATCGTTACTCATTTATTTTATTTTCAGATGATGAGCTCAAAAAGATGGATACAAGTCATTAAATCAATTATATATAACTGGAAGTCTGCAGAAACTCCAAGAAGGTAACCAGGCCGGGGTCATATCCCACCCTAACGATCTTGACCAGAAATACCAGTAATGGTAAGGCTAGAAGCAAACGTAAGCTCTAAAATTTCATTATACTTACAACGTAACCATCTGGTGTCCAGCTCATTATGTCCCATTTGATTGTAATATTTCCATTTGGATCGAGAGCATCATAGGCTTCTGCAAATAAACCAACACCGTAATGAGAATTTCAGTTCCAAAATTCATATAATTCTTACTCCATGTAGCAGTGGAAACACCCAGATCGAAAGATGGCAAAAGTGATGCAAGTTCAGAACGCAAGTAGCATGCCAACCAAGTTCCCGAATCCCAATTTTCACTTTCTAAGTGTTTTTTAGAGGGATGGTGAGTCATATACTTTCTTACAGATATAGCGAACAGCAACATGCGATAGACCAATCCAAAACTTGAAGATCCTAACTTAAAACCGCATGCTGATAGGAACCCAGTTTTCCATGTCAGTGAAAGGGGAAATATAACTTCCCTCTAGTGTCTCTTAGATACTATAAATCACATGCCACGGAAGACTATCCTGCCTCAAGCAGTTAACAAACTGAGCTAGCAGACCCCAGTTCAAAGAACAGAAAGAAAAGAACACTCAAAGCTCTAGATTTCATCTTTACGCCTAATGTGAGAAAAAGGACGACTAACCTGTAGATGTCAATGTGAAGCATGAAAGGAAGAAGACTAGCAAAATGGTTAAAGAACCAAACTTGATAATGAATCCAATAGCTGAAGATGAGACAGACTCCATTTCTTGATGCAGACTTGCGTCGTGAATATGAAGTATTCTGCTGTCCTGGTCTAACTCGAGATCAGGATGAGAGAGAGAGAGAGATAGAGTACGGTAGGGGTACTACTGGCCTCTTGTTCAACTAGAAGCGGAGATTGTAATTAAAAGTTGTCATCAACCGATTTTGAGACGGTTGAAACTCGAACTTTGTGTCTTGTGAGGGTGTGCGCAGGAGGGAGAGAGTGCGAAACATGTCAATGGTCAATTACCACTATATCCTTCTTGAAAGGCAATGATTGGTAAGTCTTTGCAAGAAGTAAACAGGTCCAAATTTGATTTAGACTTCGTTAGGTTAAGCTTTTGGGAGACGAAAAAGTACTTTTTTCTACTACAAAAGTTATTTTAAGAAAAAAATGAGTGTTTGGTTGTAAATTTTAAAAGTACTTTTGGAGTAGAAATAACTTTTTTAAAAGCTAAAATACAGCTTTTTAAAAAGTACTTTTTTATGTAAATTTTTAATATTAATTAATGAAAGAACGTATACAAGGTTATAGTGGTAATTGCGACCAATGTTTAAGAAAAGTTGCAATAAATTAAAGAAAATAAAAGTTGTTAGATAGATTGCTGACTAAACACATAAAATGACATATTCCTGTGCTGTCGGTGGAGCCAATAAAGGCAGCCTCAGATACTTATAATTTCTCTATTATTTACTCAGGGTAAAGTTGTGAATTATTACATGCAGCTAAATTTTGAATGTCAAATTGTGATTGTTGTTACCAAGTAGAGCCAAGGGAAAATTACCGTAGTTCCTTTTGTTTTGTAAAAAGTAAAATAAATTTTTATATTACCTTTTTCTCTTTTGTTAAATTAGTATTTATGACATAAATGTTAATATTAAATAAATATAAAGAGATTCATTTTATTAATAAAATAAAAATTTATGAAACTCTATCTAATTTTTTTCAACTTATTTTGCTCATTTTATTGCCTCACTTTTTTGTGCTTTGGTATGCTAAAGTTATAAAACTCACATTTAACTAATACAAAAGATTGACAATGAAGTAAGTCTCCATAAAAACCCAAACACCAAAAAGAAAGTTCATATTTTCTTGTTCTAAAACTGATTTAAATAATCGCAATTGTTAGGAACTTTTTCAAGTTCCGATGCACTCAATCAAGAAACTGATTGTGTTTTATAAGGTCCAAATATTTTTGTTTGTTTTTCGGGATAATTGCATTAGAGAATCCAAAGTCTCTCATTTGATGACTAATCTTCAAGGCCCTAAAAAGTTTAGAATTGTTTGATTAATACTCAGTTTTTCAATTTACTAGACTCAGACCGGCGATGTTGGTTCACTTTTCGTGAACAAGAATGCTTTATGTTTGAAAATCACACTCTTCTTTACGAATTTTATTTAACAAGTTACGTGTGCTTTAAAACAACTGGGTGAACTAAAGTTTGTGTCATTAATGTAGAGTTTTGCAACATAAACAATAATCTTCACACTAGATTGATGATCAATGAACGATGAGAGCTGTAATTTTCTTCTTATTTTTTACGATTCAACAGATAAAGAAAAAGTAAATAAAATTTCATCAAATTTTTAAGAGTTTTAGTCATATTATAAAATTTGTTATTAATAAAGTGAATCCTCATTTATTTAAATAGTATTGTCACATGTTTTATAACCAAAATAGAGGATGGGACCCAACCCAACGTCCATCTAACGCCATGTGTGGGCAATAAAACAAAGATATGTTGGCAAAAAATCAACCGACCCAGAAACCAAAATGGAGCACAACAAAGGACAAGTTTAATAGTCACAGGGCAGAGGTATACAGCATGCTCTGATACCAAATGTTAGTTTAAATTAGTATATATATACATACATACATATATACATATATGTATGTATATATATATATATATACTCTAACCCAACGTCCATCCATAGCCATCATGTGGGCAATAAAACAAAGATATATTGGTAAAAAATCAACCGACCCAGAAATCAAAACAGAGCACAACATAGGACAAGTTTAACAGTCGCAAGGCAGAGGTATACGACATGCTCTGATACCAAATGTTAGTTTAAATCAATTACATGCATTTCATGTATCATATACAAATTTCTTACGTATATATGTATATATATATATATATATATCCAAACATAGGTGGAAACATAACCAAAGCAACAATACCTCCAGCCATTGCTACCCAAAATGCTTTATCCACTGATTAAATCCCACTGCCAAAAATGAAGTGTTTCTGAAACTTCTAACCTCTTCAAAACTCTCAAGTTAATGGTGTAAACTTTTCTTTAAAATGAAAAGAAGAAGTTTAGGGACCAAAAACAACCCATAACTATATATATATTACTTTGCCCTTTACAGAGACAATGGACAACAATAGACCATCGCATCGTTTCAGAAACCTTGTGATGGTTGTGAATCATATGGACCACGATAATATTCCAACATTCTCTCACTTGGTCCATATAATTCAAAATTGACTTTATGGAGAAACAAAATATATGAATTATGGCGATAAGTCCTCTTATGACGAGTAATATCTTCCATGTATTAAATTATATTACGTCTTTACACACAATCTTTCAACATAATGAACAAATCATCTATTTATTCTAGGTCCAAACTTAATGAAGATTCTCAATATAACAAAATGAATATCTATAGGTGCACAAATTATATGAGAAACATCACATTGAATAAGAGTTTTTTTGAAAATAATGTACATTTAATAACATTATTTTACAAAACCTAGTCCCCTTTGTACTACATGATCCTTAAACTGCTTAAGTAGCATGCCTCTAGTCAAAGGATCCACAATCATCAACTCAGTGCTAATGTGCTCAATGACTACTTTCTTTTCCTTAACACGTTCTATTATGGCTAAATACGTAATGTCGATATGCTTACTTCGACTTCTATTCTTGTTGTTTTTAGCCATAAAAACTACAACTGAGTTGTCACAGTATAACTTTAAATAGATTCCATAACTTTAAGCCCAGATATAAAACTCTTAAACCATACATCATGCGAGGTGGACTCAAAACACAATACACTCAGCTTCCATAGTAGAAGTAGTCTACTTGGCACTTCTCCAAGATATAGCTCCACTAGCTAACATGAAATATAACCTAAGGTTGATTTTCTTGAATCAATACAGCCAGCAAAGTCTGAATTAGAGTATCCAACTACTTCCAGATTTTCAGTTCGTCTGTACATAAGCATGTAATCCTTCGTTCCTTAAAGATATCTCATCACTTTATTTGCAGCCTTCTAGTGATCAATACTTGGATTACTCTGATATCTTCCTAACATTCCAACCGCGAATATAATGTCTGGTCTTGTATAGACTTGAGCATACATTAAGCTTCCAATAGCTGAAGCATATGGAATGTTCTTTATATGTTCCCGTTTGAACTCATTTTTTAGGCATTGACTCAAATTGAATTTATCACCCTTCACTATAGGTGCTACACTCGGTGCATAATCTTTCATCTGAAATCTCTCTAAAATTTTATTGATATAGGTCTCTTGAGACAATTACAAAATGCCTCGAGATCTTTCTTTATAGATCTTAACGACAATAACATAAGATGCCTCACCCATATCTTTCATATTAAAATTCTTTGAGAGAAATTGTTTCACCTCATATAGTAAACTCTCATCATTGGTTGCAAGTAAAATATCATCCATATATAGAACAAGATAACATACATTGTTCTATATATGGATGATATTTTACTTGCAACCAATGATAAGAGTTTACTATCTGAGGTGAAACAATTTCTTTTAAAGAATTTTAATCTTGCTCCCACTAACCTTTTGGTATATACATTGACCCATGGGGTTCTCTTTCAAATTAAATGAAGTGATGACTTCATGAAATTTTAAATACCATTGATGAGATGCTTGTTTTAAGCCATATATGTATTTATTGAGCTTACAGACCAAATGCTCACCATCACTAGAGGAGAACCCTTCTGGTTGTTTCATGTAAACCTCTTCCTCTAGTTCATCATTAAGGAACGTCATTTTTACATCCGTTTTTTGTAATTCAAAGTCAAAATGTGCTACTAATGTCATAATTACTCAAAGAGAATCTTTCTTTGATACAGGAGAAAATGTCTCCATGTAATCGATTCCTTCTTTTTAAGTAAATCCTTTAGCAACGAGCCTTGCTTTATGTCGTTCAATGTTGCCTTGTGAGTCTTTCTTTATTTTAAAGACCCATTTACACCAAATGGGTTTTACACCATTAGGTAATGTAATGAGATCCCAGACTCGATTACAACCATAGAATTGATCTCATCTTTCAAGGCATTATACCATAATTCTGATTCTTTAGAACTTATGGCTTGCGAAAATGTTTCAGGATCATGTTTGACTCTAATTTTAAAGTCCGATTCTTGTAAATACACAATATAATCGTTAGAGATACCTAATCGCCTTACTCTAGTAGATCTCCCTAATGTTGTTTCAACATTCTCCTCAAGAGCATGTTATTTAACTGGTTTATCAATAATTTCTAATTATTTCATATTAACAACTTGATCTATTAAGTCGACATCAATTGCTGCTAGAATTTTAGCAATTGGTTATCTAACACCCATTGATGCTTGAGGGGTATGAATGACAATCAATCTATCTCTTGAGCCAAAGGGATGAACTTCTTGATGTTCCTTTTCTGAAATAACATCTCGAAATTAGTCACTCCTACTGATCAAGTCATTCTCAAGAAATTTTGCATTTCTTGATTCCACAATCCTAGTGCTATGAGATGGACAATAGAATCTATACCCCTTAGATTTTTCAGCATATCTAATGAAGTGACTACTCATGGTTCTTGGGTCTAGCTTCTTTTCTTATGGATTATAAATTTTCACTTCAGACGGGCATCCCTAAACACGTATAAGTCACAAAATTGGTTTCCAACCCTTTAACAACTCAAAAGGTGTCTTTAAAACAACCTTAGTTTGAACTCAGTTTAATATATACACAACCGCCTTTAGTGCTTCATTCCATAAGAAATCAAGGACTTTTACATTACTCCACATACTTCTCACCATGTTTATTAATGTTCGGTTTTTTCTTTCTGTCACACCATTCTGATCGAGAGAACCAAGCATAGTGTATTGGGCAATAATCCTAGGATCTTAAAGAAACTTAGCAAATGGACCAGGTGCTTGTCCATTCTCTGTGTATCTACCATTGTACTCTCCACCTCTATCTGATCTCAGGATCTTAATTTGTTTTCCACATTATTTTCTACATCAGCCTTAAAAACTTTGAAGGCATCCAAAGCTTCGTCCTTAGAACGAAGTAAGTAAAGATACTTATATCGTGAATAATCATCTGAAAAGGTGATAAAGTATTTCAGACTATTTGCATCCATGTCTGGACAACAAATACCTGTATGTATGATTTCTAATAGATTTGTGCTCCTCTTTGCACCTCTTTTAGACTTGTTAGTTTGCTTTCAATAGAGATGTGTCTTAATCTCTGATGACACAACATAGAGGAATTCTCATTCACAATACATCATTTTATCCCAGCAGTAATATGCATAGAAGTATTAGCAGTGTCATTTTGTAATTTAAAAGAATAAATACCATCAATCAAAACACCATGTCTAAGAACTTTGGATTTATTGGATAATTGAAAACCAGAATTTGTAAATTTAAAAGTAAATCCCATTGGTACAAGTCTTTAAATAGAAATTATATTTCGAGAAAAACTTGGTACACAAAAGGAATTTTCCAGATGTAAAATAAAATCACTACTTAACGTTAAACTACAAGTGCCAATGGCTTCCACATGTGAACTTATCTTGCCTCCTGAATAAATGTAGTGTTCACTTCCCATTGGTTTCCTTAGGTTGTGCATACCCTACAAGGTAATTGAAACATGGATTGTTGAACCAGAATCAATCCACCATATGTTATGATTAACACTATCCATATTAGATTCATAACAAACAAATGAAAGGAGAGTACCTTTCATTTTGAGCCAATTCATAAATTTTAAGCATTCTTTCTTCATGTGTCCCCTCATTTTGTAGAAGAAACACTTTGGTGCTTTCTTTATCTTGGGATAAGGAGGAAACTTGCCTTTTCCCTTATTTTTTCCATGATCCTTCTTTTTCTTTCCTTACATAGTCAAGTTCACTTTTTCACCCTCTTCCATAGCCAATCTTCCTTTTTCTTAATCACACATGATCAACATCTCATTAATTGACCATTTATCTTTATGTGTGTTGTAAGAAATTTTAAAATGACCATGTTATTGGGGCAGAGTGTTCAAAATAAAATGAACTAGGAAAGATTCTGGCATTT
Organism: Erythroxylum longipes; assembly: GCA_027563885.1. Lineage (NCBI taxonomy): Eukaryota > Viridiplantae > Streptophyta > Magnoliopsida > Malpighiales > Erythroxylaceae > Erythroxylum > Erythroxylum longipes. The sequence continues at coordinate 30,189,103 of JAOQMS010000006.1, forward strand.
TCACTTCTAAAGATTCTAGCTGAGCTGCTATGTCCCTCATGTGTATGATGTGATCATGCACACCTTTTATCCTGGTGAGCCTTATAGATGATAATTGCATTATTAAGGTGCTAACAAGAGCCTTGTCAGATGTAGGAAATTGCTTGTCGATGGCTTTTAAAAGATCTTTCACCTTAGTATGTTGGTCAACAGAACCACGAATACCAACAAATATCTTAGCCTTTATGAACATCACAGACAGATGATTGGATCGCTCCCACTTGTCATAAAGACTAACTACATCTGGAGTGCTAGTTTCAGTGATAGCAGGTGGTTCATCTTTCCTTGTGGTATAATCTATATCCATCCAGCCAAAATGAAGAAGCACTCTCTCCTTCCATACCTTATAATTATTACCCTTTAATTTAGGAATGTCACACTTAACTTTAGAGATATTCACAGCTAAAATAATTGCAAAATTATTAAACATACATGCTTGTTAACAAAATTATGAGACCAAAAATTGCTATGTTTTACCAATGTAAATCATGCATGAATTCAAGAATCTAGTGGCATAACCTATAGGCTAAAATTATACCCAATTAGATCCATTTGATAAAAATATCAAATTACGTTCATTTTCTTTATTCTTGTGGGTAAATCAAGAAATATAATGTGATATTTTATCCTAATTAATCATAAACATATAACAAAAATTCTTGTGGGTAAATTTTATTATATATATATATATATATATGATTAACTACAACTAATGTTTACAGTAATCCATAAACTTAAATATATAATTTTAATCAATTAAAGTGTTAGAAAGCATGTTCATGTATATATTTTTCGTATGCTTTATGTTTCCGTGTTTAAGGTTTTGATAATGTCAACCATTCAAAATTTCAAGGACCAAAAGAAAATTTGTTCAAGACCAGATTGGATAAATTCAAAACTTCAAGGACCAAAAGAAGACTAAATATATTTAGTCTAGGTATTAGGATATTTGTATAAGTATGACACAAATTTAAGTCTGACACAAAAGTCAAAATCATTATTTTTTTCATGCATTAAAATGAAATTATTATATTTAAATAAGTTTTGATACATTCAAATAAATTATATGGTTTTATTTTTCAAAATATATAAAGTAAAGTTTTTTTAAATATCTTTAAAGTATTTATTTTTAAATTAAAAAAATTAATCATATCCATAAATACCATTTTCAGATTTTAAATTATTTTAGAAAGATTCTTTAAGTTTTTAATTTTATGGAAGGTGTTTAAATTCGTTTTTAAAAGATATGGAAAGATATTTATATTTATTTGAAAATTAAGGAAATACTTTTAAATGAATTAAATGATTTGTTTATTCCCTTCCATTGAAAAACAACTTGTCTTCTACTGTTGATATTCGAAGAACACAAGCTTCTGGAACTCAAGCTCTTCATACCTTGCTGAGGTATACGGCTATATCCTTTTTAAACACTATAAATGGCCATTCCTATGCATCTTTCAACGCACCCAACGAAATCAATGCATCCAATGGCTTCTGTTTATTCTTAACCTTTGATTTTCAAGATTTATGCATCATTTTGACGCAACCAACGCACCCAAAGCACCCAATTTCTTCTGTTTATTTTTAAGCTTTGATTTTCAAGATTTGTGCATCATTTGACGCAACCAAAGCACCCAACGCACCCAATTACTTTTATTCACTCTTAAGCCTTGATTTTCATATTCTCAAGTTTTATGCATCATTTTCTTATACCGAAACTCTGTTTTCTTTTGTGAGAGAAGTAATACGTGCCATACCTAGAGCTTTCAATATTTGTATTTCTATTCTCTTTGAGAGTAAATTGTATCTAAAAAGTTAGTAACTCTTTGTGAGGGTGTGGTATCTCTCATATTTGTAAAATCCTTGTGTGGGGCATCGTAAGGTGGAAGAAATCCTGCAAAGGCATTTGAAGGTGTTGTAAAGAGTTTCTTCAAATACTCTTGAAAGTTTGAAGTTAGTGGAATACTAAAGTTGGAGACTTGAGGACTAGAGTAGGTTCTTTGGAAACCGAACCAGTATATATCACTGTGTTTGTTCTCTTTTTCTCTATTTTTTTCTTCGTATTATTTTGGGTTCATTTCATCTTTCAAAATAAAGTGTTATTGTTGAAAATTGTAATTTTTAATATTGTTATTGTTGAAAATTGTAATTTTTAATATTAACCTGATTCACCTCCCT
>JAOQMS010000006.1:30199160-30217125 GCA_027563885.1 Erythroxylum longipes
TATGGGCCGAAACTTATTGGGCTTCCATAATCCTAATAGGTTTAGGATTATGATATTCTTATTCCTAATAGGAATAGAGATTAGGGTTTCTCTATAAATAGAGAACATATGTCTCATTAGAGGAGATACGAAAACCCTAGCCACCTAGACCTAGCCGTTCGTTCTTCATCCGAGAGAAAATTTGTGTGGCGTTCTAAAGTGTTTTAGAACGTGCTAGCACACATTAGCCACTGCCTGGATCGTTTATCCTCATGTGGATACCGGTAGAGGACGTTCGCGTGTTGCAGCGTCTACAAATCTGAAAATAAATACCAATCCGTGTCAAGAGGTAAATCCGTACATGTGTAGTTTCAGTTATACTTTTGTTATGTAGTATGGTCCATTTTGCTGCGTATTGTGAATACCCGGGCCATAGGTGATCCAACACAAGACACTCCATAATAGGCAAAAATCTAGGTTAAAAGCTTTCCATACATTAGCCACATATTGCTAACCTTGATATAGGGTTCATGGGCATTCTTAGTGTGCAGACATATAAAGTCCATAACCTCTCCTAGATCAAGTTCAGCAATATCCCACTTATAAAAGGGAAGGTCAGTCCTACCTACAGGAATTACATTCATAATGTTCGACAAAATTTCCTCCATAATCAAGATCCCACATTCACGTACCCAAGAGATTATTGCTAGCTTTCCCTCAAGTTCTTCTTTTTTCATACATGTGTAAAAATATCTAACTAAGTCATCACACACTGTCTCATTCAAGTTCAAATAATTTTCCTAACCAACAGTAAGTAAATGAGAGGAGATGGGAATACCAATTTCATCAAACAGGAGAGGAGGCAAAATACATCCGGTGACCACTTTGCGCTTCTTGTAATGCCTGTTGTATCTCGCTTCAACTTCCATTGACTGAAACAATTTAGCCAGTGCTGAAGACTCTTTTTGCTTTTGTTTCTTCGATTTTTACTTTTTTGCTTTAAGGATTTCTTCAAATAGAACTTCTTCATAAAGTGACTCATCCCTAACAATGGGTTCCTCAATCTTTTCTTCAACCATAAGTGCTTTGTCTTTTTTTTATTTCTTCTCTTTTTCTCTTTCGAGATTCTGCTTCTTCTTCTTCTTTCTTTTCAACGTCAGAGGTTCCTTCTTGTTTAACAATTTTCTCAGCTTGTTTTGCAACACTTGCTTTGGTCCATGATCGTCTTATTAACGGAGCTATTTCTTCATCTGAACCATCATCATTTACGATCAGTACACTTCAAGCACTTTCTTATCCTTAGAACTAGGTTGAGGAGTAGTGGAAGGTAGTGTGGAAGTTTTGAAAGAGAGGATAGACGGAGTAAGAATGGTTAGTGAGAATGAAGGAGAGTGGAACCTTATTTTTTTTTGGCTCCCCCTTACTCAAAAAATTTTATTCTTGTTTTTCTTCTTCTTTCTCTTCTTCTTTTTCTTTTTCTTCTTCTTCTTTTTCTTCTTCTTCTTCTTCTTCTTCTTCTTCTTCTTCTTCTTCTTCTTCTTCTTATTCTTCTTCTTCTTCTTCTTCTTCTTCTTCTTCTTCTTCTTATTCTTATTCTTCACTAGAGTCAGAGACATGTTACTGTTTGTTCTTGGAGGATAATCAGAGTCTGATTCTAGAGATAGCATAGCCAAAATCTGCCTTTTTCTCTCCTCTCAAGTCTCTTGAATGTGTGTTTCTGAGACTTGGAGCTTAGAGGAAATAGAAACAGGTTTAGTAGGAGTGTTTAACAATCCTACTATTGGTGACAGAGAAGAAGACTCAGAAACTAGAGTTTGTTCATCGCGGAGAGTTTCATCATATCTAGAGGAGGGAGTCAAGGTTTTCTTTTGTTCCTTTGATTTTGTTCATACCATTGTAAGTAAGCTTGGTGAGGTTTAGGAGAATTGAGAGGAAGCAGGGAGTTAGGGTGTAGAGAGGAAGGAATGACGCTTCTGAGAATGACAAAGATGAGTGGAAGAAAGAAGTCTACTAAACAATTTTAAGGCATTAATTTCGTGTGAGGATAAGCAGTCGTACAAGCTAATAAAGGAAGTGTGATCGTCTACGTATTTTTTGTCAATCATGTACAGAAAAGTTGTCAGGTGATGCACGTGCGTTTTTAAAAGTTTAAACGACTACATAAAGTAACTTCCTTTTTAGGACACGTGTATCCTACTCTGTCAAACTAAAAGTAGCCTTTTAAAATAAAAGGGGCCTTCTAAACTATAAAGAGCCTACCAAACTAAGAGGAGACATCTACACTAAGAGGGGCCTTCTAAACTAAGATGTTCCTTCTTAATTAAGAGGGTCCTTCCATAAAAGAACATATTAGAAGGAGCTTGTTAATATCTATAAAGAGAAGTAGCATAAAATCTTCATAAAGAATTAATATTAGATAATGTACACATACCAAGCTCTTTTCTTAACACACAAAATCTATCTTCAAAGAGGGGCTTAGTAAAGATATTAGCTACTTGATTTTCTATATTAGCATGCAAAAGATCAATGATTCCTTCTAAAACATGATCTCTAAGAAAATGATGCTTGATTTCTATATGCTTAGTCCTAGAATGATGCACGGGATTTTTAGAAAGATTTGTTGCACTAATATTATTACATAATATAAAAATATGATTAAAGTTCAGAGAAAAATCCTGGAGTTGATGCTTCATCCATAAGATTTGAGTACAACACCTGGCAATTGCTATATATTCCGCTTCAGTTGTTGAAAGCGCTAGATAATTATGTTTCTTGCAAGACCAAGAAACTAGACATCCTCCAAGAAATTGACAGTGACCACTTGTTCTTTTTCAATTGACTTTATCACCTACATAATTTGCATCACAATAGCCAATTATGTTAAATGAATCAGTTTTTGGATACTATAATCTGAAATCCATAGTTCTGTGAAGATATCGAAAGATCCTCTTAATTGTTTGAAGGTGACTTTCTTTTGGATTTCATTGAAAGCGTGCGTTATGACACACACCAAACATAATGTATGATCTTGAGCTTGTAAGATATAGTAGTAACCTAATCATTCCTCTGTACTTTGTCTCATCAGTAACCTTGCCTTCTTCATCCTTATCAAGTTTAGTTCTAGTATATATAGGAGTACCCATCAGTTTAGCAATCTCAAAATGGTACTTTTTGATGAGTTTCTTTGTGTATTTGTCTTGACTAATGAAGATTTCTTTTTTTTTTGCCTAATTTGCAATCTAAGAAAGAAAGATAATTCTCCCATCATACTCATTTCAAACTCCTCCTACATTAATGTTGAGAATTCTTCACAGAAAGATTGATTAGTAGCACCAAATATTATATCATCAACATATATTTGCACTATGATTAAATCATTCTTCTTTTTCTTAATAAATAAGGCTTTATCTACCTTTCCTGTTTCAAATTTATTCTCAAGTAAAAAATTACTTAACCTCTAGTACCACGGTCAAGGAGCCTACTTTAGACCATACAAAGCTTTAGTTAACTTCATCACGTAATCATGATGGTTTTCATCTTTAAAGCCTAGAGGTTCCTTAACAAACACTTCTTCGTTAATATATCCATTTAAGAAGGCACTTTTGGCATCCATTTGGAATAATTTAAATTTTTGATAGCATACAAAGGTAGGTAAAATTCTAGTTGATTCCAGTTTAGCAAAAGGTGCATAAGTCTCATCAAAATCAATACATTCCTATTGATTATAACCTTGAGCTACAAGTCTAGCTTCGTTTCTTACCACTTTGCCATTTTCATCAAGTTTGTTTAAAAATATCTAACGAGTTCCAATGACTGACTTGTTTTCTAGATGAGGTACTATATTTCAAACTTTGTTTTTGTCAAACTTATTCAGTTAGTCTTTTATAACTGAAACCCAATTTTTGTCAGTAAGAGTCTCTTCAATGGTCTTTGGTTCTAATTTTTAGATGAGGGCAACAAAATGTTTTTTGAAGGAGGATCTGGTTCTTAGACTTTCAGAAGGGTCTCCCAAAATGCACTGATGTGTATCTTGACCTCTTCATTCTCTTGGTATTCTTCATTGTATAGACTCCTGTTGAGATAAAGGAGCCTTCTCCATCCTAGCTTTAGAAGGACCTTCTTGATCTTATAATTCCAAAAATACTATAAAAGTAGTTTAAGTCTGCGATGTATTTTTATGAGCCGAAAATGCTTTTCATCATCTGAATTAGCTGCTATTGTCGAGGGTAGTGCTTCATCAAATACCACATGTATTAATTCTTCTATCCTTTGTGTTCTTTTATTATAAACTCTGAATCCTTTGTTGGCAGTACTGTAACCCAAAAAAATAGCTTCATCTAATCTCGCATCAAATTTTCTAAGATTGTCCTTTCCATTATTTGATATGAAATAATTGTAGCTAAACTCTCAAAAGTAAGCAACATTAGGTTTTTTTCCTTTCCACAACTCATAAGGGTCTTTTTAGAATAGATCTTATAAGACACCTGTTAAGTATATAATAAGCAGTCAATTCATCTTCTGCGTAGTAACCATGAGGTAGGTCACTTTGACATAGCATTATCCTGGCCATATCAACGAGAGTCCTGTTTTTTCTCTTGACAACTCCATTTTTCTGAGGAGTCATTGGGCATGAAAAATTATGAGATATCTCATTTTTCATTACAAAAATCTTCAAATTTTCTGTTAGTGAATTCTCCTCTATGATTGCCCCAAATAGATGTAATGCAACATCCTTTTTCAATCTGAATGTTTCTGCAAAACTTCTCAAACACTTCAAAAGTATCATCCTTATTTGATAGGAAATAAACCTATGTAAATCTATAATAAACATCTATTATAACAAAACCGTAGTATTTACTTCCGAAGCTTTGAGTCTTAGTAGGACAAAATAAATCCATATGTACAAGTTCAAGCAATTGGTTAGTAGAAAAATAATTTTAGGAGGAAAGCTACATCTAATTTGTTTTCCTTTTAAGAAGCTTCACAAACTAGATTACACTCAAACTTCAAGTTTAGTAGTGCTCTAAGTAACTCATTTTTGGATAATTTTGATAGAATGCTCATGCTAATATGTCTAAATCGTCTATGCCAGATAAATGAATCCTTTTCTAGAGAAACAAAAAATTAACATTTTGTGAAGACATGTCTTCCAATTGAGCACGATATATATTCTGATTGCTAGGACCAACAAATACAATGTTTTCATTACGATTATCAATAATTTCACAATGGGATGTGTAGAAAGTAACTTTATGACCCTTATCACATAATTGAATTACACTTAACAAGTTATGTTTCAATCCATCAACAAAAAGAACATTGTCAATAGAAACAGAGTTAGAGTCACCAATTTTACCAATTCAAATGATTGTTTCCTTGTTTTTATCAATATTACCTTCGTCTTTCCTGCAATATAGTTGAAATGTGATATTTCACCTGTCATATATCTCGAATAACTGCTATCAACTATCCATTGATTTTCTCTTGTCTCTTTTCTAAAGTATGTTTGCAAAATATATTATCTCATTTTAGGTACCTAAATTTTTTTGGTCTTTTCAGGTTAGTAGTTTGACATTTCGATCTCCAAACATACATCTGAAATAATTTATTCATTTTTTGAAAGTTACAGGAATGACTAATATGACCATGGCTACCAAAGTAATTGCACAAAACAGATGAATGAGAATTACTGTAATTTTTACTATTTATCAAGTTCATGTTGTTTTAGCTATGGCTACTGTTGGGTTTGACAAAGGAATTTTTGTATGGCCTAATATTATTATTTTCATTAGATCCTATTCTAGCCTTATCAAAAACACATTTACCATTCCCAAGTATTGCATCAAGATTATCCCTTCCATTAACAAAATTGGCAAGATCTTTTTCTAGAGAAGCAGCTTTTTCTTATAACTCTTTTACCTTTACATAATCGTTTTCAAGCAATGCATTCTCTAACTGACTTACCTTCTGTTCCAAGAATTCCTTTTCAGAGACTTTTTGCTTGTATTAATTTTCAAGGGACATAATTCTAGACAACAAATTCTTACTCTTAAATTCTAGTGATATAATCTTATTCATCAAGGATGCATCATTAGTTTTGAACTTCTGAACCTTTTTGAAATACTACATTGTTAATTTGTTATACTGATCATACAGTTCATGATATAAATCTTTTAATTCATCAATTTCAATATCGAAGCCAAAATAATATGCCTCATCGTCTCATTATTCGGCCATAAAGCAAACATTTTTTACTTCTTCAAGCCCTTCTTCTTCAAAGTTTTCAAAATTCTCATCTGACTAGGCTGCAGTTATAGCCTGCTTTTTGGGTTTTCTATTTTCTATTTTATCTTTTTGAAGAAGAGGACATTATGGTCTTGTATGTCTAAGCTTCTTGCAATGATAACATATGATTTGATTGTTTTATGTATTACGACTGCTAATGTTGCCTTTTGATAGGAAACTGTTATTTCCTGTTTTCTTATTTCCTTCTATTTTTTTCATTAGCATCTTTTTATAGAAGTGTGCATATTTTCTGACCATGAAATTGAATTCATCATCTTCATCTATTTGCAACTCAATGTCACTTTCATCACCATTTGACGTATTTGATTCATCAACTGCTTTTAGTGTCATTCCTCTTCTGTATGAAGATCCTTCATCTTGCCTAAGCTCAGCTTCATGGATCTTCTTTCCTCTTAAGCAGTTAAGTGAAATAGTGTCGAAATCCTTAGTATTTTCTAAAGCTATCACCTTAGGTCTCCATTCTTTTAGCAGTGACCTTAGAATCTTTGTTACATGCTCATCATTGGGATATACTTTCCCTAAGTTCTTTAAGGATGTGATGACATTGTTGAAACGTCTGAAGAATTCATCTATAGTTTCTCCCTGTTTTATGCAAATAGTTTCGTATTGATGCACTAAAAGACTTATTATATGTTTCTTTACCTCATTCATTCCTTCAAAAGTAACTTGGAGTTTGTCCCACATTTCCTTTGTTGTAGAACAGTATGATATCTTTTCATACTCTTTTGGAGATAGTGCATAGATCAGATAATGTTTTACTTTGGCATTCAGCTGTGAGTTTCTTCTATCAACATCAGTCCACACTTCTACGTTATCAGTAGCAGGATGTGTGGCTCTAACTTTTATAGCTTGCCGGATTTTGATATCTATAGATTAAAGATAAATGTCCATTCTCTCTTTCCAATAAGAATAGTTGTTTCCATTGAAATAAGGAGGCTTTAAGACGGATTGTCCTTCAAGGCTTCTTAAATTGTTTTCCATGATCTATCTAGTGTTGTAAAACACAATAAGTGTGAAACCTCGCTCTGATACCAAATAATAAAGCAAACACATGCAAGAGGGGGGTAAATTGTGTGCAAAAAAATTGCAAAGTACTTTCAAATTGATAATATCCTGCTAAACGAAATAAGTCTATAAAGATAAATGGCCATTCTCTCTTTCCAATAAGAATAGTTGTTTCCATTGAAATAAGGAGGCTTTGAGACTGATTGTCCTTCAAGGCTTCTTAAATTGTTTTCCATAATCTATCTAGTGTTGTAAAACATAATAAGTGTGAAACCTCGCTCTGATACCAAATAATAAAACAAACACATGCAAGAGGGGGGCAAATTATGTGTAAAAAAATTGCAAAGTACTTTCAAATTGATAATATCCTTCTAAACGGAATAAGTCTATAGATAGAAGGGTCCTATTAACTTTCAAAGAGATCCTATTAACATTGAAAATGAAAGGATCCTGTTAATCGAAATGAGCCTACTAGGTCTCAAAAGTAAAGAAGCATGTTAGTCAATAGGAGCCTACTAGTGCTCAAAAAGAAAGGAGCTTGCTAATGCTCAAAAAGAAAGGAGCCTGTTAATTGTTTCAAAAATGAAAAGGACATCTTACGATATAAAAACATAAGGAGCCTATTGTAAAAACAAAGGAGCCTCTTGAAAACACAAACTTATAATGCAAAATTTTAAAAGTTAGGAAGAGAGAAAGAATGACACAGTCGATTTATACTGGTTCGACTAATAACGAAGCCTACATCTAGTCTTCAAGTATCCAACTTGAGTATTTTACTATAAGAATCTAAGTATTAAATTTGAATAGCCTCTCCAAGCTCACAAGTTCATATTTTTCAAGGTTCTCCAACCTTCCACACATGAAGTGTTTAACAAACCTCTACAAGCTCTCAAAAATAAATATAAGGTAAGCTCAATATAATCTCTCAAAGAATAACAATCTCTCCCTCGATAGAGTGTTTTTACTTTCTAAAGCACAAGGAGCTTGATATAACTTTTAAGAATATTGATGCTACTGAAGTATTTCAAAAATCTATGTCATTTACAAATGTAGTGGCTCTTCTTTATGTAAACATTTTCTCCAACTAGTTGCTGCGTCATTTCTATTTTGATTTAACCTTGAATCTAACAAATCTTCGATATCATCTCTATTGAAATCTTCAATATTCAAACATTAAGATAAAAGTTCTATCAAAACTTCCAGAACTAATTATTCAAATTAGTAAGATCCTTCCGGATGTTATGGAACCATTTCTAGTTAGGTAAGTTCGTAAAGATGGTTCCTGCAAGAAAGAAAGCAATTATCCTATGATTTTATTTCCTCATAAAAATTATATCGTTTCCCATACAAGGAAACAAGTCCAATTTGAATTTTAAAATATTTTATAGTTATTATCAAAATCATTAAATATAAGTCTTGAGCTAACATGGTATACACCTTAAGGTAGGAAACGAATTAAGGCTATGTTAAACTTTATTAAAGGAGCATTAAGGGTAGTGACCTTACTCTAAGGTTAGAGTTAAAACACTTGATAAAATACTCGATGAAAAATCGATAAAGCTACAGTCAAAGCACTAAAAGATACAGGTATAGAAGCGTAATGAACACTTAATTTGGAAATTTGAAATTATTATACATTTGATTTTATCATGACTTCTTATTTTCTAGAAAAAAATTATATATAGATTATTTAGAATAGATTTAGATTTTGTGGAAATGATAAATGAAATAATTATATCCCTTTTTGAAGAATTTATTAACAAAGGATAAAGATTTGTTTCGAATCTCTTTAGCCTTTGATATTATGGGTAGCTTAGATATGATAAAATCTTTTATTTCTTGTGATTAAGATATCTGTGATTAATATTTTGTGATGATTTTTCTATTTTGTGGTATTACAAAAATTGGTATCAAAGACATGACTATTTAGTGTACAACTTGTGAAGATGTCCATCAGTAGATTCAGGGAAAAGGACATTTAATAGACGTCAACAATAGACATATAAGAGAACTAATAAATTGTTATTCACAGTTGAGAAAATGTAATTTTGTTTCATTAGATACTTTATTATATTTTAAAGTAGCAATTCTTAAATATTAGCTAGAAAACCATCAATATACAAAAGAACATAAAGTACTACATCTTATCTTTTCTAAGCATTATAGACCACACCTAGATAGAGGTTATTAGAAATGTTACATCTTATGTTATAAACTATGAAAGAGTGTCCTTATTATGATCATATACTTTATGAAATAAATAAAGTTGATACTCGTGCACAAGAGGCCTAGATTGAATTACATCATCATACAAATAGACTTAATTATATATTATTTACAAATTGTCGTAAAAAGGCTACAAAAGTCCTTAAAGCAATGATGGAAGAATCATATAGAATATATTAAAAATGTAAAAAACTGCAGATATAAGCTCATTTAGAAATGAGTAGTCATTATAAAGCTTATCGTCTAAATGGCAGAAGATAAATACTTAAAATTAAAACCTAATGGACTAAAAATAAAAATTGATTTGGCATAAATTAAAAAATGATAGAATATTATGGAAATAACATTCTTTTCTATATAGAAAAACCTCAAAAACAAATCATGGATATGCAAGATATGATAGAAAACTGAATAAATTAGAAATAGTTAATAAAACTAATAAAAATCCTATAGAAAAACCTATATTTGATCTAATTTTAAAAATGAAAATATCTCTTAATTATAGGTAAAATGGAAAATTTTTATACCAACTTCTAATTCAGAAATTGAAGAGTAAAATGAATAGATAGAAAATTTAAACTTAAAAACTTTAGCATATATAAAACCAAATTTAGTTAAACAAAAAGTTTACTGGAATCCTAATATTAGTGATATACCTAGGACTTCTAGAAATCCACCTCCTAGGTATACTTCACAAAGTTTTAATCGACCTAATTTAGGATATACTAGAACTCATATGATAACTAAAGAAAAGGATGGTTTTTCTCCCATAGATAAATGAGAATAGAGGCTACAAATCCTTTTGGAATATATTTAGATATAAATTGCATCCAAAATATAAAAGAAGCAATAAATAAACAGGAAACTGCTTTACGGAATAACGTTTCTCTTGTGAAAGCTGCCTTCACTACTGCTATATATTCTCTTTGGAAAGAACGTAATGCTCGGCTGTATACTACTCATAAAAAGAGGAAATATCAAGTAGCTGATAAGATCATTAATTGGATTCGAGGTGCCTTAAGTGCTAAAAATCTTCTTCATTCACTTTCCCCCGACATGCGACTCACGTGGAATCTCTAGTTTGGGTTCCTAGAATGTTTTACTAACGTTTTGATTCCTCTTTTGATCTTGTATATATCTTCTTATATTAGCTCTCATTGTAATGACGTTATAGTTTTGTCTATAGTTAATCCCTTTTCAATTTCCAAAAAAAATAAAAAAAATAACTGAATGTCAGTGCTATTATTTTAAAAAAAACACTATGCTTATAAGGTTCCTAAAAGATTTAATAAAAAGAAAATTGAAATAGATGATGAAATAAATAAAATGATAGAAAATGAAGATTTTATTAGAACTAATACTGAAAAAGAACCCTCAAATTTTGAAATAAATGAGTGAAATAGGAGAATCTTTTAATGCTCAAGTTGAAAAGAAAATAATAGATAATATAGTAAAAACATTTGAAAAGCATGGAGATTATAGTCAAGAAGAGCTTATTGATAAAAAAAATTCTTAAAAAGATTCATAATACTATGTTTTCTATCAATTCTTATAACAGGCATAATATGACATTACTAGAAAAAAAAAGAGGGTTAAAATCTAAAAAACACCATATGCTCTACGATATTAATCTTAAAGAAAAAAGCATAGATATTAGTTTAACTTCTAATAAAGTAATGATTCCTATACTTTCTAGAAGAGATATTTCCCAAAAACTTGATCACATTCCCAAAGAAATTAGGGATAAAATAGGATGGGTGTATACCGGATCCTTACAAATGATAATTAGATCAACTTTTAGAGAAGGAATTGATAGTCCTATAAATTTAGCAATATTAGATGATTGAATTCATAATAGAAAAGAGGACTATATGGAAATTTTGAGAGGCAATCTTCAATATCAAAAGAATATTGTTTAATATCTATCATAAGATATCTTATAATATGCAAGATAAATATTTTGATAAAACTCTCTCGTTATCCAAGACTTTAAAAGAAAAGATTTAATTAAAGATGGAAATAAACCATATTCTATTACATATATGATATCTTATGCCTTACTAAATACTCATCATACGAAATGTTTTGGTGACAAAAATATTATTGACTTTCCAAAAGTATTTTGTGAAGTTGAAAAAATATATACTCCTTATGTAGCAAATATAGAAGGCCTTGAAGATGATTTTTCATTAGGTTGACAATAAAAATCCTTACTAACTTCACACAATAAATTAGTACCTAGATTGTCTTATCGAAAAATTGGTGCTTCAAGTAGTACACAATATGCTAATATTTTGATAAAAGTATATAGAACGATAAGTTCTAATTATAAAATTAAAGGAGAATATTTTAATAGTACAAATTATATTCCCCGTAATATCTTAATTGATACTGGAGCTAGTGGAAGTTATATTAATTATAATATAATACATAATTTGATAAGTTTCTAATTAAATGAACCTTATCAATATATAAATTTCAATGGTGAAATACATGAAATAGATACCATCATTGAAAACAAATATATACCACCATTGAAACCACTATTAAAATAGGAGATCGTAAAATAACTATAAGATTATTAGTTGAAAATGAAAGATCCAATTTAGAATTAATGTTAGGAACTAGTTTTCTTAAACAAGTTCAACCTTATAAGATAACTTAATATTGAATACAACTATTCCATAACATTAACATATTATATATCCCAGAAAATGACTAGTCCTACTAGTATTTATATTCTAATAACTTATAAAGATTATAAAGTAGAATACTTTGTTGCCTAAATAGACAGTGGAGATGGTTCTTGTTTATGTAAAGTAAGTAGTTTTCCTTTACAATATCATGAAACCTTTAAAAATATAATAGGATTAGATATTTCTAGCAATAAGATACATCTATCCTAAGATATTCATTAACCCCAAATCCTAGTGGGATGATTTTTAATAAAATGCCTACCCTTTTATTTTTATGATAACGGAACTGATATTATTTTAGGAAATAACTTTCTCCAATTATTTCATAAAATATTGTTCATTACTATTAAACAACAAATACATCTCAAAACTCCTTGTGAAAATTACTTTTTCTGGTATAAGTTTGAAATTCCTTTTTAAATGCTGCCTCCATGTAAAAAATAACAGTTCTCATCTCGATTCCTCTTCTGTAATGAATACCAATTTCAGTGTACGTAGTCAATTCTTTTCTTAACTTAGTATCCATAGTAATGTGAAATTGTTCTACCTTTCCCAAAGTAATGAAATGATAAGCATCATATCATTCATCTTTATAAAAATGTAGAGCAACAGATAATATCTTTAATACCAAGGTATCTTTCGGAGTTATTGTAGGATTATTTAGATAAAAATCCTTAACCCCTTTTTTAATCCATCTAAGAAGTAATGATATCTCAGGCAACTCTGGGTTAGTTAAGTATATAATCCAAAATCATACCAATCTTGAATAGTTTAAGGAAGAGAACCATGCAAAAAGTTCAATATAAGGTATATCCTGGAAAAATCCATATAGCATATATCATTATTTTTTAGAGAGTATAAATCTCATTACTTTATAATGTACTTGAATAGCAGGATGGCCTTTTGGAAGGCTATCAACCATAATATTTTTCTATATCCTCAATTTTCACGTAGCATCAAGTCTTAGAGAGATATTATCAAGAGTAACCTTTTTTAGCTTATTCTACTAACTAATAGATTCTTTGATCGGGGAAGAAGAACCCTTGGAAGATGCATCTTCAATTATATTAGCCTTGTTGACTAGGCTAAAAAGTTTTTTTTTGTTCTGAATAATTATAATGGTTTGTCTTGGCTTGCCATATATGGCAAAATGAACGAAGTAACTCTAAGTAACTCTGTAACTTCTTTTAGCATCAAGTTGAAATTTGTGATATCTAATAAATCTTTGATTTGCGCCTGCAACTATTGATATCTTTGGACATTTGTTCTAATAAATCAAATATATCTTCTTTGAGGTTGACTATCGCTACTTAAAAACTATGCAAGAACATTATTATTAGATTTGATAATCTCAATATCAAAGGTATATTATGCTAATAAAGTTTCCTATTTTATGTATCTTTTATATTCAGGTTTAAGTGTAAATTATTTTGAATAAAAGTCTTGACTTGATTATTATCAGTCTTTTAGGTAATAAAAAGTGATAACATTTTTTACAACTTTTTACTACCGTCAATATTTTCATTTATATGATATCGTTGTTGAGTGTCTGTAAAGGTTCCTGAAGTATACCTCTAAAGGGACTCATTCATCTTAATATTAAAATCATCATAATCTATCTTTTTTAATACTCCACTCCATAAATGATCAAAAGCATCAGTTTTAATAATTAAATTATTATCATCATATGGTAAAGAAAGTTTTGGCAGGGTAGTAAATAAATCTTAATTTCTTTACCTATTTAATTAGGTAAGGTGAAAATATAAATATTTGTTCTTTAGAAGAATGTGAAAAGGTTTTCTTATTTCAGCTAGTTTTGAATAAAATCAAAAGGATAGTTTAATACTCCTTTAAAACTTTGAAATTGTTTTTTATCTTATAACTTATTAGGAAATTGTGAAATTTTTTTGAGGATATGAGGTTGAAGTTTAACTATCCTACCATCTATTTCCATGTCAAGAAATTTTGTTTCAGTTTGACATAGCTTTTTCCCTTATAACGAGCTAAATCATATTGTTCACATAAATCTGCAAATTTATTGAGATGTATAATATATTAAGTAATATTATCACTAGCTATTAAAATATCATCCACAAAATAATGTATGTTATGATACTTGAAGGTGTTATCCATTTTTCTTTGAAATATTTGCGGGGAATTTTTTAAACTAAAAAGCATAACTAACCATTCATAATGACGTTGTGGAGTAGAGAAAGCAGTATATAGAATGCTATCTAGGTTAGTCAAGTATATAGTCCAAAATCATACCAATCTCGAATAGCTTAAGGAAGAGTGCCCTACAAAAGGTTCAATCTAGGTTATATCCTAGAAAAATCAATATAGCGTGTATCATTATTTTGTAGAGAGTATAAATCTCTCATTTCCTCATAATGCGCTTGAACAGCAGGATGACCTTTAGGGAGGCTGTCAACTATGATATTTTTCTATATCCTCAATTTTCATGTAGAATAAAGGCTTAGAGAGATATTATCAAAAGTAACCTCTTTTGACTTAATATGCTGACTAATTGATTTCTTTTATCAGGGAAGAAGAACTCATTATGTATCTTGGCTTGCTATATATGGCAAAATTAGAGAAGTAACTCTGCAACTTCTTTTGGCATCAGGTTGAAATTCGTAATATTTAATAAATCTTTGACTTGCATCTAGCAAGAATTGACATTATCAAACAACTATTCCAATAAATCAAATATCTCTTTTTTGAGGTTGACCATCTTTAGTTAAAAAATCTACAAGAACATTATTATTAGATTTGACAATCTTAATATCAAATGTATATTCTACTAATAAAATTTGTCATTTTTTATATATTTTACATTCAAGTTTAGAAGGTAAATTATTCTGAATAAAAGCTTTGACTTGAGTATTATCAGTTCTTAATAAAAAAAACCACTTATTTAATAAAAATAATAAAAATTTTGACAACTTTTTACTACCGCCAATAATTCTTTTTCATTTATATGATATCATTGTTGAGTGTCTGTAAAGGTTCCCGAAGTATACATATAAAGGGACTCATTCATCTTAATATTAAATTTGTTATAATCTATCTTTTTTAATACTCTACTCCATACATAAAATCAATTTCAAAAATTAAATTATCATCATCAAATGGTATAGAAAGTTTTAGCAGGATAGTATATAAAATCTTAATTTTCTTTACTTGTTTATCAGGCAAGGTGAAAATTCAAATCTTTGATTTTTCTTTAAAAGCATCTGAAAAGATTTTCGTATTTCGACTAGGTTTTGAATAAAATAAAAAGGATAGTTTAATAATCCTTAAAAAATTTGGAATTTTTTTTATCTAGTAGCTTATTAAGAAATTATGATTTTTTTTTAGGATATGAGGTTGAAGTTTAACTCCCTTATCATCTATTTCCATGTCAAAAAATTCTATTTTAGTTTGACATATCTTAGCTAAGCCAAGTTGTTCACAAAAATCTGCAAATTTATTGAGATGTATAATATGTTGAGTAATATTATTAGTAGCTATTAAAATATCATCAACATAATAATGTATGAAATTATGATACTTGAAGATGTTATCCATTTTTTTTGAAATATTTGTGGGGACTTTTTTAAACCAAAACACATAACTAATCATTCATAATGACCTTATGGAATAGAGAAAGCAATATATAGAATGCTATCTTTATTTATTTTTACCTACCAAAATTTACTCTTATAATAAAATCTAGAGAAAGAAGTATCCATCAAATACTATATTATTTTTTATTATTTAGTATCTTTATTTCTAATTAATTTTTCATGGTTTCTAACCATAAAAGCTAGGGAACAATGAGGGGATTTAGTAGGCCTAATTATCTTTAGATTTTTCTAGTTCAGGAAGTTGTTTTTTTTTTAATTCTTCTTGATCTTCTAAATTATATCTCATAACAACAACTCTAATAATATTTTGTTTATCTAATCTATTCTAAGTTTGCTTGTTCTTTATTTTTATCCCAAAATTATAATGAGATATCTGTTGTTTTACTAATTCTAGTCCATCTTTGATGGTTTTTATTTATTTATACTTATTTTCTATAATATTTTCTATTTTTGATAAAAGTTTTCCTTTTGAAAAGATTAACTTTTTTTATATCCTACACCACGTTGGACTTTGTGAGGTTTAAACATGATTGGGGTAGACTTGGTCGTATGCCTTGACAAATGAGGAATCATTTAACAAAATCAATAATCAAGTTAAACTTATATGAATTGCTTTATTATGCCATTTAATTTATGATAATGAACTACTAAATGTTATTTATCAATGGAATTGTTGCCCTCATAAGCTATAAATTATATTATTAGTAGAATCTAAGTTAGTAAATTTAGTGTTTCATGTCTAGGACATAAAATGTGTCGATAAATTGTACAAAAATCAACTACCAATGATAAAGGGTAATATCTCCCTCAATATTTTCTGGAAACAAATTGAAAAATCGTATGGGTTAAATATTTTGCAACTTTTTGTAAATTTTTTCGGCACGAACAAAATTAAATCAAGCAAAAATGAAATAACAAGAACACCAAAAATTTGTTAACGCAGTTCGACACTCCTTACCTACGTCTACGGGGCCCTCGCCTAGATTAAATCTTTCACTGAAATATAATAGGTTTACTCAAGACTTTATAGAGCCTACTCTACTCACCCTTGAAACTATCTCTCTAACTTACTACCCATGAAAGATTTTCACACCTGATAACACGACCGATTCGTGTTAACCATGTCAGAGGATTTTTCTAACTACTTTCACTTAAACAATAATCAATAAAAATAACTCAAGTATTTAATCAACTAAGAACTGAACAATAATATACTTGAGATAAAAAAAGAGACTTCCCTATGATTTAAGCTCATGGAAATACTTCACCAATTGAAACGTTTCATCCCAGCTTCAACAACTTCAATTAAACCATACGAGATACTCCATCCTCCAAAAGATCAAGTTTATAACATAGATGAGAAACCACAGTGTTTATCTCACGAAGAGCATCTCACAATCCCAGATGAAGAAGTCTGAAACATAACACGCTGACCCACTACACCTTAGTTAACACTGACCCACTACACAGTATCTAGCTAACACTGACTTAACCATAGCATATATCATCAACACACGTTATTCACCTATCATGTCTCCAACATGCACATGCACACCATCGCACTCACTATTTCACTGGACAATTAATTCTCCTTACATCAATGCCACACACACGTGTCAATACCCATTGCCACACACACACCACCAACAACGTTACCTCACACACTCACCTAAGAGATAGACTACCCTTCACACAGCTGCTGCACGTATGTTCAACTAGTTGCCGCACATACGATGGAGATTTTATTTAACAATGATAAAAGAGAAGCAGCGGTATATTGCTTTAGCTATAACAAAAAGCACTCTCCCAAATTGCCAACACACACATTTTATCTTGGATGTCGTAAACTTCCATTCAAAAAGGACTTCTACCATAGAGTAAGGATAAGCATAAATCTTTCACATGATAAGAGTCCCACTTCAGTTCAAATATGAGAGTTCCAATACAACACCATCACTTCAACAACTTCAGTAATTTTTACCTCAACAATAACATCCCATGTTGTACCCCGTTTCCGGAGCCCAACATACGGAGTCATCATAATACGTGAGCTTGCATATTACCTTGAGGGTTATCTCTATGAACCCGTATTAGCCATTTCCATAAGAGTGGTGTGCCCACAAT
>JAOQMS010000006.1:30227361-30250051 GCA_027563885.1 Erythroxylum longipes
TATACCTTCTTGTCTAGCTTATCTCCAAATCCTGCACTCTTGATTCTATCAATCATCTCATCACCTTCACCTACTCTTAACTCTACCTGCCTGATACAAACTCTTGATTAGAACAACAAATGTAGTTCCATCAGGGTAACACCCCCATTCACCCATCTTGTAAAACAAATTCATAGCATCCTGAGTTCTTCATATCTTGCACAGGTTACTAATTAGCACATTGAAAGTATCCATATTTCGTGGAACCCCACGATTGTCCATCTCAGCCAACACGTTTTCAACCTCAGAATCAATCCTGAAGGGATCTTTCTCTCTACATAGCTTACAAACACAATCAATAATAGCGTTATAAGCCATTGTACCAATCTCAAACCCACCCCTATACATTTCACCAGCTAATCTCTTAGCTTCCTCAAGTTTCCCATCAACACACCAGCCTTTTATCAGCAGATAACAAATGCCCTCTTCAGGAAATATCTCGTTCGCCAAATTCTTTACCATTTTCTCTGCATAACTCGCATACCCTTTGTCACACAACTTTTGCACTACCAGTCAAAGAGACTCCCTATCTCTCTTAAACCCATAATCACTTTCCATCCTCTCAAAAAATCCAATAACCTGAGTTGGCCTACCAGCTCTGACAAGCCTATCGATCGTCGATTCAAAGCTTTTAATCCCAATAACAGGCTTACCCTTGAGAAGCAGTTCATGGGTTGCTTTGAAATCCTTCCTCCGACCAAAGTAGTCAATGAAAAATGACGTAGTCTCATCAGTATGCTTGAAATTTACCGCCGAGACTAGCCACTGGTTGAACCCCATAATTGTACGGCCAGCTTCAAAAGATAGATTGAGCGTTTGCAAGATAAGGGAAGGGGTTACTTTGCTAGCGACGTGAGAAAAGTTAAGATTGAGTCTTTCCGAGATGGAAAGCGAATCTGTATCAGGGGCTTTGAGGAGCTCCGCAGAAATGGACTGTGCTAGAGGATCTGTGTCAGAAATGTCATGATTTAGGGTTTTGGCGGAGGAAGAGAAGCAATTGATGAGAGAGAGTTGTAGGAGTTGGAATTTGGAAAGATGGGTAAGGGCTAACTGGGAAGAGAAGATCTGGTTTAATGCTGGAGAAGAAGGAAAAGCGCGGTGGAGTAGTCGCCGGAGTTGCAGGGAGACTAGAGGAGGCATTTTCTTAGTGAGAAAATATGGTTTGAGAGCAAACAGACTGAAGTGGAGTCTAAAACCCTGAACAATATGAGAGGTAAGGGTGAAAACTAGGCGTTCCCCGAAATGTGGGCCTGAGAATGTATGATAAACGCCCAAGATCACATGAAAGTAATTGTGATCAATATGAGGTGAGCATTGACTGGACTAAGGTAAAAAATGGGAAAGCATGGGCTTAGAACACAATCGGGGTATCTGATAATATGGCTTGTACTAATTTTTGTAAACAAAGGGGTCACTTTTCACTTTAAATTTTACACCAATTAAAGAGTGAATAATTATAACTGTAATATTCAGAAAATGTTAAAATTTGACCCTATCTTAATAAGTAAGGTGGGACTCAATTTTTTAAAAATATTAAATTTTAATTTATTTATAAATATGGGAATTACTTTTTATTTAACTTATTTACAATTCTTTCTCTCCAACCTCCTCCTTTTCCTCTCACTCTCTCTCTCACATATGCGCATATTCTCTTTACCTCATCAATCCAAAAGTTCATATTCCTCTACGCTCATATCTCTCGACAAAGCCTGTTAGCCACTTCTAGATTAAAGTCCATCTTGTACTCAAATTTTCAAAATATCCCCGCTTTCTAAATCATTACGTTAATAGATAAGGATAGTTTGGTCATTTACACTCCATCTTCATCAATATAAAACCCTACTAGCTTAACGCTACTAACTTTACTCGCTAGATAGCTATACTTAAGCACAAGAGTTATCAGGATCTATCTCAATAATCCACTAGGCTACAGTTTCTCTAAGAATCCCTTATCTGAAGGCTAATAAGTGTGGAAAGCAAATACATGCATAGGGGTTATAAGTGAAAACCAAAATTGATACATTTTCATCCACCATTGTTAATAACTTGTACCTTAAAATCATTTTCCATGTTCTTCAGGCATATATTTCGACCTTTCCTCTCAGGATCTCAAGCAGTTATGAAACCATTTAAGAAATAACATGGTAATCCATTTCTTTTTTTCAGGAGGGTATGCATAACCATGCAATTCCCCTTGAAATGCCAGGCACATATTTATAACATAATTTCATAATTTCTCTCTCTCGATTACTTTAATCACAAAAGAACACCATACCTAAGAAGTTTCTGTAAACACGTAACATAGACCTTATTAAGCGTCCCGGATCGTTCATGAAATGGTTAAAAACGAAGGAAATGCGGAATACTTAATTTCAATTCCATCTCGACTTTCGAAGCAGTTTTCATGGCCAAAACGAGCTTCAATTACTCGGGACCTTCAAGGATAATGATTACCGACACGTGGTTAACGTCTTTCTATAATTTTTACAAAAAGTAAGCACTCTTAACGGGTCAGAGGATTCGTATACTTACGAATGATACGAGCAACTGTAAAAGACCTTAACCTATATTTATAACTTTCATATCGGGCTTCCCCCTCATAAGCCCGATATGGGTCTGGTCCACACTAATTGGGATATATTTTCCTCTTAAACTTTAATCCATTGATTTAGATCATTTATTGGGCCACTTTATTACCCTTGTTTGGATCAAATTACGTAACTTAGCCGATAAGTTATTGAAAAACCAACATTACAATTAATAGTTATCCAAATAATGGGAAAGGACAAAATTGTCCAATAGTTTCATACATTGACCAGTTCATGGGTAGATAAAAAAAGTTAGAGCATAATATTTCCTTTAAAGTTACAATCTGGATTGTCTGTTAAATGATCAATGTCAAGGGCAGGTATGGAAATATAGGCATCATATTAGTTAAGAACTTTGCAAGTCCTTCCAGTCCTAATCAAAGTGTTGATGTTTGATTTTATCCAGCTTTTTTACTTCAGATGTTATCAACAAATTTTTCTTTGTATCAATTCCCTTGTTCACATAACTGAAACTGCCCAGTAAACAAAAGCAGCAGAATGGCTACCTTATAAAAATAATACTACTTCTCATATTCTGGATGAAACTTGATAAAAGTAAAAACATGTCAACAGGCAACTATGGCATGTCAAATTCGAAGTACACTCTAGGTGCATGTCATGTAGACCTGGTTTATGTCAAATATATATCTTTCTCATAGTTACACTAGGGCATGTTCTAGCATTTCTCTAGAGTTTCACCAATGTTACCAGTTTCCAAGTTTCAAATTCACATTCTTGTACATTACATTGCTAAACAAAGTCTGGCTTCAGTTCTTAGCTCAAAGACCAAAGATGTTGTGTACTAGAGCTGCAAATATTGGTCAATTCCCATCTTTCAACCATTAAGTCCCTGTGTTACTGTCTCAGGGCAAGTTTGCACGTGCATGTTATTGCCTACCTACCTTCATTGACAAGGCAATCTATAAATCCTTTCCCTATACATTTGGAAGAACCTCAAGATAGATAAATTTCTCATCACAATGTGTAACCTCGTGATTACTTTACAAGAAGAATTTGTTTTTCAACAATCAGCCCAACTACAACCTAGGTTTTTTTTCACTTGGTTCTTTCGCATTACATTTCGAACCAAAGCTAAACTTTTCCACTCACGTGAGGCAAATACACTAGATAACTATCGAAGGAGAAGAAGGAGGAGGAGGAGGTAGGAGAGGGAGACTTATAAATAAATTAAATAAGAAATAGGCCTCAACTAGCCACGTAAGCAATGATATGGCACAGGAAGCTCACAAAAACAAAAAAATATTTTAAAAATGTCAAGTTAGCGCTTATTGGTACTTAATAGAGAGGTTTAAATTTTTAGGTAAAATGGGGTCAAAATTTAACGTTTTCTAAATGTTATGGTTATAATTGCTCACTTTAGAACGTTAGGGTTAACATTGTCGAATAGGGTAAAACTTAGGGTCAAAAGTGACCCTTTTATCATTTTTATAATATGTCTTATAAGAATTAAACAATAGAATGTCAAGGTCACACATAGTTAGAGATTACATATCCTTACAGCCCCTATTTTACATTTGTTAAATGAATGAAACATGAAGTGCAATGATGCTAATGGATATCATAATATTTTGCATAATATCATTCTTTTTAACTTAATAATCATATGATGTAATTATCCATATTCATATTCAAAAGTGGAATAACTAGTTCTAAATTTTGTTTCTTCCATTATCTTCTTTGTTTATTCCTTTTTATGGTCATCACAAGAGGAATGAGAGATAAAGGTGTAAATTCTCATATATTTATGTAATATTAGATTAATGATATAAGTTTTAAGATATAAAAATTAGACTTGTTTTAGTTAAGGTCAAATACTAATTTTTGTGTTGTTATTTTAAAGACACGAATCTAATTACTTAAGTTTGTATTTTGAAAATTATATTTTAATTTTTTATGTACTTTTTTTAGTTCTTAAAGCCAACTAACCTTTCTTTGTGATTAGTTAAAGAAAAATATCTCTACAAGTTATTTGACATGTTAAAGAAAATAAATAATTCACAAATTATTTTAGTACTTGCCAGTGATGCAAGTGTTTTTTATCATATCATTTTATCTACATATGAAAACTTAATATCATTATCAAAATCTTGTTCACTTGCATTTTAACATAAATAATCTTTATTTGATGACATTAAAATTATAAGAATTTTCTTAAACATTTTGATGGATACAACTGCAAATGTTTAAAAGATAATTATTTATTTTTAAAATTTTGTTTTATTTTATATTCTATTTGTTTGTTCTGTCGAAATTTGTTTCAAAAAGAATTTAAAAGTCACAAAAATAATCAAGTTTTAATGACTAACCATTAACTAATGTTCGATTTATATTTTCTTTTTTGTGTTTTTTGAGATTAGCAAACAATTTTTTGTGTTATGAAGAAATTCCATTTAAAAAATCACAAGAACAAATAGAAAAATACAATACAACATCAAGGTTTAATTGTTTGTGTGTGTTTGGAAATTATTTTTTTGAATTCCTTAAACTTTTCAACAAAATTTTGGCGGCCATGTTAAGAACAAGTGGACTTAAAAAAGACTCGTTTACCAATAGCATATGATGGTGAAGAAGATTGGTGCACAGTAACAAGGATAAGTCAACATAATCCTAGAATTAGTGATGTTTGATTACAAGAACAACTTAGTCTAAGTCTAGATTAAGCTTTGTTTGGCCAATAACTTATCCTAATTTTGAAATAAGTTTTGTATAGTTATAAGGTTAAATTAATCTAAACTTAGAATAAATTATGTACGAAAACAAAATTAAAATAACCTAAAGACGGGATAATGGCTATATTATTCAAAAAATAGAATAATATGTGTTGGGTTTTGATAATTCTAAATGAATGATCCACTTTATAATACGCTGGTAAAATTAGAATCGACTAATTTTAATTTAAATACCCTTGTCTAAATTAGAGTTTTAAATAGATTTAAATTGTAAATCAATTTTAGAATTATATTAATTATTTTCTTAATTACATTAAGATTAATAATTAGAAATGAGTTTTAAATTAAAATAAACTTATTACTAGTATTACTTTGATTACTCTAATAATAAATTTATTATTTGAAATTTGATATTAATTTTTATAAGCATGAATTTACTATTATATTAGTCAAATAATTATTTATTTAATATGCAATTTTTAAGTTTTGTAAGTAATTAACAAGACTTTTATTCCTAAAAATAAATTTTCAAAAAAAAATTCCATTACAAGGAGGACACCCAAACTTCTACATATTGTTGTACAAATGAGATGTTTCATCATCACGTTACCATAATTATTCCATACGCAATTGTTATTTAGAGAAGATTTAACACAAAATGTTGCTAGTGCTAATAACTTAATATAACAGTTATATTTTGGATGTTGCTTGCCTTTCGAAAATGTTTAAGTGAAGTATAAGATTTTTCTTTCAGTATTGTCACAACTTAAAGGTGAACTATTAAGCATGTTATGGAGTTTAGAATCACCTTATACGAAATTATATAGATGGTTAGTAATGTTGTTTTCACGAGAAAACAGATCTTACGTCATATGGGCTTCCCCATTGACATAGTTAAAGTTATTACATATCATGATTTGAGAGCCTTATCACATGAATTAGTTAACTTTACTCTGGTATGGTTATATATAAGGTGATCATTTGTTTCAAGCTAAGCATGTTGCGGTGAATTATGTGAATTGTGTTCATGTATACATATATAAACTCGATGATTAATTCTCGCATTATTATGTTATATATGATATGTATGTAAATTAAAATTGTGTATTATAATTAATATTAAATTATTATATGAATGATGATTTTCATAAGCAATTGAAAACTAATGATTCAATCTATGAGTGCATGATTTAACATTAACATGCATATTCACTATTTTCTTTTTTAATATAAAAACTTAGTGTTTCAAATATAACTACTATGTTAAAGAACATTGTTTTTAAGCTCAACAAGGATAGAAGTTAAATGGTGACAATTATTAAATGTGGAAAATGAAATTCAATGTATACTGGAAGAGCAAGAGACTTTAGAACCATTAAATACAGTAATAGATATTCCTGAGGAAGGAAATACTACCCAAAAAAAAGGGATCGTGATGTATATGAGATATGTAAAAACAACTTATTAGCTTGTATTATAAGGTAATATAGAACTTTAAATGTTGAACTTACTGTAAATCACAAGAAAACGTTAACTTTTGTTTTGCAGCCTTCGAAGATAGAATTGAAAGCCTTACTTGATCACCTAAAATATGTCTATTTGGGTGAAGGAGAGTCATTACCTATGATCATCTAAAAAAGGTTGACTATAGGGTAAGCACAAGGGCTAGTTGTACTGCTTAAGGAGTAAAAAACTACAATTACTTAAAATTTTGAGAAGAAAAAGCCTCGTCGAGTATAACAACGTTAAATAATTGCACTTTTTGGGAGGCAACCCAAAATGACGATAGTTTTAATTAGTTTTGTTTTAGTTATATATAGTATTCATTTATTTGTTTTTGAGAAATTAGTTTATTGGTTTAGGGGAGAAAGGGGTCATACAATTCTAAAATACTGAATTTCACAAAGCGTGATCATGTCTTATATAATTCAGTTGTTAGGAGTAATGACCTTAAAATTTCATAATACTAAATCTCGTAAAACAAGATCTCGTCTTATGTAATTTAGCTTTCTGAAGTGACACCTTTAAAATTCCATAATACTAAATTGCATAACCCGAGACCACGACTTATGTGATTTAGTTTTCTATTATGAAACTCTAAGTTTTCTTATCATTTTAAAATTATTTTCTAAATTAAATTATTAAAAATTTTAAAAATATTATTACTTTTTAAAAATTAATTAAAATTAAAATTAAAGTAAAATAGACACATCAAAAACTATTAAAATAAAAATTAAATGTTTTATTTATTTTAAAAACAAATAATAAAAACCCTAATCTTTGTGTCTCTCTTTTGGTTTGCAATATTAAATGTTCCCAGCAAAAAGCCCCACCACAACAGATGAGTACTAGTTAATAGACATGCTCCATCACGCAATCACGCCGCACTCCTCACCAGCTAATAGACGCACACCACCATAACACTCCACTCCACAATAGACACAATGCCACACAAGCGCATAGCCCCATGCTCACTTAGCACATTTTAGCAATAACGGTCCATTCCCCATGTCACGGTCTCGTTGACGTGTGTTATCCCACATCGGATATGTACTAGAGAGGTCTTGGGTTTATAAGTGGATGGATAATCCTCACTTATTAGGCTAGTCTTTTGGGTTAAGGGTCCAGTCTATGACAAATGGTATCGGAGCCACCTTAAGGGTACTATCATGTGATACGGGGACACTACATCGGTTAATGAGGACGTCAGGGATTGTGCTGGTGGAGCCTGTCACGGTCTCGTTGGCATATGTTGTCCCACATCGGATGTATACTAAGGAGGTATTGGGTTTATAAGTGGATGGATAATCCTCACCTATTAGGCTAGTCTTTTGGGTTGAGGGCCCATTCTATGACACCCATCACGCAGCCATGTCGTACTCCTCACCAACCAATAGATGCGCATCACTCAGCCCTCGCAAATTGTGACCATATAGCACCGTTAAAGCACCAACAATAGGAGAGTCAACTAACATAAGCCACTCATCATTCCAACAACAGATGCAACGCCAAATCCATCACCACCCACTCGTATTTTCACTTCATTTTTATTAGTTATTGTTCGTTGTTTTTCCTTTCATTTTAATTTTAGTCACTATTATGTTGTTTTTATTATTTTTCGGAGTAGTTTACTGTTTATACTGGTCTTTATTATGGGACGTCCTAAAGCTGCTATTATGACCACAGCAAAAGGAAAATCACCAGTGACTGTAACTGCACACCATCAATCTGCTACAAGACCTAAAACTAGTATCAAAAGGAAGAAAGTTAGGATAGGGAAAAGCACCTTTATTTTGTCACCAGCTGAGTCAAACTTGCATAGTTATCTCACTTTTAACACTAAAGAACAAAAAACAATGGTATGCTATTATCAATTCCCAACATATTAATGCGGGTAAGTTTGTACACTACTCATCCTTAGAGGAATTGCAAATTAAAGACAAATTTGATTATATGCTCATCAACATGAGTTGGAACTATTTTGTCTTGATCCGTTGTCCAATATTTATTGAATTAACTAGGGAGTTTTAAACTACCTTTAAATTTGACAAATTGGACAATTTTATTTTACATATTCCTAATGTGATATAGGACAAAATAATGGGTGTCTAATTCAAATATAGCATCATTAATTTTAATTTAGCCTTATGAATAATATGCTAATTCGACTCAGTATAAAGAATCTGTCATGGACTATGGTGAGTTTGATTCTTTTCAAGCATAGAAATTAATGTCTTCTGACCCGTTTGTTTATCATTTAAGTAAATCTAAGGGTAGTTATCTTAATAAGATGGAGTGGATTTATATATAATGTTTCTTGGCTTTTAATTATTTAGGACGACAAGCTACAACGTGTGCTTACACTAAAGCAAAATTGTTCTTTATATGGTGTGTGGTAAACAAAGTATGAGTCAATTTAACTGCTTGATTAACAATGCAATTTAATATTGTTGTTAGAGTTCTCTTGTCACTCATTTGGTCATTAATTTGAATTTGTTTGATATGACTGACACTGATATATGTTTATATCCTGTGAAATGAAACCTTTGGATAGGGCTTGTTTAAGTAGGATGGGAGTACTCAAGCAACAAAGGAGAACATTTCATTTTATACTACGTGATCACTCCTAATAGGTTCATCATCAATGTAACAAGCGGATCGTGACGTTCCACCACCTTTTTATCTTCTGGCTCTACCAATCTGACATTATTATCATTTTCGGCTAGAAATATTGTAACATAAAATTTCCAAAATTGAGATGAATTTGGATGCTATGCTTTAAATTATAGGGATCATACATCCATCTCTACTGACATTATATTACATCTCCTTTCATATGCACAACTCAAGGGAGTCTTCTACTCTGTGCTTTGTTTGTGTTGATCATTTTTGTGAGATGTGAGTATCTTATGCACAGATTAAGGATAATGTATGATCTAGGTGTGGGGGAGCAAGTGTGGATATTATGATGAACTTTGTGACTTTTCTTAGACTCATGATACTATGAATCATATATTGATTATTCCTCGTGATAACCTCATAATTTTCTGATTGTTGTTTATAAATAATTCTTAAGTTAGGTTACATTTTCAATTTAATAAATAATGCATGATAAAGACAAGAATGATTAGTGTTTTTATTAAATTATTTTTAAGTATCTCATTGGTTTTGTTGAATGAAAGTGTGCAAGACCTGATACATTTTTGACACCTATGTTAGCTTTGAGCCTAAGAGCATTCCTTACATTTATGCTCATACATTTCTTTTTGTTGTGTATTATCAAACATAGCTTGTTTATACTAAAACTTGCATTTGAATACATGTTGAGATGACATTTTTATGAATTTGTGTATAAAGATGGTAAGGGCACTTAGGATAACCATTTTTTAGCTAAACAATCCTACCTTACTTTTTAACCCTAAAAAACCAAGTTGAGCCTTACTCTTTCTTTTCTTGCATAATAACCTTGTTACAAGCCAAATTTACCCTTCTTTTGTTGATGTCCTTAATAATTTTGAGCCCAAAAATTAAAGGAATTGTTTAACGCTTAGTTACATAGGATTTTGACTATTTCTATGAAAAGTATATTAGTTGATTCAAGTTCCATTATTTGGATTTTCAATTTTTATATAAAATGGGGAAGAAGTATAAAAAAAAGGAAGAGAAATATCATCTTTGATGTTCTTGTTTAAAAAAAAGAGAAGAAAAAAGAAAAAAAAAAGAAAAAGAAAAAAAGAGAGGTGATTGAAAAGGATGCTATTTGAATCAAGCGAATTTTGGATTCATTTGAGTTGAAACTTAGGTGGATAAGTTTGTATGACTTCCTTTAATTTATTTAACCTAAAAAAAATTTCTTGTCATACCTTATATAAGCCTCGTTACAACCCTTTATCAAGTCCCTTTGATTTATGCATTAAGTTCATTTTTATTAAGTGGTAGAGATATGATTCTTGAGCAAGCTTATGAAAATAACTAGCTATGCTTTAACTTGAAAACTTAATGAACCCTAAACACTTTGAGTGTGTAGAGTGAAATCCATGAGAGGGTGTTAAGTCTTGTCTCATTTGATTTTGATGGAATTGATGAGATGCGATGTTTTAATTCTAACAATGTGTCTTATGAGTACTTATTCTCTTGATAATTTTTTTTATCTTAAACCTTGAATGTGAATTAGCTTTTGGATATTTATGGATAACAAGAAAGAAGATGAAAGGTTAATATGAGGATGATTGATGTATGCTTGAGGACAAGTATGAGTCTAGTGTGAGAGAATTTGATAAGATGTTATTTTGACATATTAATTAGAATTATCTCTTTTGTTTTTGATTTATTTGGTGTTTAAATAGGAAAATTAATGTTTGTTTTGATTTAAGAGATGAAAAGGAGAGATTGCATCAAATTGAGACATAATTGCTAAAAATCACGAATTTTGGTAAAAGTTAACAAATTATTGTAGTAGATAAGGCAAGATCACGCTTAATGTTATATTCACTTGAAGAGTTAGAGTTTAATTAGGAAACTTCTTTCCTTCTCTATTATGTAGGGATTTGAATTTGTTTTAGATAGGCATGTTTGCAAGATAAGATTAGATTAAGTTTAGAGTAGAAAAACAATATAAAGGGATGTCTTTCACCTCTCTAACTTTCTCTCTTCCGTTTTCTTCTTAGTTTTCTCTCAATTTTCCATCTTTCTTTTATCTTTGGTGCTGGAACAAAAGTCATGTGTGGTTAAACTCAGTTATTATGATTGAAAGGGATTCAAAATTCTAGTTGTAACTTTGTGGATTTTGTTTTAAACTTATATTCATATTTTAACTCAAGTATTTCTTGTTTTATGTTCTTAACTTCATGAATAATTAATATTGATTGATTTGACAAATTAATTTGATATTGATTATTCTATAGTTATTCATGAATTCAGTGATCTATAATTGCTATGAAGGATTGGTACAAGTAGTAAATAGGTTATTTGTGAATTTGCATACTTAACTTCTGATAAACAAGAAAAGTAAGTTAAATAGTTTTAATTATCTCAATTATTTAATTTAGGTTTTAGTCTTTTCATTAAGCTTATTGCTATCATTTAATTGATATGGAATGCTATCATAGCTGGTTAATTGATAGTAAGTTTTGGTTTGGATGTTGGGTTTGAATAAATTAATTTAGAAAATTTTGAGACTTATTGTGACTATCCTAATATGTTTTGGACTAATTACTTGAATTGTGGCAATTATTCTTTTTAAACCAATGATCAGTATTACAATTAGATGAGGTCTTTACCTTGAATCGGAGTTAAGTGTTCTTGAATTTCTCCCTTTTATATTCAGTTGATTTATTTAGATTCCTAGTTAATTTTAGTTACTTAGTTAACTAACCAAAAATACCCCAATTTATTTTATCAATTGAAAATTAGAAATTAGTATTTGATTCTCTTCAGATTCGACCTAGTGTCACGACTACTACAAGAAGTTTAGAGAATCAGGATTAATTTTAAGAGTTTTGACAACCCAACTAGCATTGTCCAACACATTGTTTATTAAAGTTTCGGAGAAAGATAAGAGTTTTTACGAGTAGTGATTCTAATAACAACTCAAGGTTTAGAAATGGTTATAGTGTTTGTTTCATGTTTGAGAGATGAACTTTTCAAAATTTTGTGTTACACAGTAACAATCCTTCCTTCAAGGGATCATGAATTTTCAAAAATTAATGCATTACCAAAATGATATCTTGAACTTTGATATAGAACTTCCATAATTCTAATTAAGCATATTTATAATCTTAGCATCCATAACAATAAGATATTAACAGCTTAACAATTCAGAATGCAAAAGATTATTCGTGGAATTCATTTCTTTCAACACAAAGGCCAATCATTTGCTTATGATTCCGCACTAAATGACTTGTAAGTTTGGTGTAATATTATTTGAATAGTGAAGTTCATGTCCTCTTCATTAAACCATCCTTAACTAGAATAGTTTCTAATGGTTATTTAAAAGAAGAATCAGTCATCATTAAGAATTGCTATATTTGGGGCCACCATCATTGTGATGGGCCTAAGAGGCCAGCGATCTGTTATGTCTACCAAAGGAAGAAGACACGTGGTTTTCCTAGAGTGGGACCACTAATGATTACTAGAAGAATCAAAAGTTCATTATAGAATAAACGGTGCTGCTGTGCATGTGTGAAGGTAGTACATTACTATGGTTGGTGCTATGCATGCGAGTTGGTGCTGGGTGTTATTGACAGTACGATTTTGTATGGTGACAGCAGAGCTGGTTTGTTACATATTTTGATTACCAAAAAGTAGCATATAAATAGACGTAGAGAGAATGAGAAACTTATGAGGAATGATGTATTGAATATGGAGTGAAGAGTAAGGTAGGCTTTTGATAAACCTACTGGTGTCAACTGTTCCTAATACAATATGTCATCTGTTCTTGACATTCTTAATACAATTTCCCTCATTCCTCTCTTGTTTGCTTTACATTTTACAAAAACATTTTGCTTGTGATTGTGTGATCGTATCAATTTGTTATCAGAGCACACAATCCACTTGTGAGTTTCTGTGTTATCAAAATGGATTCTGCACACCCCCAAAACCCGTATGGAATCCCGTCTTGAACAGCTCGAAGAAGATGTCAAAGGCATTAGTGCCAACATGACACTCCTCATTTATCAGCTTCAAGAAAACCAGAAAAGCATACTAGACACCCAAACCAATATCCAACTCATCCTCCAAAACCAAACCCAAAACCAAGCACAAACCCCACTATCCATCCAACTGGGAGAGTCCAGTACGTCAA
Source organism: Erythroxylum longipes (assembly GCA_027563885.1). NCBI lineage: Eukaryota > Viridiplantae > Streptophyta > Magnoliopsida > Malpighiales > Erythroxylaceae > Erythroxylum > Erythroxylum longipes. Next base: position 30,240,981 of record JAOQMS010000006.1, read on the forward strand.
AAACTCTAATTAACCACCAAAAAGACAAAGAAACTACAAATTTCCTACCTACCAACACCAATACACAAAATACCTTAAACACCCAAGACATACCCATCCACTAAGCAAACACCCTTACCATAGCTGAGAAAGCGCTAGAAAAAGATAAGTATCCAAGGAAGCTAAAGCTTCTTATTTTCGATGGTGAAGGAGCCGATTCTTGGATTTTCGGCGCCGAACGTTATTTTTCTATTAACCGGTTGTCGGAAGCAAACAAGTTGGAGGCGGTTGGAGTGTGTTTTAAAGGAGAGTCGCAAGCCTGGTTACGTTTTGGGGAGCGTATCAAATCCTTCTGTCCATGGGCAGAGCTCAAAATGCAAGTACTTCAGCGTTTCGTTGGTTTGCAAGATGGCACTCTATTGCATCGGTTGTTTGCAGTGAAGTAGGTGGGTACTCTAGCAGAGTATAGGGCTCAGTTCGAATACTTGGCGCCTTCAGTCGGAGCTATAGAAGACCAAACTATAACTGCAGTGTTTGTGAATGGCTTACATAAGAAAATTAGAACTGAGTTGCTTGTTTTAAATCTAAGAACTCTGAAGGAAACCATTGAGACGGCTGGTAGGATCGAGAGAAAAAAATCAGATCTTGGGCTTCTCTTATAGTCCCAAAGCCCATAAAGACACCTCTATAACCCGTTATAAAAATGACACCAAAACTATCACATAGACAAAGCCTTGTAACCCACTACCAAATAACAACCAGTTAACCAAAACTACCAACCCAGCCATGGTTACATTGCCACAACTTCCCTACAAACCACATACCACTGAAACAACAAAAACCTCAGCCATAACAGACTCCCAAAGTTTCGAAAACTAACCCCTCAAAAAGCCCAGTCAAAACGAGCTCAGGGACTCTGTTTTCGATGTGATGAGAAGTGGCATTTTGGCCACTGAAGCCCACAAAGAGATCTGAACGTATTGTTGATAAGTGAAGGCGAAGAGGGTGATGTGGAAGAAGGAGTAGTGGAGGCAGGAGAAGACGAGGCCCTTATTAGTGTGGAATTGTCATTGAACTTTGTTGTGGGGTTATCAGAACCACGTACGTTCAAGCTTAAAGGAGAGATTCTGGGTACGGAAGCAGTCGTGCTCATTGATTGTGGAGCCACGCACAATTTGATTTTGACTGGAGTAGTGGAGACTCTGCAGATACCCATACATGACACATCTCACTATGGGGTTATCATTGGGTCTGGAAAGAAATTAAAGGGGATGGCAGTGTGTAAGGAAGTCATTTTGAAGTTGCAGGAGCTTACGATTATAGAGGATTTCCTTCCTCTTCCTTTGGGTAATACTAACGTGACATTGGATTTAAAGTGGTTAGCCATTTTGGGTGAGACAAAGGATGATTGGAGGAAGCTTACAATGTCTTTTGAGATTGGAGGAAAAACAATTCAATTGAAGGGTGACCTTAGTCTTACTAAGGCTATGGTATCCTTGAAAACAATGATTAAGGAGATACAATAGGAGAAGTCAGGTCTAGTGATTGAATTGATGAGCGTGGATGTACACCCTCATGAAGAAGCAGTCCTGGAAAAGCCACGAATCCAGCAGTTGATAGGAGAATTTGTGGATGTTTTTGAATTGCCTAAAAGGTTGCCACCGATAAGGGGGAATGAGCATGCTATTATTTTGAAGGAAGGCACAGGACCCATAAATGTGCAGCCATACCATTATCCACAAGTCCAAAAAGACGAAATAGAAAAATTAGTGGAGGAGATGCTCGTTGCTGGAATTATCAGACCCAGTGTCAGTCCATTTGCAAGTCTGGTATTGTTGGTGCGCAAGAAAGGCGGAAGATGGAGATTTTGAGTGGATTACTGCGCCCTCAATCGCGTCACCATTCCAAACTAGTTTCCCATACCCAATATTGATAAGCTCTTGGATGAACTTCATAGCGCAAAGGTGTTTTCCAAGCTCGATCTCAAATCAGGCTATCACCAAATCTGCATCAAGGTGGAGGATGTGCACAAAACGGCCTTTCGAACCCACAAGGGTCATTATAAATTTATGGTGATGTCGTTCGGTTTAACTAACGCCTGACAAATTTTCAAGCTTTGATGAATACTGTTTTTAAGCATTTGTTGAGGTGCTTTGTCTTAGTATTTTTTGACAATGTTCTTGTGTGCAGCTCATCTCTTGAGGAGCATGAAGGTCACCTCCGAGGAGTGTTATCTTATTGCGTGCCCATAAGCTGTTTGTCAATGCAAAAAAAAATGTTGCTTTTGCCAACTGGTGGTTGAATATCTTGGCCACATAATTTCGGAGCATGGAGTGGCAGCAGATCAAAACAAAGTTAAAGTAATGGATGAATGGCCTCTACCAACAAATCCTAAGGAGTTAAGGGGATTTTTGGGGCTCACCGGCTACTATAGGCAATTTGTAAGGCACTACGGAAGAATCGCAGCTCCTCTTATCCAATTACTCAAGAAAGAAGCTTTCGAGTGGACTCAGGAGGCCACGGATGCGGTCAATGCTTTGAAAGCAGCAATGAAATCCGTCCCCATTTTAGCGTTGCCAAATTTTAGAGAGGTGTTTGTGGTGGAAACTGATGCGTCTAGCATCGGATTGGGGGCTGTTCTAACTCAATTTGGGCGTCCTTTGGCATTTTTCAGTCAAGCTTTGCAAGGGCGTGCCCAGTCTAAGTCTGTTTATGAGCGGGAATTGATGGCAATTGTGCTAGCCATACAAAAATGGCGTCACTACTTACTTGGACGTCATTTCATAGTCAGCATTGATCAAAAGTCCTTACGAGTTTTGCTGAAGCAGTGCATGGTTGATACAGAATATAAGAAATGGCTCACAAAAATCATGAGTTTCGACTTCGAAATTCAATATCGCTCGGGTCCTAAAAATAAGGCTGTTGACGCCTTATCATGCATTCCTCATTCGGAGTTGATGGCTATATCAATTCCTAAGGTACTGGATTTGGCTGTTTTAGCTCAAGAAGTGGCTGGAGATGTAGATTTAATGGCTGTTAAACAAGCATTGGAGGCTGATCGGTGTTCCAAACTGAGGTGGACTGTTTCATATGGACAGCTCTATTACCAAGGTAAATTGGTGATACCCAAAACATCTTCCATGATTCCTCGCATACTTCAAGAATTTCATTGGAGCCCAATTGCGGGATATGGCAGATTTTTGCGGACTTTTAAGCAGGTCTCCAGTGAGCTATATTGGGACGGAATGCGTAATACCATTAAGAAGTATGTGAATGAATGTCCTATTTGTCAACAAAACAAGTACCAAACTTTGCCTCTGGTGGGTCTTTTGCAACCACTTCTAATTCCTCAAGAGGTTTGGGATGATGTTAGCATGGATTTCATTAATGGACTTCCAAAATCCAATGGCTTTAACTCTATTTTAATGGTGGTAGATTGCCTAAGTAAGTATGCTCACTCCATTCTTTTGAAGCATCCTTATACGGCTAAAATTATGGCTAAGGAATTCTTGAAATCGGTAGTAAACATGGCTTTCCTCAAAGTATTGTGTCGGATCGGGGTTGAATTTTCTTGAGTCACTTTTGGACCAAGTTGTTTCGACTCTAGCATACTAGCCTCACGAGAAGCACAGCCTATCATCCTCAAACGGACGGGCAAAGTGAGGTTCTTAGTCGCTGTCTTGAAATGTATCTACGTTGTTTTGCGAGCCAGCAGCCACAGCAATGGTCTAAGTGAATTTCGTGGGCTGAATACTCTTACAATACTTCCTATCACACTTCTTCCAAGATGACGCCATTCAAAATTGTTTATGGTAGGGACCCTCTTATTCTCTTACGTTATTCTTACAATGTCACTACAAATTCAACTTTAGAGGAGCACCTTTTGGCTCGCAACTTGATGCTTACTGAATTAAAGGATCAGCTGGCCTTGGCGCAAAACCGCATGAAACAATCAGCTGATAAGAACAGACGTGATGTGCATTTTGATGTTGGGGATATGGTTTATTTGAAATTAAGGCCTTATCGACATAGTTCTTTAGCTTCACGCCCAAATAAGAGAGGTTGGGGATATGGTTTATTTGAAATTAAGGCCTTATCGATAGAGTTCTTTGGCTTCACGCCCAAATGAGAAGCTTGCGCCTCGCTATTTCAGTCCATTTTATGTGTTGCAACGCATTGGAGCTGTCGCTTACAAGCTTCAATTGCCGGACGAAGCTAGTATACATCCGGTGTTCCATATTTCGCAGCTCAAGAAAGCTTTGGGATCAGTTGATCAAGTACTTCCTTTGCCTTCAGTTTTGTCTCCTGATATGGATTGAGTGGTTGAGCTAGAATTAGTGTTGGCTACGCATAGTTCTGGAGGTGAATCAGAGGTTTTGATTAAGTGGAAACACCTTCCTGCATTTGAGGCAACATAGGAACCTTGGCAATTGATCCGTTATGTTTTTCCAACATTCCACCTTGAGGACAAGGTGTCTTTTGATGGCGGGGGTATTGATGGGCCTAAGAGGCCAGCGATCCGTTATGTCTACCAAAGGAAGAAGGCACGTGGTTTTCCTAAAGCTGAGACCACTAATGATTACTAGAAGAATCAAAAGTTCGTTATAGAATAAACGGTGCTGCTGTGCAAGGTACTATTGTGCATGTGTTAAGGCAGTACGTTGTTGTGGTTGGTGCTATGCGTGCAAGTTGGTGCTAAGTGTTATTGACAATACAATTTTGTATGGTGACAGCAAAGCTGGTTTGTTATATATTTTGATTACCAAAAAGTAGCATATAAATAGACGTAGGGAGAATGAGAAACTTTCGAGAAATGATGTATTGAATATGGAGTGAAGAGTAAGATAGGCTCTTGATAAATCTACTGGTGTTAGCTGTTCCTAATACAATCTGCCGTATGTTCTCGACATTCTTAATACAATTTCCCTCATTCCTCTCTTGTTTGCTTTACATTTTACAAATACATTTTGCTTGTGACTGCGTGATCCTATCACATTGTTACAAAAATAAGTTAATTGATGATCCGTTGTGCTCCAACTGAAAGTGACAACAAGTGCATGGTATCACCAATGTGAATGTTATAGAATTCTTTGAATTCCAAACCTATCCGCTCCACTTAAGAACACATGGATTTTAATCCTATTCTTTATTGTGCTTTTCTTATATTGTCCACAGGTTCTATAGGAAGTTAGTTGTTTCGTAAGCATTTGACAACTCCCAAGGGAAATAGAATGTTTGAGACAAAAAATAATAAAATTGGAACCAATGGAAGCAACACCAAACAATTTCAAGGAATTCAGACAAGCAATGAACGCCATCACAATCAAGTTTAATAGACAATCAAGTTTGGATTAAAAGTTTCCCAAATGCAGACTTAATACTAATAATCCCAAATGCCTCATTGAACATAGATAAACCATTCAAGAATTGTTATGTACTTACATCCCATTTGAGACCCCAAAAATGGAAAGGATAAGATCGTATGATTATGTTTTTATCATGTATAAAAAACAAATCAAGCAAAATTTTAGAAAATGTAAAGATTGAGATTAAAAAGAGTAGAAATGATAAAAATCCAAAATAACTACAATTATTTAATTATTGTACAATTATATATAGTTTTAAAAGACTACTACCTTTTATTGTTTTATGAAAATGTAAAGGCTGCAACAAGACATAGTTATATATTAATTTGTGCTGCCTAAATACTCATCGTGATTACATTGATCACAGTGTTAGGATTCACTGGCAGTACTACTAATTAATTAGATAGTTATTGGACTTAATTGTTTATGCCCCACAAAACAAACCCATCCATACGAAAGTATGCATCAATGATCAATCCATGTATCCGAAACACCAGGCTTAATAGAATCATTCCCATCAAAATTAGGCCATACAAGCTTCAAATTAATCAACTGATTCCACCACTGGAGGAGGACATGCTCTCCAAAAAGCCATTATCTTAAAAATTCAGCCATACACAGACAAAACTATCTGTCCAATTATATTGAATTATTAATATATAGCCAAGAGAACAAAACTGTGCAGAACCTGAAGCAGGGATTTCCACTGATTAAATTTTAAGCAGAGAGATCAGAACTTCAGGCACTGTATCCAGCAGTCTGCCGTCTCGAGTATAGAAGCAGGCACTAGTCATATCAACCAGCCAGAACCAAGAATTCCAGCAAGTTGCAAAGCAGCACCTAAATTTTGCACCATTGGCTTCTACCAATTTTATTTTGTAGCACACCCGTGAAACATTCAAGAATAGCACTCACACGAGTGTTTATAGTTGACAATATTGTTCGACTGGGAATTCCTAGAGACTGAACAGTTGAGTTCCTTAACGATCTCACGTAGTAGCAATGGAAGAAGAAATACCGAGATGGCTTGATTACACCACCGCGCGAGTGGTCGCTGTATTTTTGTATGTTCCTTGTTGACCGACCTGCTGTACTTTTTTATCTGGTTGGAAATGGTAGTTGGCCCACAGTAAAGTAACTTGTCTGCTTCTCAGGTTCAATTGACATACCTGGGTTACAGATTATTGCAAATGCTGTATGCATACATATGTAGGAGTGCATGGGCTGATCAGGAACAAAATCTAGTGTTATAAAAGGGGCTTAAATTGAATCTCCACTGCAATTCATGATGCAGCTTTGCAAATGACTCGCATAGTTTTGGCACTTGGAAAACGAACGAGTTGTCATTAAAGCTAATGCAACAAGATATGCATAGAAATTCTCCCAGCATTCTGAAAATTCCATTGTCAAACAACTTATCAAGGTAATGCTTTTAAGTACATCCTCCTCCCTAAAAGGAAAGTTCCTTTAGTAAACCTCAGATAAATATATTCATATTAAACACAGCTTCCTCCTGAGAACAAGTCCAGTAAATTTGGAATTCACGTCCAGCGACGAAGACTGGTTGAGGATCAGCCTAGCCCTAGAGAAGGCCTTCCATGAAAGACTTAATATTCTCCATATCTTCCTTTGTCTCAGGATGCCTTTCTGCTCTAAAAACTTTCCAAAGTCCTTTTGGATGCTGGATCTTAACTCGGGCATCTCCTGTAAACCTTCCATATATTTTGTCACACTCTGGATATGGCTTGACATATAAATTATAAAATCTAAGCCTACTCAAATTTATCATACCCTTCAATCCTACCTCATCGCCAAGTGCTCCCATTGCACGCAGATGTTCAATCACAGTATAACGAGGAATAATCTGCTTCTCAAAACTCACCCCCAAATACTCAGGAACCTCAACCAAGCAACCAACTTTCAAACCCATGGTGTTCTCTAAAAATGCGATCTTTTTCTCGATATCCTCTATATTGTATATAATTACCCTTGGCTCTTTCCATAGAACCTTAAATGCTTCTCGACGAATTAACCCATGTTTGCATAAGCAATCAACTCTCAACTTCGTTTCAAACCCAGCTCTAAATGCCCCCCTGTAGAAAATCTCTGATTTGATAGATTGTCGACATTTCAAGGTCTTAAGCAACTCCAAACACCTAGAAAGCTCTCCTATTTCCATACGTAGGATTTGTGGCTCACTTATGATCTCTCTCCTAACCAAGTTTTTGCTAAAACCCAAATCCTCAAACTCATGAAGCAACGGTATTAACTTATCCTCAATTCCAAAGCTCAAAACCTCTGGAAACGAATTGAAAATCCAGTGAACCTCATCCAAGGCAATTCCCATTCTCACGAAGAATTCAATTTTCCTGTGTATATCACTCTCCTTTATCACGAGCAACTCGGGAAAAATCTTTAAAACCCTCCTCATTGCATCTTCACTAAACCCTAAACCCTTTAAAATTTTCAAACTTTTACCGAGCTCATCTGGGTTAATGTCCAATTTTCTGGAATGTTCCAGGACACTCCTGATCACCAGTGGGCAAACAGCCAAATCCGCGAACTTTAAGAATGTTCCTTCCCATTTCTTCAAAAACTGAAGTTCCAAAGCCCCAGGACAGTCACTGATCAAAGAAACGATCGATACCCTTGGAATTTTGAAGGATGTGAGAATACCCAGAGACTTCTTAATGTCATGCAAGTTGGAACTTAGCAGAAAGTGATTTCTACTAAGGAAAGTGTTGAGTTGAGAGGGAGCGAAACCGTACCTTTGGAGGAGATTGGCAAGGGAGACCTGCTTTCTGGATATGCAAGTGGTGGAAAAGAAAAGGGATCTTGAATTAGAAAGTGTTAATGGGAGTTGTTTAAAGATTGACTTGAACTGATTCATGGGAGCTCTAGTTGGAACCATCGACCTGCAGTCGAACACAGAGACATCAAGATACGCAAGGGGTACGTAAGTTCAGGCTAACAAATCGTGTTTCCTTTCCACTTTGTTAAAACAAAATTTCAAATTTTCATTTCTCGTATCAAATTTGCGTTAATTCGTTAGTTAGAGTTAAGGCCACATCGTGCCTTCGTGGCAAGAGAGCGAGTTCAACTCGCGAACGATCAGCAATTGCGCGGTTGCGCCCACTGTTACCAGTATTTTATCGGATTGACTTTCGGCATATTACTATATTGGTAAATATATCGTCAATATCAAATATTATTTCAGTAACTTTTTAAATTCATTAAATAATCCTTAAATTTTTAAAAAAATTATAAAGTAGTTCATTATCGTATTATACAGTTATATTATATTTTTTAACCTTATCTTCAAAAATTAAAATAATAAATAATAATTACAATTAATACAAAATAACAATAATTTTCATATATTTAACATATAAATAATAACCACAATTTATATGAAAAAAGACAATCATTATCATATAAATATAAAATTAAGAACAATATAAAATATTCAAAATATTACAATTTTAATTTTCATTATATAATAAATAATAATTACATCAAAACATCCAATTAAAAGAATAACAAATATCCTTAACTGTCAAATTATTATAATTTATAACAAGAGTTCGTGATAAAGAAACAACTAAGTAGAATTGAAACATGAAACAAAAACATATATTATTTAATTTAGTATAAATTAAATATATTATATATTTAATTAATTAAAATTAATTATTACTAAAATTATAAATATCTTAATTTAATTTA
>JAOQMS010000006.1:30250151-30260858 GCA_027563885.1 Erythroxylum longipes
GCTATGTTTCACCACTGGTGAGAAAACATCATTAAAATCAACACCTTGTACCTGACTGTAGCCCTTTGCAACTAAACATGCCTTATACTTTGCATTTTTAACACCTGAAGTATCTTTTTTTTTTTTTGAAGACCCATTTGCAACCAACAATTTTTTTACCCTTTGGTGGCTTTACCAGAACCCAAGTACCATTCTTGTACAGAGATTTCATTTCTTTGTTTATAGCCACCACCTACTTATCAACATCAGCACTTGAAACTGCCTCCGTATATGTGAAAGGTTCACTATCTCCACCTATTTCCTGTGTTACTGATAAAGCATATGCAACTAAATTTGCATACCTCTGTGGTAGTCGAATCTCCCGTCTTGGTCTGTCTCTAGCTATGGAATGTTCTTCTTCTATTAGTTCATTTTGAACTTAATCAGGATCTGGTTCATTAACTTGATTTATTTGATGTGTAAAAGACGTCTGTAAAGGACCTGAACTACCAACTCTAACTCCACCTGTTTCTGTGTACTATCCTCTAAATTACAAGGATTACAAGACTCTTTTATAAAATACAATATAGAGGATTCATCAAATGTAACATCTCTACTAATTACAAATTTAAGTGAATTAGGATCAGGACGCCACAAACGATATCCTTTCACCCCTGAAGCATAACTGAGAAAAATACATTTCTTAGCCCTAGGCTCTAACTTTCCCTCATTTACATGCATATATGCTAGACACCCAAATATTCTTAAAGTAGAGTAATCAGCAGGAGTACCTGACCAAAATTTCTCTGAAGTCTTGAAATCAAGAGGAGCACAAGGAGAGTGGTTAATGATGGAGTAAGCCATAACAATGGCTTCTACCCAAAAATCAAGTGTCAACCCTGCATTTGAGATCATACATCGAGCCCTTTCCAAAAGAGTTCAGTTCATGCGCTTGATGACCCCATTTTGTTGCGGAGTCATTCTGACAGTGCGATGCTGAGCAATTCTTTCATTCTTGCAAAATTCATTCAATTCACCTCTACCAAATTACAAACCATTATCTGTCCGTAGACGCTTAACATGTTTTCCTGTCTGCTTTTCAGTCAAAACTTTCCATTGCTTAAAGATTAAGGAAACATCATTATTATATTTCAAGAAATACAGTCAAACATTCCTTGAATAATCATCAATAAAAGTCAACACTAGGCACCACCTTTAGATAGAACATGAGAGGGCCCCCAAAGATCAGAATGAATATAATCTAAAGTACCTTTAGTTTTGTGGACAGTTAGAGAAATGAAACTGACTCGTTTCAGCTTCCTAAAGATACAATGTTCACAAAAGTCCATCTTACCAATACTTTGACCATAAAGTAGGCCTCTCTTGCTTAACAACGTTAAGCTTTTCTCACTCAAGTGTCCCAAACGCATGTACCACAATTTAGTAATGTCACCTTCTGTAAAAACTACTGCAGCACCTGTTACCGTAGATCCCTGTAAAACATACAAACTACCAGACCTGCAAGCTTTCATTAATACAAGAGCACCTTTAGAAATTTCTAAAACTCCACCTTCAGTTTAGAACTTGCACCCTTGAGAATCGAGAGTGTCCAAAGAGATGAGATTTTTCTTCAAATCAAGAACATGTTTAACGTCAGTGAATGTTCTAATAATACCATCATACATTTTAATCCAGGATGTACCTTTACCAACAACTTTATAGGCAGCATTATTACCCATCAAAATAATTCCACCATCCAATGACTCATAAATGGAAAAGCACTCCTTCTCGGGACTCATATGGTAAGAACAACCTGAATTAAAAATCCACTTCTTATTAGACCTGACTTTATCTTCTGTGGCTACAAATATAATTTCGTTATTCTCATCCGCTACTACATTAGCCTAGGCAGTTTTTCTGTTAATCTTCTCATTTTTCTCCTTATTTTTTAATTTATAGCAGTTAGCTTTTATGTGCCTCTTTTTCTTACAATAATTACAAATTTTATTTCTATGTCTAGATTTTGACCTGCCTTTGGATCTACTTCTTTCAAAATCTCTATTTTCAGATCTATCTAGTACAAATAGTCCCTCTGTCTGACTTGCACTACTCTCCCCAGTGATGTCCCTATCAATATGCTCTTTTGACTTTAATGCAAACTTAATACTATTATATGAGACTGACTCTTTCCCATAAATCATAGTGTCATGAAAATATTTAAAGGACTGGAGGAAAAAACATAACAACAATATGACTTGATCTTCATCCTCAATTTTTACATTTACATTCTTCAAATCCAAAATAAAAGAATCAAATTTATCCAGATGTGAAAGAATATATGTACCTTCTGTTATTCTCAACATGTATAACTTCTGTTTCAAATAAAGCCGATTTTCACCGTCTTCTTCATGTACACGGCTTTCAACTTGTCTCACATACCTTTTGTTGTGCTTTCACCAGCAAACTCCTGCAAAACCTCATCGGAGAGATTCAATATGACAGCTGATCTAGTCTTTTTTATCTAGATCTGTGAATTTATCTGATGCCACATCTGTTGGCTTTTTCTCCACTCTATCAAGTGCAATCTCACACTCATCTTGTATTAAAATGGCCTGCATCTTGAGCTGCTACATACCAAATATAATACTTTGGTCAAACTTTCAATAGAGGTCTTCGTTACTATCATGGTGGCTAAAAATTGATATTTTGATTATTTTTTGACAAGTGCCCTCACATATGAAACCAAGACAGCGGGCCCCATAAAAGCACTGAACGCGGGCCTCTTAGGTAAAATCGGAATGTGGGTTTCACAAGCAAAATTGAACTCCATTTACAAAACTGAAGCAGTGGACCCCATAAAATAAAACCAAGGTTGTGGGCCTCGCAAGTGTAACTGGAACAGTGGCTCCATTTGGATTCATAATAAAATCTAATTTACTTTCTGATGTGGAGGATCCACCTTAGTGGCAACCATAAAGCATACGGTAAGTTAGACCAACAAGAGAAGCTCTTATACCAGTTTGTTAGGGAAAATGCCCTCGGATTGGAACCTAGTTGAATTTAATAGTCCAAAAAATAGTAATAAAAATAGAGAAATGCAAAATAAAATGTGACGGGACACAAATATAGGGAAGATTCCAAGCATTCGTCCAAGGCTTCCGTTAATTTTACCACAAATCTTTAGCAAATGTCAAACATGAATTTGGCTAGCAAAAAAGTTTCCAAATCGTGCAGACAATTTCTGCTACAAGCCAAATGTGGGAGCACATATTTGTTGACCAAAAAAATGTGAAACAATTAATTTGGAGGAGACCAACATCATTTGCTCACCAAATACATTGGCTTGGATGCTTTTGAGAGACCAAGGAACCTAACTTTTCAATAGGGGGTTAATGGGTTTACTTATTCTCCAAACTCAAGGAACAAGTAAACCAATGGATTATATATTTTGTATGTTTTCTTCAACCAAACAAAATAATAATCTATTGCCAGAATAAATTAAGAATAGAATAGTTATTTTAGTAAATCAAACACACTAAAGATTTATAATTGAAATATCGATTCCCTTTTATATTCTGAAAATTTCTACACCAGCGACACTTTCCTCCATGATGTTTATCATTCAAAATGGCTTCATAAAAAGTTGCTTCTTTTGGTTTCCAAGGACTTCATAATCTCCTTATTCACATGATTATCCAAACCGACACCAAATTTAATGACTTTGCACCACCAAAGGCGTCTTTGTTATCACTTGTTATCTGAAGAAACTCAATTCTCACTTTATCCAATCTTTGCCTTTTCCCTCTTTCAAGCCATTAATAGCCCCTTTAACCATCACATATTCTATTTTTTGCACTTGCACTGATATTCTCATCATTTTTCACAAAATCTGTTTAAGCTATGTTTGATAGGACGGTTAGAAATGAAATGTAATGTAATGTAATATTATTCTATTGTTTGGGAAGATGTTTATAACGAAATGGAATAGGATAGAAAGGGAGAATTTTATATTACATCCTATTCCATCCTATACGGTAAAAATGAGTTATCTCCGATTTTAAGGGTTTAGAATGTAATGTAAAATGATAAATATATTACTTAATATACCCTTAATAATTTTTTATAATGCCAATTACACCCTCAATCCTAACAACAATTAACAAGACAATATATCTCATTGTTTCTATCAAGGGTAGAATAGTTATTTATCATTATTATATATACATTATATTTCATTCCATCCATCTTCTGAACAACATTTCACTGTATTGTATTATGAACTCTTTTATCATTTCCAAACAACAATTTTTTAATATTACATCTATATATATTTCATTCCATTATAAACTATTATGTTTTATTACATTCTATTTTGTCAAAATCTTAGGTCAAACCAAATATAACAGATTTTGTTTGAGAAGAGGAGACAAAATTTTAAAATAGTTATTAAACATCAAAATTTTATTTAAATGCTCTGAGTAAAAATTAAAGTTTAATAATTATTTTGATGTTTACGTGTTAACTTGCTCCACCCAAAGGACACTCCAAGAGGTTCAGAACCGGCGAGTGCTTGTCTTCTGACGCAACATGGGATTGCACTACTTTTCTATTTTGTTCTGTCTGGTCGGGAGCTGAAGTTCCTTGTTTTTCCAGCAAAGAACTCTCCTTTTCCTCAGTAAACCTCAAAAAAATGCAGAGGCTTTTGTCTCTCAAACTCACCTCATCAAACCTCTCCAGAAAATTCACACAAAATACCAACTCTCAATTTCTTCAGTCCCACCATTCTGATTACTTCACTTCTCTTACCAAAATAAAACATCAAAGTTCTCAATGCCACACTGTTGGCTCTTCTCTGACAAGCCCAACCCACCGTTTCTATTCATTTCTATCATCAAACAGTTCTTTTTCAAGGAAATTTCACAGCTTTCCTTCAATCCCGTTGCGTTTAAAGCTTTTTCTGTCAAATTCGTCAAAAACGCATTTTGGGATCTTTAACAGAAGCGTAACAGATTGCAAAGTCGGGTTCTATAGAGTACGGTTCCCTAGAGGGTATTCTTTTGGTTCTTACGGGCGCCACTGGTAAGATTCTTAATTGTGTTTTTGGGCTTCTTTGGTGACTAAGAATCATTATAAATCCGCATTTTTCACCATACTTGTTTTGGGTGGAGTAATTTTGTAGTTGACTACGGAAATATAACAGTTTTTTTTTAAAAATCATACCAATTTGCAGAATTCCTGCTGCTAATTGTGTTTTCTTTTTGTTCGATTTCCTTGTTTGTGTTGCGATTGTGAGTTTCTTGCGTGATAGACTCATGAGATTAATTTTAAGTCCAATGTAGCAAAGAGGGAAAAGACGCTGGGTCTCAATGATGTGAATAACAAAATGATGATTCCTTTTTGACCTGTAAACCGTCTGCTACTTTCATGACTTCCAATTTCCAAAGTCCCTCATTTGCAAATCAGGACTCGCTAATTCTAGCCTGTAACTATTGTGTAAGAAGCAATCTTTTCTCTCTCTTATTATGAAATCATCACTTTTACATTGTTTATATGTAAGTGAATAAAAAATGAGCTAAAGCTAAATTAAGCTAATTAATTAACAGATTAACAGGAAAGAGAAGATAACTATCTGACTTACACTAACTAACTAAAGCCAATAATTTAGCTAGTGAACTTTTAACTTAACATTGCGCTTAGTCATTTTGGTGTTCTTGGATGGCTTCTATTGTGCTCACCACATTTGAGGTTTCCAGTTACTTCTCAGGTTACACCCTCCCTTTATGAAGTCACTGAGTCATAGAAATTTTCATCCGTTTCCCTGCCCATTGTTTTCCTTCATTCAAAAAGGAGGCTGCTTTGCCTAAAATTGATTACGCCAAACCCAAGACTCCAATACAGTTGTTGAGTTTCTGTATCATAACTTCTTCAAAACCTTTTGCCTCACAATTTTCTAACAAATTGCATTTCTGCTACATAGTGTTTTGTTTGGTCTTCTTGCATTTTGTTTGAATACACTGCAAGGGATTGATTGAACGCATAACTTGTACATCGACCACAATATAATCTCTTTCACTCAATGGTTTCTCTTCTGCTCATTTCAGGAGATCATGGTTTAATCAACTGAGATCTAATGATGTGGTTTTGGGACTGATCATAGCCAATGTTGCAGTTTTTTTGTTATGGCGCATAGCAGATCAAAAGTTTATGATGCGTAACTTTATGGTATTTTTTATTACTAGCTGATACTACATAGAAACTTTATATGCTGGAACCCCATTAAGATGCATTCTCCAATATGGACCAATACTTAAGAAACGCATTTTGGTAGTGCTACCTCCTAATGACATGATCAAGCTTTGACGGTCTGGGATCCTTATTTTTATCCTGGAAGCAGAGGCTCATTATCTAGTTGCTAGTTGCCTTTAAAGTAGAGTATTAAAGGCTTTTAGGGTTGACAATTTAGCCTTTTTGAAATTGCATCACAATTATTTGCAGTTTTTTATTTAACTTATTTGATGTGCACTGAGCAGATATCTGTGGACAACATCAAAAGTGGACATTTTCACACGCTAATTACTTCTGCATTCAGCCATATTGATGTTGAGCACATCATATCTAACATGGTTGGACTTTACTTCTTCGGTGCAAATGTAGGACTTCATATCTTTGAATCTTTTGGTTAGGATGTTAATATATATGCGCTTGTGTGTGTGTGTGTGTGTTTGTTTGTAACATATATACTTAAACAAAGTTTTATATGTTTCTATATGTTACTTCAGTAATTTGTTGACTTGGTTATTAAATGATAATCTGATGGCAACAATTTGCATGTGGTAGAGAAACATTTTGCTTCATTATATCTTTTATTCAAAGAGACAGTCTGAAATGTGCTGAAGAGATAATGAAAGAGGATACTAGTTTTTGTTTGATAATCAAATTGGCCAACTTGCATGCTATTTAGTGTTCATGTTGCCCATTGTTGAATTAAGTTAAATGCTATGGTTAGAATCATTCTTAAAATACTAAATCCAAAATGATTTTAGAATCCAATATTATTATGTATGTTAACTTATACGTACATTATTCGTCCTTTTACATAGGGTTGCTTGTATTATGTAACATACACTCCATACGATACGAAACATGTAGTCTTTAGGTTGTTGTGTATATGGACATAGGCCTATTTGGTTGCCACTTAAGCCTTGTAACCGTTTTTCTCTTTCTTTCCGTTTATATCATACTTTAACATGGTATCAAAGTAAATCTCATGAGTCAAATGTGTTCTTGTGTGAGTCACCTATGTCTTTATTTAGACTTTTGTAAGTTCAAGACTTTACCAATTAGAAGTGTTGTTCATTTGGTGAATTTGTTTCCAAGTGAGATGATATTGTTATTGTTGGTTTGGTGAATCTCCTCGCAAGCAAGAAGGGTTTTGATTGTTGGTTCAATGAATATCTTCCCAAACGAGAAGAGTTTTTTGTTATTGGTTCAGTGGCTCTCTTCGTAAGTGACAAGACTGTTGTTGGCTGGGTGAATTTGTTCACCAGTGAGAAAATTTTGATATTAGTTGTTTCTTTTTATTTATAACAAGTTGAAGCATTTATACTCCAACTTGAGGAGGAGTGTTAGAATATTAGAGATTGTAATTATTCTTGATTTACTATTAATTTTAGAATATGATATTATATTGTAAATAAAAAATACTATTACTTATTATAAAATGTCATTCCTCCTTATAAATTGGTCTTCTTGTATTATGTAACATGCATACATATTAATAAGAAACATGTAGCCTTATGGTTGTTATGTCTGTGGACGTAGGTATTTATGGTCAATCTTGTAAATAAATCGTCTAATTTTCTCTCCTGTATTCTTTCTTTATTTTAATATTTAAACAGTTAAGCTTGGTAGTGCCCTATTCCATTATAAGTTGAGATGTGTCACGGTTAGAAATATTGGCTCTGATGTAGCTTATTTGGTAGGTAGATCTACACGCAACAATATCTATTCTTTACAGGATTTTGCTGAGAAATGAATATTTACAGGTGATAGCTCCTTTATGTTTTGAAAATGATCCTAAGTTCATCATGAAGTTCCTTGTGAAGTTTTGAAGTAGGTAAGTGTCTTAATAAAATGTTAGATGCTCATATCATCCTGTCATGTCTCCTTTATTTATTCCTCATCTCCAAACAAAGCTCCAGAATTATGTATCTGCAAAAAATAAAGTATATTGCATAATTTAGAGAAACATTATTTCTAGTCTTGCAGTTGGATATTGATTGCACTTGAACAATGCATTCTGAATGTTCTTGTAAGTTGTGCTACTTCACTAGCTTTCTAGTTTAGCGGATGTGTTCGTGAAGTTGATTCAACTTCGTATAAAACACGACCATCTAACTTTATTTCTGCTCAATCATCCACTATAATGAATGAATGACCGAAAAAGATTAGGTTTTCCTGCTATAGAAGGTTTTTACAGCGATATTTTCTAGATCCTGCTGCTTGATACTTGTCTTTTCCAAATTTTTCTGTGAATTATATGCACTTCCTAAGAGACATGAAGTTGATATAGTTTCACCTGTATTCTTATATGGTGTGTGCCTGTGAATTATCTACTGTTCATTGGTCTTATGGTTTCCAGTGGCTGATTCCATGTGGTGTTTCTGCAGATTGCAAGAAATTTTGGGCCTGAATATTTACTGAAACTGTATCTAGCGGGAGCAATTGGTGGTTCAGTGTTCTATTTGGTGCACCATGCCTTCATGGCTACATCATCAAAGGTATAAGGGTATCTATTCGCTGCATGTTGCTTGAATTATTCATTTGCGTATGCCATATAAGTCCTAGAAATTTTCTAATGGGGTTTGAACTCAAACTTGACTCTTTGTTCACATTTTGCTATTTAAAGGGACAAGGAATGTGGACTAGAGACCCCTCAAGGACTCCAGGATTGGTATATTTGTGACAGATCTTTTACATTAAACTAATTTTTCTTTTCCGTTCACTTCCATACAGCAGTTCGAAACGTGAGTTCTGAGTTCTATCTTGGATCTGTTTTTGATAATGGAAGAAAAGAAATAGATAGCAAATTTGAACCGGGTTTATGATATTGTATGAAATCATAATAGTTTTAATGCCAACCCCCTTATGATCTTTGAAATTGTTTAAGTTTTTCCTGTGATGGGATGTATGAACGGTTAGTGTTGTTATATCTGACAATCATTTGCTAACAAGTGTTGTTTAGGGAGCTAGTGGGGCTGTCAATGCTATCATGTTGCTTGATATATTCTTGAATCCAGGAGCTACTTTGTACTTTGACTTTATCATACCTGTTCCTGCCATGTTATTGGTAAAGCTCTTATAGCCAATCAATGGTTATTATTTTGTGTCCAGTCTGATATGGTTACATTGCTACCTTTTCTGGTCTTTTAGGGGATCTTTTTAATTGGAAAGGATATCTTGAGGATAATAGAGGTCTGTGTTTTCTGCTGGAGCTTTTAAACCTTCATTTGAAATTAGTTTCCTTTGCCCTTTGTGGTTAAAATGACTCCCTCTTAAGCAACCTGTGTGTTGCCGTGATTGTTATCAATTTCTATTGCAGGGAAATAGTAACATCTCAGGATCTGCGCATTTGGGGGGTGCTGCAGTTGCTGCCATAGCATGGAAACGAATCAGGAAGGGACGTTTCTGAGTTCTCAACTGAACTGGTTAACCTTATTGATAGTTATTGAAATGAACTTCTCTTGAAATGAGATTCATTGAGGGAGAGGATGTTCAACCAATTAGGCTTGTGGTAAAACTATAGGTTGACCGTTGATTAGTAGTTATGGTACATTGAATGTTACTTTCATTGTTCTTAATCAGGTTGTCTGTCCTGGTTCTTCATAACCGTTCGTATACATGCATTGGTGGGACGTAATGGAGAGTTCTTAAGACTCGAATTTGTGCAAGAGAGCAATGATTTTTTCCCGTTCTCAAATAATTTTTTGTAAAGCCGACACTTTTTGAAGCTTGTGTTAGCGTTGGAATGACCTAGGAGACAGCTATTCTGTTCTACCATATTTGATATTACAACCTTGGTTTTAATTTCGGGTGTTGCATCAAATTTGTTCTTCCTCGTCTTCTTGCCTTACGTACCAAATCTGTTATTAGTCTGCTATGTTTTTGCTCAAAAGTCGCAAAGAAAAGCGGCGTCATCTGTAATTACTACTAGCCAGTAACCAGGAATTACTTGAGAGAGAGGCATGGAATCTTGTCAGAGATACGATTCAACCAATTAGAATTTAGCTTATTTTCAGATGCCTTCATTAATAGAGACATAGCAGCTGTCTCTATCTCCATCTCCAACTGCTTGGAAAATATCAAGTGATCAGATCGCATTCAAGAGTCACTTTCCTAAAAGATTGGCCATGTCCATTGCAAACATAAGTATTTATTCCTTCCACCTAGAGCATAGGGACCTCACTGGGTCAGCGAAACTTTTAATGAAGACCCTTTTGAGCAGAAACTTTAAAACAATCTCCAAAAATGGTTTGCAGTGGAGCATGACGCCTACTGGTGCTAGCCACCCGTAACCTTCCGTAGCCTTTAGGTTTTTTTTCTTTTCCATGTAAAGCCAACACAATTCAACAGACTGTCATATCTGTTAATCACTTTGATACCTAGTATTACTTACTACTACTGTTTACACTGTCTTCATAGCAAAATGAAAGGTCTGTAAAGACGAGA
>JAOQMS010000006.1:30260979-30276639 GCA_027563885.1 Erythroxylum longipes
ACTTTGATACCTAGTATTACTTACTACTACTGTTTACACTGTCTTCATAGCAAAATGAAAGGTCTGTAAAGACGAGAGTTATTTACTTAGCCTTGTTTTAGATTATATGTGGTAATAATTTTTATTTTTAATACTTGATCTGACGTGGACATTAGACAAGATCATTAGCCATGTGCCACGAGTTCACCCGGTCCCCTCGTTCATTCTACTTCAACCCATCTGATACATCAGAATGTGAGTGTTCTGCTGTCTCATCGACGCGTCACTTCTCCTAATCTCTCTCTCTCTAATTAACAATAGTAACACGTTTGTTTGGGCCCTTTCCTTTTCTTTTTGCATGGAGCTTACATTATAAACAAGAAATCTAGAACCAAAACTTAAACTCCCCAGAAATCCCATTCTTTTGATTCCATTGCCTTTCCCAGACAAAACTTCCCACTAAAAACTATTCCAGAAAATGAGATGGGAAAGGTTCCATCCTTATCAGGATATAAACGGGCCGGGAAAAAGGTGGGGACACACTTGCAATTCCATTAAAGGAGGGAGATTTCTATATGTTTTTGGTGGCTATGGCCAAGATAACTGCCAGACCAACCAAGTTCATGTTTTTGACACGGGTAGGTCTTCGCTTTTGTTACTCTTTAGTTACTCTGTATATGCATTATGGGTAATGTCTCTTCTTGGATAAAGTTTTTGTTTCTTTTCTCTGGAATGCTGTGTTTTAATGTTGTGATGAGTAAGGTGGTATTGATATACATTCCTAGGGTTCTTGTGGATTTTTATTTTGTGTCATAATACGAGATATTTCTTTCTGTTGATTAGATTTGGTTCTGAAGTAAAACTCAGATGTCTGCCCCTTCTCTTCGTTTTTGCTTTGGCTATATGTTTCTGCCCTGTATCTATCCTTCAGCTTGTTTCTTGACAGATTCGTTCTATGGGATTCACCATTGGTAATTTGGTTGACTATTAAGTTTCGGCATTAATGCTTCATTTGGCTTCTTGTTCATTATTCAATTATAGCATTTATGGTACACTGTGGAGCTAAAAGTATTTGCATGAGGTTGTTTTTTTTCCCTTTATTTCTCACTTTCCTGAACTGTTTTCACTCTGCTCTGTGCCTGTTGCCCTACCCGCATGGCTTGAAATTTGATTCACAATTTCCTTTTCCAGGGTAATGAATAAATGTGTACACTGCTTTTTTGGTTTTTCAATTCCGCCTATAAATTTTAGTATATTGCTCTTATTAAACTTCGTAGCATTAGCTGCTTATGACATTTTTCATCTCTTACTGGAGGGGTTCAGAGTTATCCTAGCGAAAAATTTTCCGCGTGGAATTGATTGCCCGGAATCTTCATATGAAGTTTTTGTTTATGTTCATATGCTGGGTTGACTTGCAGCCAAGCAGGTTTGGAGCCAGCCACTCATAAATGGTACGCCGCCCACTCCAAGGGACAGTCACAGTTGTACAACTATTGGAGACAATCTGTTTGTGTTTGGGGGTACTGATGGGAGAAACCCTCTCAAGGATCTGCATATATTGGACACCTGTGAGGAACCATCTTCATAATTTCTCCTTTGACATTGACTTTATGGACGTTTTAATATTGTAGAATCCTAATATCTCTTATTGATGCCAGCAACTCCGGGGAGTTATGTGAATTATCTTGTTTACATCTTCATTTGTCTTGTTATTTTAGCATTGCATACATGGATATACCCAACTGTAAGAGGTGATGGACCAGAGGCACGGGAGGGTCATAGTGCAGCCCTTGTTGGTAAACGTCTCTTCATATTTGGAGGCTGTGGGAAATCATCGGACAATAACGATGAAGTGTATTACAATGACCTTTACATATTGAATACTGGTAAGTTCATCTATGAGATTCAAAACTTCAACTATACGCCTCATAATTGCTTAACTTTCTGGGCATAATTGACTTTGATTGTTCTGACCTTGCATTATCATACAGTTCTGTGCCTATGTTTCAAAACTTCACCTGCCTATTTGAGACTTGCTTAATTTGTAGCCATAACTGGCTGCAGTTATTGTTACTTTGTAGTACCTTGCGGTGAGCACCTCAAAACTTTATCTGCATATTTGATAGTTGCTAAACTTTCTGGCCATAATCAGTTGTGACCATTCTGGTCTCACATTAGTATATAGGGTCCCCAACTGGGGCACAGAGCCCTCCACCCAAACCTTCCTTACTTTATTGAAAATTGTTGTAAGGGATGTCACTCCATCATTGCTTTTTATGGTTTTCAATTTGTCTGTTTCACTTGCTGTTGGATTTTGGAACAAATAAATATTTAAAGTGCATTTCTTTTTTCCACTGTTTTTTTTTCCTTCTGTAGAGACCTTTGTATGGAAACACGCAACAACATCAGGCACTCCACCTTCTGCACGTGATAGCCATAGTTGCTCATCTTGGAAGAATAAAGTCATTGTGATCGGTGGTGAAAATGAAAATGACTATTATATGTCTGATGTGCACGTTTTAGACACAGGTTTGTTCAATCTTATAGCAACAGTATGAACATGATGTTGCTTCAGATATACTCACATGCACAAACCATACACGTGCACTTTACACATCCACTTCCTGTCATTTGCATGCAACCATACTGAATGGTTCAATGCAAGTAAAAGAGTTTGTTTGTTCGCAAGAAGGATTTATGTCTGCCTATGCTATCACATTTACGAATTTTTTATTGAAGTTTCTTCTATTTAAACTCTTTTTCCTTGATCGTTTTAGAAACTCTTGCTTGGAAGGAGCTGAGGACATCTGGTCAAAACATGACACCGCGAGCTGGCCATGCTACTATTCCTTTTGGAAAGAATTTATTTGTTTTTGGGGGATTTTCAGATGCACAAAATTTGTATGACGATCTATTTATGCTTGATGTAGGTACGTATCTGTAGATTTGCAAAATTATTTCAAAGGCAATCCAAAAAGTTCATGGAGTTCTTTCTTCTCATTCAAAAAACAGAAATTATTTCATTTCGTAGACTAAGCCTCATTAACTAAATATATGCCGTATTAGAATCTTCGGCAGCTTGGAGGTATTGTTAAAATAACTGAAATGCTGTCCAATAGGACTATATTTTGTCAATTCATTTGTTCATGTAGTTCTTTCTTCTCATTCAAAAATCAGAAAAGATTTCATTTCAAGATTGTAAGCCTCATTGACTATTATATGCGGTATTAGAATCTTTAACAGCTTTTAGGTACTGTTAAAATATGTGAAATGCTCTCCGACTATATTTTGTCAATTCATTATTTGGCTTGTCACCCTCTAAATTATATCATGCTTGATAAGCTTATCGGTTCTTTCCAAAAGATTATAGTTTAGTGAACTTAATTCCTTTAGTTGATGCCATAGGCTCCAATTTTCATTTTATCTTTTCTAAAATATCTCTTAGCATTGCATGTCTTTTTCATTTTAATGGTATACACCATAACTATTCTTTGGATGGATTCCTTTAAAATGCTCCAACTGTTTCATTGCTGTTGGGTCAGTGTGTTCTAGTGCCTCCAAAGGCAGGATCTACACATAACTAATCTTCAAGGACTTGAAAACTAGCTATTAATATTTATTATACTAAGTGAAAAATTAATAGCTTACAAGGTGAAGAACAAAGATACAAGTTTGGTAGTACGTAGTATCCTCAAAAGTGATAAGAATTAAAATATAGTAGAGAACATATTTTTTACAAGTAAAAAAGAATTTGTAGTTTCTAGTAATTAAAGACATGGATAGTTTAATAAATTGTTATTAGAATCAATTTAACACTGTAATATTAAAAGATGGATACTAATTAAAAGAGTTCAATTCGATTCTTTCAATCTATGAAATATACCAAACTTAAAGAATAACTAACAAATAATGAACATAGTTCAATTCAATTAATTTCATTCCATTTCTACACCAGAATCCATGTGAAATGTTTATGTTTTTCATATGTTTTTTTTAGGCAACGAATCCATAAACAGTTGGATGCAAATTCTTCTACAGTGAGAAAAAGTTTTTGTGAGACTTGTGAGACATGCTATATATATTTTCACTGGGAATACGTTAAGCTGCTTTTGTCTGTGATTTCTACATCATTCGTTGATCACAGTTTTAAATTACTAAATTTCATTTTAACCGGCTTTTCTAAAATTTCATCAATTGCAGAGAGTGGTGTGTGGACCAAGGTGATGACTACAGGAGATGGGCCTTCCGCGAGGTTTTCTATGGCTGGAGACTCTTTGGATCCGTTAAAAGCGGGCATACTTATGTTCATCGGTGGTTGCAATAAGAGTCTTGAGGCACTGGATGATATTTACTACCTTCAAACAGGTTCAATACTTTTGAACATGGCTTCCTGGTTGCTTCTGAGTTATGAATTACTTGTTTGTTTAGACATTTGGAATGAAACTTGATATTTGTATTGTTTTGATGGTATGGTGCATCCCCTCTTACAGGAATGAATAGTTTATGTGATGAACGGCCAATTGAAAAGTTATCCTTGAGGAAACAGTTGAAACTGAAATGCCAGGAACCAAATCTTTACACTAATATACATGATAAAGCTTTGGTTACAATTGATACGATGCCAAATTATGCCCAACCAGGTAAGAATGGTTATAACTCTATGTACTCCATATTCTTCTGCAGTCAAATTTAGCTGGTGATTTTCATATATCTTAACTGACCATTTGCACGTTCTCATGCCATTATGTGATAAAAATAAACTCAGTAGTCACTGGTGTTGTGCAGAAGCTGAAATTAGCTATTGCAATATGTATGTCGAGCCTATTTTATATTCAGAATTCTGGAAGTCTTTATTTAATATGTCAAAGTGCTTTTAGTTATTGATCCTCATTTGACATATCATTCACCTGTTGTGTTGCTCTACAGTCATTTTCACCTATGGGATGGACCTTGGTATTGCTTTCGTTCGTGTCAATTATGTTGAGTCAAACATGATTTTACCAGACTTGAATGTGGAGAAAATGCTTGAAAAAGTTGGAAATACGAGGTTTTAATTTGAGGGCTGACGATGTGTAAAGTTGGCATTTTGGCCCGGGCCCAAAATCAATGGGAAAAGCCCAAGTTGACTGGGATTTGGGATGGGCTTGAGCCTAAATTTAACAATTTGGGCTTTAAGCTTGGAGGCTCGGAAAAAGCTTGAAGTCCGATTGGGCTTTGGACGTTCTGGTTCAACCCGAAGTTTGATTTGGCTTAGACCCATTTTAAAACTTTAGCCCTAGGTTCTAGCCATTGCCAACCTTAATGACGTGTATGTTAGAAGAGTTATTGTTTACGGATTTAGAGGGGTAGCTTTTAGTTTGGGTACATGTGTAGGCAATCTTAGATGCTAGGAGATTTGATAAATTCCTTTGCTTGGTGTGCAGGCGTTTTGGGTCCTTGTGTGATAAATTCCTTTCATAAATTTTAGTTTAATTTATAATGTGCTAGAGAAAGTATATAAACAATATCCTACCCATGGTTGCATGTCGTGTCCCAATTAGAACATAACTGGAATTGGATGTATATTAGTTGATTGAGAAGAAGAAGGAGATAGGGATGGCGAGAAGGGGCCAACGAATTGACATGGGAAGAGACGGGGAGAGAGAGAGAGAGGAGAGAAAGAGAGGGAGAGAAAGAGAGGCGGGAGAGAGAGAGAGAGAATTTGTTGTATTCTATTATGATTTATCATGTTACAGTTAATGATAACAATAAGTCGGCTCATGGGTCAACTCCGTCAATTTTTTAAAAATAAAAAGTATAAAACATTTTTTAAATTGGGTCAGGGCCTGGGGTGCTCAGGCCTAGGCTTGCCCGAGGCCCAATTCCTCTTGTTTTGCTTAGAATAATTAGGCCTCGGGCCATGTTAGGCCTAAGCTTGGGCTCATGAACCGACCAATTAAAAACACCTAAATCTAGGCTCATGGGCTGGCCCATTGCCATCCCTACTTAAAATTACATCACATATATCGGTTGCTGACTCACTGCCTATTCCCTGTAACAGAATTGTAAGTAATGCTATACAAGTATTTTTGCTGTATGTATGCCCATATACACCATATACATGACATTGCAAAGGAGCTATTTCTCTGAGATGGGATGGGTATCATGGCAGCAGATAAGAAAATATTATACTGCAGTTAGAAAATTTTAATTTCAATACTCCAGCAGAATAGTTAACAAGTATACGTGGGTTTTAGTTTTGAAGAGCTTCACAAGTGAATGGATTGTGCATGAAAGATAACGTGGAAACTACGGCTACATGTTAAAATAAGAAAAGGAAATGAACTATTACTTAGATTAAGAAGGCACTTGGCTAAATTAAGAGTTGGATAATCCAAGAAGGAGGAGTGATTATTACATTTGGATTTGAGCAATGTTCCTAAGAAGGGTAGTGCTTTCTTTGCAGGTGGTGAACACTTTGGATTGAATCAAGTGCTTTATCAAGGGAAGAAGACATTTCAAGCCAAAGTTACTGAAAGCTTCCCTCATGGATATAGTATTGAAACAATCATTGATGGGAGGTCACTACGTGGAATATTATTTGTTAACAAGCCAAGCTCCCCGCGTACAACTGATCTTGGAAGCACAAGGTGTGGATATGGTAGTTCTTGTTGTTCCTTGGCAATCATCAATTTCTGGTGTACTTTCCTTTTTTCTTTATTTCAGTATTGGTGGATGTCCTTATCATGATATGCACATATCAGAAAAAGGACTAGTGAAGAAGTTGGTATTTTGCTGAATGGTGACAACAATAACAAATCAAAGTTTCCTAGAAGAACTGAGGAAGATGCCGGAGGTCATGTGCAACAAGATAGCCATAGCCTCCATGTGACAGTCTCTACATTACATGAGCCCAAGGCGGAGGCTGATACTGCTCATGGTTCAGGAAGTCTAGCGTCCAATGTTTCTAATTCTCTCGAGGTTGAAGCCCTTTTTCCTTTTGTATTTTATTGCTATAAGTATACTGTCTTGTCCTGGATGTTGGGGGTAGTCCAGTGCAAATTACTGATTAATATTTTATTTTGCTACATACAGGTAACTGAAAACCAAGAATCATCAGTGACTCCTCTGAATCTAAATGTAGTGATAAGTGATGCACCAAACTCTGATGCAGAGTTGCAGAGTCTTTCTACAGCTCATCATTCTATTGCATTATCTCTAAATCAAGGTAGGATCGTAGGAAGGTTTTAATTGCTATTTACACAGCATGATCATCTTTGGGTGAATTTATGATTAATAGAAGTATAAACTTGTGTTAAATTGACAGACGGAAGGAATGCGACTGAAGTGCACAATGATCCAGGCCAATCAATTGATTTCATACGAACCAAACCGCCTGCTTCTGTACATTTGTGACCTGGAAGGTGGTGGCTCATATTAGATGCTTTTGAGTCGTGATGCACAAAATCTAGTCTCTAACCCATCTGATGTATCATTTGATTGAACATTTGTTGTTTAGTCAGTAGTTACTGCTGCTGATGCAATAGCCATAGCTACCCAAACTATTGTTGCTAAATGCCATGTATTTGGTTTTTTTAAAATTATTTTTTACAGACATTAAGGCCCGTTTGGATGATGGCTTTTCAGCCAAAAATTAGCTGGTAGGAGGATATTCGTTATTTGACACATATGATATATGTTTGTTTGGTTATGAGCCCGTGAGTTAAGCTTGTTCAACCTAACTAACAGATTTTTAAAAAGCTCCATATCATTAAACATGACGCAAACTTCCATGTAAACCACTTGTAGGTTTTTTGAGCCTTATTTCTCTTTTGATTCATTAAAAATTAAAAGACTAAGCTTTTGGACACCACTTAAAAAGAGATACATAAATAAGACATTAATTGTATTAATTAATTTAAAAAATTCTTTTTATTTTTTTAAAAAAGTTTTTTTTTCCACATTTTTAGTTTTAACTCTTGTTGCTGTGTTCTCCTCCAATATAATTTCTTGAATTAATTAAATACTATTTCTTCGAGGGAGAGCGCGTAGCTTCAATCATCGTTAATGTAAAACCTTATAACCTCCTTCTGCCTCCCGACCGCCGCCTCCACTCCACCTATTGCTATTTGGTAAAACCATCAAATTCAAGAGCACACCAACCCCCCTCTTCTTGCTTACATTAGAAGACCTAAACCCCTCACTTTTGCTTCCCAACCTCTCACTTACTTTCTTTATTCTCTACGCAGGTGAGGTACTCTTTCTTTTTCCTTCTCTCGTGCTTTTGTTGTTTACATTACTTCTTCTATTAGACAAGTATAACTTTATATTATTTGTTATTTGAACCACACGCAAGCAAGGAAATGTAAGTGAATTTAAATTAGTTTTTGACGTACGCTTTCATTACCAATCTCGGACAGCAGACTTAGATGTCAAATTAGAGGTTTATTAGGATTGGATTTGAAGTTTGTTTGGTGGCATTCAATCCGATGTTTTCTTTTTTCTTTTTCACATGTTTTTAAGTTGTTCATGGGTTCTGCATCTTGTAGAACAGCTTCCCTAGTGCTAAATCTTGCTTCTTCTTCTGGGTTCTATTGATTTGTTTTCTTTTTTATTTTCTGATTTTATTCAAATGGAATTGCAGTTTATATGTGAAACGAATTGAACGGTGAAAACGACTTGTACATCTGAAGCGTGATTTAAAGAGACTCATGGGAAAGTGGCAGTTGATTACATGTGCAAATGAGGATAAAGGCCCTATCTTGGGTGCCTAGGTGTATAAGAGAAGCAATACTTGTTTCATTAGTAGAAGGGTGCCGACAGAGAGAAGGTTGGTTAAAGCTAGGATAGGAATGGCTTCAGGCAATGCAGAAAAGCTTTTGTTCCCCGAGAAAAAAAAAGGAAAGAAAGTGAAAAAAGGGCGCAATCCAATGAAAATGATTAACACCATCGATGGGGATTCATGCCCCGAGAAAAATGTTGTTGTGGACTCAGAACTAGAGTTAAAAAGGGTTCAATGCATCTTTAGTAATGCATCTTTAGAAACTGGTTTGCATCTAGAGGTTGGAAAGGATTGTAGTTCAAAGGCAGATTCTGAAGGAACACAAAGCAATGTCAAATTGGGACAGTCAAAAACACAAAAGAACAGGAAGGACAGAAGACGAAAGAGCACCAATAATGATCATATAGATGCTGGGGGAAATAATCCAACAGAAAAGATTAGCTCCATCGAAGGGAATTCTTGCTTTGAGAAAAATATTGGTGTGAACTCAGAACTAGAGTTACAAAGGGTTCAATGCATCTTTAGTAATGCATCTTTAGAAACTGATACATATTCAGAGGTTGGGAATAATTGTAGTTCAAATGCATATCTTGAAAGAACACGAAGCAATGTCAATTTGGGACAGTCAGGAACACCAAAGGAGAGGCGCAAAAGAAAAAAAAAGATGAAGAATGCGTGTATTGATGTTGAGGGAAATAATCCAGTGGAAATGATTGGCTCCATTGAAGGAGATTCATGTCTTGAGACAAATGTTGGTTTGAAATTAGAAGCAGAGTTACCCAGAGTTCAGTTTTCTGAATTGAATTGTTCAAAGTCACTTGACACTTTAGAAAATAGCAAAAGATCCACCGAAGTTAATGACTCTGACCTGGTAGGGAATAAGTTGGAAAATGTAGAAATTGTCCAGGCTGTTGCTTTGACAAAGGTTGTGGAAAATCTTTCCATAAAGAAGACCTCTGCTTGTTGTTCAAATGGCGAGTCTCTAAATGCGGAAAGAAATAAGTTAGTTGAAATACAAAATGACAATCATCAAGATTTTCCCATCAATGAGAACAAGGATGCGCAGATATTGCAACTTTCACTAGAACCTCATACTGTACGTGTTAAAAAGAAGCTTCTGATACTTGATATCAATGGGCTTCTGGCTGATATTGTTGCATATGCTCCTGGTTGCTATAAGCCTGACATAATTGTCTCAAAAAAATCAGGTGAAAATAGATATATGGTTGAAATGTCAATTCTTGTTATATCTGGTTCAATATTTGATTTGAGTATCTTTGATTTGAGTATCTTTGTGTATTTTTTGTCTTCAGTTTTCAAGAGGCCTTTCTGTGATGATTTCCTCCAGTTTTGCTTCGAGAAATTTAATGTTGGGGTTTGGTCATCAAGATCAAGGTATTATTCTGCTTATGACTAATTGAACCCTCTAAATGATTTATCTTTATTATATTATTTCAACTTCAAAATATTACCTTCATTATCCCTTTACCTTAATTATATCTCTACTGACTGCAGGAGAAATGTAAACGTATTGATTGATTTTCTCCTGGGAGATTCTAAAAGGAACTTGTTATTTTGTTGGGTAAGTTTTGTATAATGAATGATTTTTTTTTTTCCTGGTTTCACCCTATGATTGTCTTGAGAAAGAACTTTGCTCTTGATTGTTTGAAGTTGTGCATTTTTGAAAATCTTAAATTCACATATGATAGATCTGACTTCGTGGGTTTTCTGTCATTAGAAGTAGGTTATTTAAAATGTTAGGCCACTGCAGATTTGATATACATAATGGTTAAATGTGGAATTTTTTCTTCTATTTCATTAAATTTGATCGTTGCTGAAGCAAGCTCTTGGTGATAACAATGGATTTGGATGGAGAAACTTGACTAGGGTTTTGTTTCCTAATTTTTTATCATCTTGTCATATAATTTACACCATTTTAAAACATGGAGACTTTTTTGTGAGACTTTTGGAATTTGAAATCTACTATATGCTCTATTTTCAATTCTTTCTTTTCCATTGGAGGTCTATAGAAAATCAGTGAAGATTCAAATAGACTTCAAGTCATGCAACCACTTGGGGATTTTGTCTTCTAAAATTCTATTTTAACTGCACTCAGTTTCTTTATTCGCAGAATTTGAAGTTGTAAATCCTTTTTTACTTTACAATGTCTAACACTATGATGGTGTCATTTTATTCTTTGTTAAATAGTCCGCATTTGTTGAATTGATGTGCTACGCATCTTTTCTGGTTCATGATTGTTGTTTTCATACAGGATCAATATCATTGTACTAAAACCGGGTTCACCACTGTTGAGAATACGAGCAAACCTTTGCTTTTGAAGGAATTGAAAAAATTATGGGACAAACGTGATCCTTGTCTTCCATGGAATATAGGAGATTACGACGAATCGAATACATTATTGTTGGATGATTCACCGTACAAGGCTTTACGCAATCCAGTACATCCATTTACTGTTTCTCTCCTATCATTATTATGATCATGTAAATTATTTTCTTGTTGTAGTCATTTTATACCATGCTATATACATGTCTGGACTTCTATTTTCAGATGTATACTGGAGTATTTCCCCATTCGTACCGATACCGGGAGATTAGAGATTCTTCCTTAGGTGAGATACTCTCATGATTATTGATGATTTGTTGTTTTTAAGAATACGTAGTATCCAATAAACTAATGGAAAAATGGCATTGTGGGAAAGCTCTAAGATACATGGCTGGTGAACCTGGTCAAATTAGAATCTTGAGGATATTACTATGCTTCTAGGATCTGCCATTGTAAGTTGTGGATTAAATGCAAATTTGTTTTTCTATATATGCTATAAATCTATTTAGTTCATTCATTTCTATTCATTCCTTTCAGTTGAATCGATAATCATAAATTATACAAGAACGTCAATAATTTTTCATCTTGTGATATCTATTTATTCATGGATATGGGAGAAATATATTGAGCAACTAGGACTCGTAAACGCATTGAAAGCAAACCATTATATGATATTAGATTATGAAATTAGTTTTCTTTGCTTAGGATTGGTTATAATTTCATCTGCGTATCTGTTTCATCATTTGAGTCCTGTTGTCACTTTACTGTTCTAATTTTAATTTTTATTGTTTTTGTGACTAATTTATTACTTGTTAGTGCTTTTCTCTGTATCTTTTTTATTGGTTCTTATATTTATGGTTTTGAACAGGACCAACGGGTGATCTTCGGATGTATTTAGAGCGATTAGCAGAGGCTCCCAATGTTCCTGATTATGTTGCACAAAATCCATATGGTCAACGAGCTATTACAGAAAGAAATCCTTCTTGGAGTTTTTATCAGAGGATTATAAACAATAGATCACGTCATTCCTAAGATATCGCTATCCTGCTGCTTTTAAGGGTGATTAACACCATTGAATGATGTGCGTGATACTTGCGAATCATCACTTTTCTGTGACAGAAATATATCATAGTGCTTCTAAGGGCTCCCTGATTTTAGAATCTTTACTGGGTCACCAATCTCTGCTATGGGTGAAGTTTGTGGAAACCCATAAACATAGGTTTTTGTTACATTTTGTTACTTGTAGGAGTGATTTGACACGAACATCATTTGATGGACTTGAAGTTTAGTGTCCTGGTTGGCTTCAAGACTTCAACCTAACTTTTAATGGGAAATTTTGTTTTCTTGTATTGCTATTGCATTTGAGAATTGAAAAGATACCTTGTACATTTAACCAAGCAACTGGTAGCGTTTGGTATTTCTCATGCAAAGGTATTTGTTGAGAAACAGTTATGCAGTCAGCGATCATGTCAAGAAGTAGGCCAATACGTTGAAGCCACAAGGGTAAGATTCTGATTTATAACTTCAGCAAGCTTCCCTTTATTTATGTATTTTCTTGGCTTGCAGTTAAATAATGAATGCCATGGTGGAAAACTGAAGGTTCAGAGGGTGGTTTGTGAGAGGTGGTGGTTCATGAATATTCCCCATTATTGAGTGGTTTCTTTGTTGGACCACTTCATAGTTTCCATCTTCACAAATGCATTGTCTTCACATTAACTGAAACTTGTTTCAGGGTAGCATTGCCTATCAATCAAAATTCCCTTTCACTATATTGTTATACGATATTGTATCAGCATTCTCGTTGCCTTTTGCATTTTTGTTTTTCTCAATTATCGGACTAAATTGAGTGTTTAGTCATGCAAAATGGGATGGAAGCAGTGGCTGAATCGTTGGTAAGTCTTGCATGCTCGTCACCGTTGTCACTGTCACCTGTCATCGTCCCCTTACACGTAGGTAGTTGGTACTAACTCTGTGTGATCCTCTTTTGCGAGAACCAACGACCATGAGTTAGTTAAAGGCTGGCTTGTCTGTGTACCGCATGGACTGGATGTTACATGTGGCTGACATGGTTTAGAGGGCTGTTAAGATCATATGCTGCTGGTTAAATAACCCCCAACACTTTGATTCTGCCCCACAATAGTTAGTATTCATACCTGTTCCCTTACATGGTTTTGGGTCTAAAGGCAAACTTGGGAAGGTCCATAAAATCCAGTTATGAAAGACAAATCTAATTAAGCCAATGGTTGTTAGTTTAAGCTCCTCAACCAACCCAAATCATGGGTTTGGTGAATCTCTAATTATCATCCACTTTGCATGTGCGGATGGATGCGATCAGATTCCATATGATCTGGCCACTCAATTGCATGACTTGGCAGTGCCAAATATTTTTGGTCTCAACTCATCTCGCGTATTCCTAAATGACTTGCTAGTTTTTCTGTCAGGGGCATGTAATTTACAAGTTTCTAGTTTCTCAGTTCCTCCACGGCAGGTTCTTTTAATATTTTTGGACAGCCACAAGCATGCATGATGTTTGCATTATTGATATGCCATTTCTAATAGTACAAGTCTTCTTTCCTGATAATGAATATGCTTTATGGCTATACCCAAAACAGTTGAAACTTTGATCGTTCTTACTCTAGGTCCCCAATCATGCAATGAAAGGTTTCTAACAAGGATCATATTATGGACAAAATGTGGAACAGACCTTTCAAAGGGCAAGTATACAAGAGTAAGTGGGGATGTAGAGTGTGAAGAAAGATGGATTCTATTACCCAGTAGCTTATTTCCTCATCTTGTCCAACAACTTATTTTCTATAGATTATGTAAGTAGTTAAGAAACTAGTGGCAAGTGGGATTCGGTTATATAAGGGGTAGTTACTATTAGTTATCCTCAATTTATTATTTAAGAATATAAGCTGGATCAATGAGAATCAATCGATTCTTGAGATCTTTGGGTTTTCTCTCCTTTAACGAGCTTATATTAGTAGTTAATCATAGGTCACCAAGGCAGAAAATTGAAGAAACATTCTTAATTATAGGTAGATTTTACTGTTAATTGTCCTATAACTGGATCGCAATCGTGGGACCATAACAAATCGATATTAGAGCCAATTGTTTTGGGCGATTCATCTACTAATTTGCAGAAACAATTTGATAGGTTTGTTAAGATGTACCAAGCAGATCAGCAGAGGCTCTAAAAGGAACGACAAAGAGATCTAGTTAAATTTTCCAATCGCATTGACGAAATTTCTAAATTGTTGCTATACATATTGAAGGACAGTAAAGGGATGCAGGCAGCATTAACAGAGGACCACGAGACTAGGCACAGGATCCTCATTTGATGGAAATCTGACCACAACAACCATGTTATGCTCGGTTAGAATTTCCCACTTTTGACAGAAAAAAGACCCGTTGGTAGGACTGATCGACCAATGGTTAAAACAGCTGGATTGTTTTTGTCATCCCTACTCATTAGCTTGGCTAAGTCGTTGTGAACATTACTTTTGGCACCAGCGTACTCCCGAAGATGAAAAGGTGGAGGTAGCATCTTACAATTTAGATGAGAATTCTCAGGGGTGCTTTATTAAATTAGATCGCAACAGCCCAGGAATTCCATGGGAGGACTTTAAGCAACAGTGCCAACTCCAATTTGGGGGTTCAATTTATGGTACCAAATTGGGAGAGTTATCCAAGCTTCGTCAAATGGGCACCGTGGAAGATTATCAACGCAGGTTTGAGCAACTTGCAGCTAGAGCGGGAACTCTCACCACAGAATAAGAAATGGAGATATTCATCAGGGGCTAGTAAGATTATATTGCCGTTGAAGTTGAGTTACATAGGCCTAGAGATCTGACAAATGCCATGAGTTTGGCTAGGCTTTATGAAAGACGTGGGGCTTCTAGAAGAAACCCACCTCTTCTTTCCAAGCCATCACCGACCCAAACAACAACCCTTTCTTCCCAAAAAAATTTCAGACACTTCTCTCGTGCGGAGATGGAAGATCAGAGAGCCAAAGGGCTTTGCTTCAACTGCGCTAAAGTCTATACAAGGGAACATCAATGCAAAAGAATTTTTTGGTTAGATGGGGTTGAAGAATCGGTGAAAGATGCAGAGAAGGATGACGATTTTGGAGAGCATGCTTCACCGGAGTTGTCTCTGCATGCCATCATAGGTGCTAATTCAGGAGAACAAACCTTGAAAATTCATGACATAATTGGGGGAAATCCGTTTAGGGATGTCAATAGGCCGGGCCGGCGATGGCCCGGACCGGCCCATTGAAAATTTCTCTCGGGCCATTTCAATTATGATATAATAAAATTATTGAGATGTATGTAAATTAATGGACTATGGTAATGGTATGATTAATTAGAAAATTTATTCAATTAATTGCAAATTTATATCAAAAGTTAATAAGTGATTAAGTTACTAGTTAATTAGTTATAATTAAAATTATGAATTACGTTAATTATAAAAATTTAATTTACTTCAATTATTTATTAGTTATTTTTAGAGATAATTTGATATAACTAATTCATGTATCATATAATTAATAAAATCAAGTACCCTATTATGTGACA
>JAOQMS010000006.1:30276739-30293900 GCA_027563885.1 Erythroxylum longipes
ATGGGTCAGCGGGTCGGATGGAGAGAAGAGGACGAGAGCGTCGATTGAAGAGTGAAGAGGAGAGCCGGAGGCGGACGGAGACGCTGAGAGTCGGAGGCGGAGCACCAGAGGCTGAGGGTCGGACTGTCGCCTGTCGGAGAAGAAGGGTGGGAGGCGTGGGAGGCGGAGACGGTCTCGCGTCGTCTGGGACTGGGGGGTGGGAGGTGCAGGCGCAGGCGAGGCGAGACGGTGGAGTCACGCCGTCTGGAAGTGAGGGAGACTGGTGGATCTGGAAGGCTGGGAGCGGGGCTGCGGGAGGGAGGGACCGACGGAGACTGGGAGAGGGACTGAATGAGTGAGCCGAGGGAGTTGCGAAATTTTACCTTTTCAACGTGCATTATACGACGTCGTTTTATAACAATAAAACGGTGTCGTTTTTATATGCATAGGCTACGGGCCGAACTGCGGGCCGGTCGCCCTCCCTGGCCCGTGGCCCATGGTCCACGGGCCATGGCCTGGCCCGGATATTTCAAGGGCCAATTTTTAGACCCGTGGCCCGGCCCATGGGCTGGTTTGACCGGGCCAAACCCGTTGACTTCGGGCCGGGCCGGGCCACTTTTGCCATTCCTAAATCCGTTGGTAGTTTTAATCTATTCGGGAAGTACCCATAGCTTCATCAATTTTCATTGGGTAAACAAGTTGGGCCTCACTGTTGACTTAATAGAGAAATTTCAGGTGAGAGTGGCAGATGGTGGTAAGCTCCAATGCTCAGGTTAGTGTAATAACGTCCCAATTTTGCTAGATCATCAACTGATTTACCTTGATTTATTTATTCTAGCTCTGAATGAGATTGATGCTATTTTGAGTGTTAATTGGCTTTAACCTTTGAGGCCAATTTTATGGGATTTTGAAGTGGGTACGATGATCTTTAAGCGGAACGGTCAGGTTGTAGAGTTATATGGAATCAAGATTCCTTCTTTCACCTCAATTTCTTAAATCCACATCACAAAAATAAAGCCCCACTAGAATACAGGGTTGAGTGAATTACTGATCGATTTTGAAATTCTATTTTAGGAACCCAAGGGACTTCCTACTGCAAGAAGTCACGAACACCGAATTTCTCTCAAACCAGGAACTAGCCCAACTGTAGTTCAGCCTTATTGATACCCTCATGCTCAAAAAGATGAAATTGAGTGCCAATGCAAAGACATGATGGAACATAACATTATTCGAAAGAGCCAAAATCCTTATTCCTCCCCTATTCTTCTGGTTGCGAAAGCTAACAAGATATAACGTTTTTGTGTGGATTAAAAGGTTCTAAACTCCAAGACAATCAAAGTCAAATTCCCCATTCCAGTAATTGGTGGGATCTTAGAAGAATTACATGGGTTACGCTACTTCACCAAGCTAGATTTACGCTCGGGCTACCACCAAATTAGAACGAGCCCCTCTGACGTGGAGAAAACAGCGTTCCAAACTCACTATGAGCATTTTGAATATTTTGTTATGTTGATCAATCTCACCAACGCACCAAGCACTTTTCAGGCCTTAATGAATGAAGTATTCCAACCCTATTTGAGGTAGTTTTTTTTGGTATTTTTCGACTATATTCTTATCTACAACAAATCTTGGGAGGACCATCTATCACACCTCTAAATTGTTTTCAGATTACTCCAACATTATCAGCTTTTCTTACAACGCTCCAAGTGTATTATTGCTCAAATTCAAATCTCTTACCTACGTCATATTATTTCAGAAGAATAGGTGGCATTAGACCAAGCTAAAATTGCAGCAATGATAGAATGACCCAAACCGAGCATTGTGAAGGGGCTTCAGGGGTTCTTGGGATTGGCCGGATTTTACCAAAAGTTTGTTCAAAGCTACGACACGTTTGCAACTCCTTTGACATTAATGTTGCACAAAAATTCTTTCCAATAGACGGATGAAGCCTTTGACTAGTTGAGGTAGCTATGACCTCTGCCTTAGTTTTGGCCATGTCGAACTTCACATTTCCATTCATTTTAGAATGTGATGCATCAAATGTTAGGATAGGGGTCATTTTACAACAAGAAGGACAACCTATAGCCTATTTCAGTCGCACATTAGCCATATGCTATAGGGGACTTCTGGCTTATAAAAAGGAACTTATCCAATTACCAAAGGTCATAATTCACTGGCGAGCCTATTTATGGGACCGATCCTTCATTATTCGGATGGATCATTACAATCTCAAATTTTTAGTAGATTAACATATCATCATCTCACCGCAACAATATTGGTTGAGTAAGTTAATGGGATTTAACTTCATTGTGGAATATCTGGCTGGGAGGCAAAATAAGGTTGTCGATGCATTATCTTGCCGTCTAAAAGGACCAGCATGTTCTAGCTGCAATTTCTATGCCCCAGCTGACTCTATTTGATTCCATTCGTGAAGAGAATCTTCATTCCACTATATTATAGCAACTTGTCGAACTAATATAGTAAGGAGAAGTCGTTAGGCCTAGGGAATGTAAAAATGGTCTTATTTTCTTCGAACGTAGAGGCTACTTGCTACATACATCTCCTCTGGTCACATCCATCTTAGCAGTTATGCATAATAGTAACCATGAAGGGTATCAAAAGACTCTTCATAGCATAGCTCAGGATTTCTATTGGAAAGGTATGAAGGCGTCTGTTCGGTACTTTGTGCAGCAATGTCTAGTTCGTTAGTATCATAGGACAAAGCATCTACATCCAGCTGGTCTCTTACTGCCTCTACATGTTCCTCTGCAAATTTGGTTGAACATCTCTATAGACTTTATTGATTGACTATCGACTTCTCAAGAGAAAAATGTTCTATTAGTCATCGTGGATCGCTTCTCCAAGTATGCTCATCATATCTATGTCTCTCACCCTTATTCTGCGGTGACTGTGGCTTGTTTATTTTTTGACAATATTTTCAAGCTTCATGGTTTACCCGAAACTATTGTTAGTGATCGCGATGTTACCTTCACAAGTTCTTTCTAGACTGACTTGTTTTGTTTAAGTGGCTTAAAACTTGTGCTTAGTTTAGCTTACTACCCACAAAGTGATGGATAGACTGAAGTGGTAAACCATACTATTAAGATGTATCTGCGTTGTTTCTCGAGTGACCGACCACGTTGCTGGAATCAATGGTTATCATGGACAGAATACCGTTATAATACTAGCTATCATTTTTCTCTCCAAACCACTCCTTTCAAGTAATATATGGCTGGACCCCACCAACAATGCTTTCCTACTGCCTGGGTTGGTGAAATTAAAAGCAGTGGACTAGGAGTTGAGGACTCGAGATTTAGTGCTCAAGGATCTCATGACCGTCTTCTCTAACCCTAACAATCCATGAAGGCAGCCTATGACACTAAGCATAGGTTAGTACAGTATAATGTGGGTGATTTGGTACTTCTCCAAATTCATACCCATTGCCAACTTAGCCTTGATTCTCGAAGGTACACTAAGTTATCTCCTCACTATTATGGTCCTTTCCACGTTCTTGTTAAGTTTGGTTCGGTTGCCTACAAATTAGACCTTCCATCCGACTCCAAAATACATATGATCTTTTATGTCTCTCTCTTCAAGCTGTTTCATGGTAGCTCTATCCTAATTGAACCTTCCTTACCAACACTCTCCAAAGGCGAACTTCATCCCCAACCCAAAGCAGTTCTGGACTACTGCACATTTCAAAACCAGGCCCAATCCTTAATTCATTAGGAAGGACTGTCACCTGCCGATGCCTCTTGGGACAATTTTAGCTACCTTTAGACCTGCTTTCCTTCTTTTATGCTTGCGAACAAGTGTGATCTTCATGGGGGAGGTGATATTATGGACAAAACATGGAACAAACCTTTCAAAGGGAAAGTATACAAGAAACTTGCGGAGCAAGTGGGGATGTAGAGCGTGGAGAAAAATTGATTCTATTATCCAGCAGCTTATTTTCCTTATTTTGTCCAACAACTTATTTTCTATAGATATGTAAGTAGTTAAGAAACTAGTGGCAAGTGGGAGCCAGTAATGTAAGGGGTAGTTACTATTAGTTATCCTCAATTCATTATTTAAGAATGTAAGCTGGATCAATGGGAATTAATTGAAAATATTAATTTAATTTTGTGTGCTTGAGATCTTTGGGTTCTCTCCCTTAATGAGCCCATATTAGTAGTTAATCATAGGTCACCAAGGCAGAAAATCGAAGAAACATTCTTAATTACAGGTAGATTTTACAGTCAATTGTCCTATAACTCGATCGTAATCGGGGGATCATAACAGAACATTAGTCCTTTCTTTGCCAAATTCTTATTTACTTTGCCAACAAGCATCATGTAAATGACCGGAGGAAGGAAGCAAAATTTTCAAGCTATATTTCTCTTAATGAATAAAGGAGATTAGTTGATCAAGTTCATTCTTTCAGCCTTTATGTTCAAAACAAAAGATTAGTTGATCAAGTTCATTCTTTTAGCCTTTATGGTCAAAACAAGTATCATTATAAAGGAAACCAATTTTTATAATATACTTAAATATCAACTGCAACTTAGTTTAGCAAAGTTTTTATATTTGTGATGTCTCTTGTCATTAATCCTAATCTTAATAGGTTACGAAGAAAGAATCTACTTAAAGTTCTACATTTTTGACATATCAAAGACATGGTGGTTGAGTTCATCATTCTTTCACGTTTCAACAGTCACAACTTTGGGTGAACACCTCCTCATAGGTTACTGCACATTATTGATTGAATAAAAATCCCACCTTGTAGGCTATTCCTGTTCTATCAGAATAAAAATCCCACCTTGTAGGCTATTCCTGTTCTATCTAAACAATGCCCATATGTGTATATATGTAACATAATTTTTGGTGGGGTAAGTGGGAGATTTTTTTGACATGATGAGAAGACATAATGTAGCAATCAGAAGGAAGATTTGGCAGTATCTCTTGAAACATGGGGGTTAGGGTGATTGAGAAAGGTCTAGTCGTTATTTGCCCTAATCCACTTCAAACATTGACACTTGCGTCATGCTGGCCCTTTCTCATCAACACCTTTACAGATGTTGCACATTCAAGGTTGCTTTTTCTC
This sequence comes from Erythroxylum longipes, assembly GCA_027563885.1. NCBI lineage: Eukaryota > Viridiplantae > Streptophyta > Magnoliopsida > Malpighiales > Erythroxylaceae > Erythroxylum > Erythroxylum longipes. The sequence goes on from JAOQMS010000006.1 coordinate 30,281,802, forward strand.
TGTATTTGAAAGCAAATGCGCTTTCTCATTTATGTGAGGCTCTCTCTCAAATCCTTTATTTTTTTCACAAAAAGGTCAACTTTCATAACACAAATTCATTATGCAGTCTATAAAGAGACAACCACCTTTTTATAGATACAAAAGTTCAAAAGGTAATACACACTGTAGTATAGACTGAGTGAGTAGGGAGAGAGACACCAATGGGTATGGAAACACTATCTTTAGACCCTGTTCATTTATCTTCTAGCTTATCTTTGTCTAGTTTACCTTCATCTGTAAAGCGTGTGTTATCGAACAAAATAGAAAATCTTGTAGAAATTACCCATGTATTTGTAGAAAACCATGTGTGTGAGTCGTTTTTACCTTTGTTGAGTCCGTACAGTATCTACATTTGTGACCGTTCATGGACAAGGAGTATTCGTACCATCTTGTTTACCTCAAGGCCAAAAGTGAAGGAAATCATCCAGAGTTCTAGATTGGAACAATGTGGTCTCAGATCTACCACAACAGAATAGTACGTAAAGCTCGAGATTCCTAAGGAACTGATCTCTCTTTGGAGGGAATAAAACCATAGGCACTTACATGTTGGAGCTATACGCCTTGTTCTTACTCTTCATGGAAGAAAGGGAATACTTGCAACAGCCAAGATGCCTCTTCTAGACACTGCTTATGCTACGTACCAAAATGCCTTGATTGGTACCCTGTTGACAGCTCTCAACAACGGAAGTGTCATCTTGACCATAGTACCTGATTTCAACATCAGGTTGGATAATCCCACGTTATTTGAATGTCTTCAAGTTTAGATCCAGATCACTGGCGCAGATCAAGATCCTACAGCCATCGTGGCTACTTTACATCATCAGATGATCTACAGGCTACAAAATCATGCTATGGACCTTAATTTTCCTAATTCCACTTCGGATGTTCTTTACATGGTTGCTGATCGTTCAAATGATCAGACTACTATAATCCAGATCTCGAAGCAACTACCAGCAGTGAAGCTTGAAAAGTTGATGCCTACAGAATGGATCACCAACTACCAAAAGGTGTTTCATGCGCCTCATCGACACTCTTTTCATACAACTACTCCACCGTTTTTACAGACTCTCAGAGATGGAAGTGTGAAGTCCATCTATGTGCGGCCCAGCCATGAAGATCCAACCCGATCTTCTACATCCGGGGCAATTATGATGATTCAATCGATCCAGCCCATATCTTCACATGTGGAAGGTAAATCTGGTCCTCCTGTTCATTATTTCAAATCTAATGGAGATCTAGTGTATGTAAGCCATTATCGTGGGCATTTTGAATGGGATGTTGACCCATCCATGTGTGAGCCCAATTGTGAAGTCCGTCTCAACCCAGAAACAGACAGTAAAGATGATGATGACTATTACAGAAGGAGAAGGAAGAAGAAAAAGCCCAAATCTCAGTGCCAACCTTCTCAACGATATCATCCATATCAGGATGATGCAGATCCATCCTCTGGAAAGTGCACAGTAGCAGATCACCTACTGAAGGGTGATAGAGATCCAGATATTTTGTCTGGGCTCTCTACAACCTCTCTACTGACGGAGAAGTTGCCTCATTCTCCTTTTCTCACAGGGGGGAACATCTATGCTAAATCTCATCGACTGAAGGGTGAGAAACTTCCAGATCCAGGAGTTGGACAAATTAGATCTTATAGTTCTTTAACATCTAAAGGTCGTCTTGAACAGATCCACAGATCTCGACCCTTCATGAGATACTGAATATTTCATGTCAGCCAAAGTCAACTATTCCTGCTTTGACTCCTACTCCTATACCCTGTATGATGGTAAGGCCATACAAGGATGACTTTCCCCAATTATCTAGGAGTACTAGTAGATCACAAAAGGTTATCTTTAAACTGTACATCCGAGCCACAAGAATCACTTCACAAGGTACTCTCATATCAAATCCTTCTGATGAAGTGTTAAATTGGTAGACATCAAATGCATTAGAACTAAACAAAGTTCTGAGAAGGATTGATTCTAAGTTGGATGGAATCAGTCAACAAAATATTGCTACAAAACATAAAGTCGATTCAGTTACTACGCAGATTCAACAGATGTATCAGTCTTATAAACAGCAGATTCAAAATCTTGATGCTAAACTTCGTCAATACATCTCTGACCATTATATGGGGCCTGACTTCGACTTTAAAGTGAAAGAGATATAAAGGATATAAGGAATCGTACAGTAAATGGAAGCTGATATGCACTCTGCTCAAACAAGGACAGTATATGGTTCGACTTCTACAGTCTTTCCAAATACACATCCAGTGTATTCATTTCTTATATATCAGAAGCATCCTGAAGAAGCTGACTATTCAAAGGTATTCAAATTCAATTATCCTTTGATTAGACAGTATGTTCATACACAGGCACCTGAAACAAAGTCAACAAGAAAATCGAAATCTAAGCCTAAGCCTGAAAAGGTTCCTGAGCCTTCATCGTCTTACACAAAGACTGAACCAGAATATCAGTGGAGAAAACTTGGAGGAGTTCGTATCCACTCTCCAAATTAGCCAAGCTCTCCACGACAATAGTCTCATCCTTTTACATCTCTGGAAAGGATAAAGCTCCCATGCCAAAGTTCATTGCAACTCTTGAGCCACAGACTGCAGTAGAATCAACTTCTACCTCAGATCAATCAGATCCACAATCAGACGTTTAATCTGGAGCCTCTGAAGTTTCTACATCATCATCAAAACATATTTTTGAACCATCAACGGATGACTCAGCACAGCTTGCTGATCTTTCTAAACTTTCCAAAGTTCTCATGACGATGCCTGAACCTACTGAAGAACAACTTGATATAAGTGAAGCAGAATTTATAGGTAATGAACACTTCAGACCTAAATCAGCACCACATGCAGTTGGCACAGCTGATGCATAGGATACACGTACAACCAAACCTTCTTCTGGTCTGTGGTTCATATTTGATGATCTTCCACCTAAAAAATGGAGAGATCAATTACATGAATTTGGTGCATGGATTGATTTGCAAATGACTCGACCTAATCATCCTTTGCAGGAAATTTTGTCTGAGTTTACTTCTCGTTTCATTGGTACTATACGAGAATGGTGCCAAAGTAGTAATGACTACCAACGACTTCTATACATTCAAGTCACTACAATCGGAGCTCTCCTTGGAATCATTCACAAGGAATTTATTGGTGACTTTCAACTAATTGACAAGCAGATCTGTCAAGAATATTTCTCAATGAAATGCTACTCTCTTGATAAGCTTGATATTCAGAAGCATTACAAAAGAATGACGGATAGGTATTATCTCTTGAATGGATGGAACGATGTTAATCTTCGTTACACTTTTATTTCATCCCTTCCAGATGAATTAAAACCAGAGTTACAAAGGACCATAGTTTCTCTACAACGTGATATGACAAATATATCTTTTGGAGAAATCTATTAGCTTACTTTATCGTCTCTTGATAAGCTATGTGATCAACATGCGTTATTCGAGAATATCATGAAAGGCGGTCCAGTTCTAAAATAGGCTTGCAAGAAGCTTTATCTCCAGATCAAGTGCATAGACAAAAAGACTTATGAGTGTCATAGCAAGAAGAAAGCTCATCTTTATGAAGTCTACTATAAAAGGAGACAGTCTCGCAGATCAAAGGAAGGTACAAAACCTTTCATAAGAACCCATCATCGTAAGCATGGAAAGCAAAGACACTACATGAGGTTCTTCAAGAAGTCCTCACATCAACAGAAAGCTACTCGATGTTTTCTCTGCTGAAAGCTTGGACACTTTGCACGAGAATGTCCTCACAAATCTAAGAAAGATATCAAGTTGTTAGAACACATGGAATCACTTCTTCTAAGACATTCTTCCAACAACTTTGAAGATCTTATTGAGGAACAATCTTAGGAAGACGAGGACACTAAGTTTGCTGTTTTTGTTTCTATAGAATCTGAATCTATTCATACACAGTCAGATGATTCTATCTATATGCTACAGCAGACCTGTAAGAAGATAGATCGTACACTAGTTTTGAAGCCTTATGTCCAAATCTATGTTTTTCAACAGGATAAATATGATCAACTCATCAAAGCTATTGGGTTTATGGATACTAGTTCTAGCAGTGCGATCATGAAGCCCAATATTTTGCCTTCTGACTCATGGACTTCCCATGAAGAATACTTCACAGCAGCTGACGAAAATTCTTTCAAAATAGGGCTTGTGACAAAGAAAAGAATCGGTCTTCGGTTCTTTCCTCAGTGCACAGTATGGACAAAAGTTCTTGGCAATAACCTACCTGGCCCAGACATCTTAATTGGAATGGATGTATATAGTAAAGCCTCACCTTTGCAAATCCTACCCACAGGTCTTAGGTATCGAAACCTATTTAGTCCATACACTGCTCTTACTAATGTGTTTGAACTTAGCTCGGTTCCTACACAGTACACTGCATTAAGAGATAAACTGTTGGAATATTGTCCTGAATCTCATGCACAACTTACTCATCCATATCCTGTGTGGAAAAATGCTGACTTTTTCATAAGTCTCCTATTTAAGAAAAATGAGGATATCAACCCCACAAAAGCAACTCATCCAGGGATGAACCCTGACGATTTGAAGCTAGCATAAGATGAGTGTGCTATCTTACTGAAGCAAGGATTGATTGAGCCTACCAAGCCAGATTGGGTATGTCAAACGTTCTATGTCAATAAACGTTTAGAGCAAAAATGTGGAAAAAAGAGATTAGTCATTGACTATAAACCTCTGAATGCATTCCTGCAAGACGATAAGTTTCCTCTACCTAAAATTAGTACACAGGTACTATTTCTTAAGGAAGTTGTTACCTTTTCAAAGTTTGAGCTTAAGGCAGTTTTTGGTAATTGGTTATTCACCCAGAAGAACGTTACAAAACTGCATTCTGCATTCCCAATGCACATTATCAATGGATTGTTACGCCGTTTGGACTTAAAGTCACCCCATCACTGTTTCAACGATCCATTACCAAGATCTATGAGCCTATCCTCCACAGTGCACTGATCTACATCGATGATATCTTATTGTTCTTACAGACCCATGAGGAACATCAGGCCTTGTTAGCACAATTCTTGGATCTTACTTAACAGTATGGTATTATGCTTTCAACCTCGAAAAGCACTATTGGCACTACAGATATTGAATTTCTAGGTATGCAATTCAAAGATGAATTCTATCAGCCTGGTCCACATATTACAAAAGAATTATTGCAATTCCCTGATGAAAATCTCATAGTTAAACAGATACAACAATTCCTTGGGATTGTTAATTATATCAGAGATTTTATTCCTAACGTGGCGACATTCACTTCATGCTTATCTAAACTTTTGAAAAAGAATCCACCATCTTGGACTTTGGAGCAGACCAAAGCTTTTAAGCATCTTAAGCAAATCTATCAGAATCCTCCACCATTAAAGATTCCTGACAATGGCCAACGTGTCCTTCAAACAGATGCAAGTGACTCTTTTTTGGGTACTGTTTTAATTGAAGAATTAAATGGCAAAAGACACTATTGTGGACACTCAAATGGACGATTCAGTTCTTCTGAATTCCATTATCATATCAGCTATAAAGAAATTTTAGCTGTCAAAAAAGGTATCGAACACTTTGCTTTCCACCTCATGCCTTATCATTTTGTTATTGAAATGGATAACATCTCTTTTCCAAAGATTCTTGATCAGCCCAAGAAAAAGATTCCTACAAATTAGTTGCTTCATTGGCAAAAGTGGTTTTCCCGCTATAAATTCATTATCAAGCATATTAAAGGTCGTACCAATATCTTTGCAGACTTTCTCTCACGACCTCAAAAACCTATCTTGTTTATCTCCTCTTCTCTTTCTTTCTCAATTCCTTTGTTTCTTGTTATGGAGTTTCCTCGTTATGCAAAAACCCAAAAAGAGTTTCCACCTCTGTATACTACTACTCCCCAGAGCATTACAGAGCTTTTCCCTTTCTTGAGTCAAAGTTTGTTTTATTACAGGCATCTTGTTCTTCTTCATAATGATCTTTTACCAACTCCTAGTCATTTTGATATTTTTGTTCCATATAAGATAACGTATCATATTTCTGATACTCTTCATGACGTAACTCTTTGGCATCTCTGGTCTTTATCTGCCTTGTATGCCTGTTCTATTTCATTGTCACCTATCCATGTCTATCGTCACCTTTCTGATCCAATCCAGTCCCAATCTCTTCTCTGAACTTTTTTGAAATGGTTCCATCCTCATGATAAATGGCGTAGCGACATGTCAAGAATTTTAACCTAGCATCGGTTATGGGACTTTGATATTCATGATAAAAAAGCTTATGCTATCTATATTATTCATCGTCCCTATTGCATGAGTACATCTGGCCAAATGTGCACTTTGACTTATATTCAGCATTGGAAAACGACTACTGATTGGCCTCTTAAAGCTGATCAGCTTATAGTTGAATTACATTATGAGTTGGACCAACTCAACCAGTTTCCAACTCCATCTCCGTCCGATATATGCACATCTCTTGGACCTTATTGGAGAAACAAGGATGCTTACACCTATCCTTCTTCCATCCACCAGAAAATGGCTATCTCTAAGCTCCTCCAATATTGTTCATCTTCAACGTGGTGAAATTCCCTGTCCCACTTATCAATCCACTACTCGGACCAGTCCAGCTCAGTCACCTCTTAGTCCTCAACTGTCTCAATGGACCTTGGGCTAGCATCTTGATGAGCTTATTGAACAACTTGACAATGACATGGCTCTCTGCAGTTCGACAAGTGATGAAAATAACCTTTCTCTTCATCTGTGATGGATTTTTATCTTTAAAGCAACTTTAATATTAAAGGTTTCTTTGTGGTCCCTACAACCACTATCCCAAGATTCCTTTTTTATCGTGGCAACTGTTTGCTTTAAGACTTTGTCAAAAGTAGGTTACTTTTGTATTATTTGCTTTACGACTTTTGTAAAAGTAGATTCCTTTGTGATAAGGCTAGGTAGCTTTTGTTAACGTTGTAATGATTTTGTCTCTAGGAAGAATTACTTTCCTGCCCTTTGCTTCGCCACCTCTTCAATTGTAAGCAGGCTTTATAGAATGCTTTGTTTGATACTTTGTTTTACGAGTGGTTGGAATATGAGTTTGAGTATTTAAGAATTCTCTCTCTTCCCTGAAAACTCGTAATCTTATATTGTTACTCTTTTCTTGGTATGATGACAAGTATGCTCTACACTTGCCTTTTCTGAGGATCTTGTGTATCAGAACATCTTTTACGACAGTTTAGGACTGTTTCTTCCAAACAATTCCGCTGTATTGAGATTAGAACTAATAGAGAAAGAAAGTAGTTACTGAGAGAGTAAGGTTCCTAAGAGGAAGGATGAGAGTTGAGCTTGTGTGAAGCCAAAGGGACGTGTTAAGGGGTGTGTTGTCTCGTCTGTCATAGTTGAGAACTTGTGCTAGTAGTCTACAGTTCGCCTTTGGAATAGCATATAGTCTCCAAGAAGGTGTTGTTTGTGGGATGGTGTCATATGTCTAGGACATATTGGTCATACTTGAAGCACGTTTTCTCTTATTTCCCTATGTCTCTGCCTTCAACTTTGAGTTTTGGATAGTTCAGAGTGGTAGGTATGTCGTGTGGCAACACATATTAACACTTGATTGAAGGTTACAATTTCTCTTCTTTTTGCCTAAAACCACAAACCATGTTATTTAAAAATAAATATTTGGAATATTTTTATTTAAAATTTTAAGTTAATTATAAAATAATTAAATAACATTAATGGCAATTTTATTAATGATTAAAAATAAATAATTAAAATACAAAAATTAAAAATCAATCAAACAAAATTTTAATGAATTAAAAAAATCTGAGTAATGTAAAACTTCACAGGCCTTAACAATTTATCTACGTATATTGAACCGTGGTGGCTTAATCAATCATCACACATGGCTCAACGTTCAAGCTTTGGTTCTATCTACTACTAATCAATGATAATTTTCAGAGAAGAAGAACTAATCAACGATTACATGTGCAACTGAATTTAGTTAATGCAAAACCCTCCTTCCCGGCCTAAACATGCACGCTCTGGCACCTCATTTGCATCACACAGAAACAGTACAAAGCATAAAAGTAGAGGCCGGCTGCAGCCATGTGCGGTGCCTACTGCCTAGGGAATAATATGACACACAAACGTTTCAATTGTACGTTCTCTTCTCTTATATTATTGTCACTTAGGTCTCCAAAAATAGTCTTGAAATTAGGGTGTTATCAAATTTCTTGTATACTCCGAGTTTATGCGGGTCTTGAAAGGCCCCACAACATACGACATAATCTTTTTATCTTTTAGAGATTCAAACTCGCGATATAGTGGATAACTGGTTAATTTTGGTGGCTCTGATCTCTAATGAATTGTTTGGTTCAAAGAATGAAATAAATAAAAAATAAAAAATTTATTTTTAAGAATATAAAAGGCAAGAAATATAATAGAATAAGTATTACTTTGTTTGATTTAAGGAATGAAAAAAATAAACAATTTTTATATCAGTGTTTGATTTGAAAATAAAAACTTAGAATGATAAAGGAATAATTAATAAAAAAATTAAAATAACCTTATTATTATTATTATTATTAATTATATTTATTTTATTAATATTAAATTCCTTATTATTATTAAAATTCTTCTTAGTTTTATTAATTTTATTATTCTTATTAGTATTAATAATTTTCTAATTACTTTTAATTATTATTATTATTATTATTATTTATTATATTTATTATTATTATTAAATTCCTTATTATTATTATTAATTTTCTTCTTATTATTATTATTAAATTTATTATTCTTATTATTTTTTTATTATATTTATTATTATTATATTTATTAAATTCGTTATTATTAATTTTCTTTTTCTTTTTAATAATAATAATAATAATAATAATAATTATTATTATTATTTATTGGAGAAACAGACGAAGAATAAAGCTTATCCAAGAGAAAGAGAAGTAGTGTTTACTTATTTCGAATCTGTGCGGAATAGGTAAAAATAGGGGGAGGGATCTTTAGCTATTCTACTTTATGTGGAATAGCTAACGTTTAGGAATAGTTATTCCGTAGGTCTTTTTCAAACCAAACAAGGGAATAGGTAATGAGTAAGAGTACGAGGGTAATAGAATTCAACCAAACACCCCATTAAAAACTGTACAACCTAAATGCTGAGGAAGAAGGATGGAGAAAAAAAATCCATTCTTCGAAACTTTGGAACGGGATCTTCTGTTTTTGTTAATGAACAACATATAAATTGATTAATCAGGGATGGTCTGTTCTGGAAGCTTTCTTCGCACTTGGGTCAACGTCAGAATTTAAGAAAACCTTGGAAAAGACGTAACTGCAACCAGACCGCAACGGCATCCATGTCATGGCTCATTATTTTACATATAAAACTATATCTAGGACTATCCATCAGACTTGTTCTCTGTAATAGTACCTCTAGCTCTGTCATGCACTGCTCGAAACTTTCAGTCACAACTCATAAGATCCTATTAGTGCCACATTTTTTGTTTGCTGGGCCTCTTTCCTCGTCACTTCCAAAGGTGGGGGAACCTAGTTTCAGGATGCTCCAACCAATATGTACGTACTAATAGTTTTGGGTTCAAAAGTCGCACTCAAAATTTGTTTTCACTTCAGTAAATTGAAGATAACGAGTTGCGAAAATGTTGAATTCAGTACTTCTTACTAAATAAAAACTATTATTTAATTTTAAAACATTAATTTATTAAAAATACGTATTTATATACATCTCATAATTTTACTAAATGTGTAAACAAAAAAATTAACTATTGTGACTAAATAAAATTTTATTTTTATTAAAAAATAAAAGGACAATTGAAGTTAACTAGTTTCCCTCGCTATGGCAAAAAGTGCTTTAGGCAAAAAAAAGTGTAATTATAAGTATAATTAATGTTGCCTTTTTATCAAGGCAACAGAATTCATATCGTTATAAAAAGTAGCACTGCAATAAATATAAGGCAATAGATTTTTTTGATTAGACAACAAAATAAGAAATGTTACTTTAAGTTTTGACTAAGGCAACACATTAGTTTCAAACTATAGCCAAATATTGCAACAATTTTAAATCTTTATAAGGCAAAATTTTAAATTTTCTTAGGCAACAATTTGCAATAATAAAAGCAACAATTTATTCTTTTATTACCAATATTATTTAATGTAAAATCAAACTCTTGTCATTATGTAGGCAACATCCATTTATACATTAAAAAATATATATAGATATTAATGTATGTCTTAATTGTGTACATACTATCAAATGTAAACAACAAAAAAACATTATTTATATATAATATATAATCCAAAAGGTCATATCAAATTCAATATTTTAACATATTCAAAATACAAAAGCAAAAAATTACTAGTTAAAATATTTACCTATAATATCAGCCACCATTCCACGTGGAATATAAGTGAATTAATCTAAAAACTAAATAAAATTAATATGTATGGGAGATCTAAAATTCTTTACCAGGTACTTCCCTGTTCATTCCTAATCATCACCATCCTAAAAAAAAGAAAGAAAGAAATAAGAAGTATATTAGAATTGTATAACTAGTATGCTCACAAACAAGTTGATATATCTAAAAAATGAAATACTAACTACTTTATTGTGACATCAATTTAATCAAGACAAATAATATAGTCCAAAAACTAACAACAGAATGATTCAATTCTCTTAATAAATAGATACAGAAAACAAGAACATAAGCAGTAATCTAAACAAAAAAGATAACAAGATAATATACAAAAACAATGAATTAAGTAAATTTGTTACATGATATTGTTCATCTTGATATGTATGGTTTGGAGAAATAGAAGATTCTTTTCTTAATTGACCAGGTGTCATCTATTTACGAAGCATGTTTATGTCAGTGGTGTTAGCTTGCCCAAGCTGAGATTGAATGAGCGTGAACATTGTTTCATCATTTCTTCTCTATCAGCTTTATCTTGTTCTAATTGCCTTTTCATTTCCAAGCATTCAACTTTCTCTTGTTTTAATTCCTTTCTCATTCTCATTAAGAACTTTGTATAAGGCTTCACTAACCATTTTTTTTCCTGGTAGATGCTTTCACACCCCTTCTAAAAAGTTTATTATGTTCAGGCCTTCTTACTCCCAAATCAGCCACAACTTTATCAAACTTTTCACTATCATTTTCCTTTTACACTTCTTCAATGCGAGCCTACAAAAGAAAATTTGCAGACATAGTAATGAATGCAAGCACCATATATGATTACAGATAGGAATGTCAATATTAACCTGGCTTGACTTGGCCTGTGGTCACCTGGTTAAACCGACCCACGGGTCAGCTCATGGGCCAGGGGAATGTGGCCTATGGATGGACGGGCCAGGCCATGGTGCCTAAATCACGGGCCACAGGCGGCGGAAGTGGTTGGATGGGCCGAACCTACCAGCCCGGCCCGCGGCCCGTGATTCGAGGATGTTAGATAAAATGACATCATTTTATTCGTTGAAAAACGGCGTCGTTTTGTTAACATTAGACTTATTTCTTTTGAAGATAAAACATCGTTTTGCGTTAAGAGTAAAACAGCATCATTTCTTGGCGATAAGGTTACTAAAAAATAAGAGACAAAATGATGTCATTTTCTTGCAAGCGAAAAACGACGTTGTTTTGTCTCTGATGAAAAAAAAACGTCTCCCTCTCCTTCGTCACTCCCACAGTCCCACTTGTCTCTCCCACAATCCCACTCACCGTAAGCCAGACCCAGATGCTGCTCCTGCTCTGCCTCCCTTTCCCTCCGTCGCACCGTTGCAACTTACTGACTTCACTATTCTTCTTCTTCAACTGACGTCGCAACTCACTCACATCGTAACTGGCAACATCGGAGACTCCCAGGTATCTCACTCTCTCTTCCTTATTACTCCGTTACTCTTTTATCTCGCTTGCCTTCATAGAGAACAATTCATATGTGACCTTTTATTTGTGCATGTCTTGGAATCATTGTCAATAAATTGCTGATTGTTGTGGTAGTTTTTGTAAGCTTCCTGTATTTTAAA
>JAOQMS010000006.1:30294000-30323472 GCA_027563885.1 Erythroxylum longipes
AATTTATTTGAAATTTATATATTTTAAAAATATATTTTAAATTTAATTATATTTATTAATAATTATTAAATTAAATTAAAATTGTGATTATTATTTATTATTATTATTTTTGGAGACATGCCCCTGGTTAGTTCCTTTGCCTAAGTTATCTTTTCTGAATTTTTAGAGATAGAGTACAACTGTATAATATGATAATGGACTATTTTGTAAATTTTTTTAAAAATTAAGGATTATTTTATAAATTTAAAAAATTACTCGAAACAGTAATCGGTATTAACCAGTACCAATATAGTACCGTACTATAATTTAATTTAATACTAAAGTATCGGTATTCGCAAAATTGAGTATTTGGGTTTGTAATTCCTATTTTCCTGGTTTCGTGTGTTTGTTAGATATTTTATTCAAAAAATAATTATTAAATTAATTTTATAAATTAAATTAAAATTGTGATTATTATTATTTTTGGAGAGAGAGTACAACTGTGTAATATGATAATAAATTATTTTTTAATTTTTTAAAAAATTAAGGATTATTTTATAAATTTAAAAATTACCTGAAACGATATTCAGTATTAGCCAATACCAATATACTACCGTACTAAAACTCAATTTAATACTAAACCTGATATAGTATTCGTAAGTATTTGGGTTTGTAATTCCTATTTTCCTGGTTTCGTGTGTTTGTTCGATATTTTATTCAAAAAATAAGGAGAAGTTCAATCAGCAAGTTGACATTTCTATTGTTTTACTTTCTTGTCTTGAACCACACAAATCATTAGACAATCAGAAAAGCTTCATACCAACTGCCGTAAAATGGTCACCTGACCTGATGAGTGGGTAAAGCGTGTTACTTAGACTTGTGCAGGTCAGGTTCAGGTAATTGGGTGGAGCTTGAAGACCACTTCTAGGTCTAGTTATCTTCTGACAAAATCACATGTCAATGCAGACAGGTCTAGACCCACTCGCATACTCATCCCACATGCATGTATGTGTGAGATAGAGCCCCAGGGCATACGTGCCACACACACACTCTCTCTCTCTCTCTGTAACCCCGTTTATTATAAACAAGTTTATGAAGACAGCTTCTTCTCTTTTTCTTCCCTTTTGTTTTTTTTTTTTAATTCTAACCAGATATGACTTCTAGCTGTCCGTCCATTTGTTCTCCCAGGAAATACCACAACATTTCTCTCTTCTTGGATCTGGAGATATTCTTTTCTTTTCTTGTTTTACTTTTTTAGTTTTCCTGTTAGCCAACTAGAGGTATTGCTCATTACTGTTCTGCACATTCTCTGTATGCGTTTCATATTGTAATGCGTGCTGGGTGTTGGGTCCCCTGCCTTTTCTTATGTTCTCTTTCAGAATCCACCTGGCTTTGTTCTGTTAAGAGACCAAGAAGTTATCTTTTAGTTTCGTGTGCGCTGAATCGCACAGATCTTGGTTTACCTGCGTGGCAGATTCCTGTTGTGTTCATTCATTGTTCCCGCTCAAACCCAAACTGGGCACTTTTGTCTTTAGACGAACATTTCTGGGGTTGCAGCTTTGATGGCCAAGCTTGGTTTTTCTGGGTGCTAGCAGGCCCCAGACATTGTCTGCCTGGAAGTGGTTGAGTTTTTTGCGGAAATTCGAGGTTCCTCCTAATAGATGTATGTCAAAGGAATGTATTTTACTTGCTGCTGAAAATCAGTTTCTGGAAATGCAAGTTTTGGACTTAGTTGTACACGGATGGTGATATCTTATCTCTTGCTTCGTAGAGTTGGTAAGAGCTCGAAGGGAGAAAGAGCCAAAGAGGGTGCTCTCAGTTTCTCTTGGACTAATTTTGGACTCTAATTCAAGACTAGGTTAGCAACACTGAACCTCTATCAACCATCATTTACAACATTGTTGGAGAGATTCAGATAAAGGGTTTTAGTCTGCATTTGTACTTCTAGACAAAAGGCTAACCAAAATTCATTGAAGCAAGTCTTGAATTCAGCTAGGTGAGAGGAAGAAGAACAAAATGGCTGCAAAGCTTTTAAATTCTCTAGCAGATGACAATCCAGATTTGAAGAAACAAATAGGGTGTATGACAGGGATTTTTCAAATCTTTGATCGCCAACATGCTCTCACCGGTAGGCGTTTCATTCACAAGAGACTTCCTCAAGGTAATTCTCATTTCTGCTTGTCTCCTCCTCCTCTTCAAGTACATTCTCATTATTTCAACATAGCTAGTTCAGGTCCCAATCCTGATTGAAAATGTTTATCAGATTCTATTTGTTTAAAATGACCTGGCAATGATCTTCATGTCTATGTAGCTAGAGTAAGAGGACTTGAGATCCAGTTAATTCATCTCGATCAAAAACATTGTCTTTTCACTGTTATCCTCTGATCCATTAACATCAATAGCTGACCTCTGTAGAAGTACGCCTGTTTGGGTTTTACGTGATTGCAGTATGTTAGAACAAATGAAGACCTTACTGAATATAAAGAACAAATGAAGACCTTACTGAATATAAAGCTTGCGCTTTTTGGAGACCATAGATATGCCAAATGCTGGGAAACAAACAATATTATTTCTTTTTCAAACTGCATTTAAGCTGTCTATTGATGGTCTGGCACTGTCATCCTGTTGACCCCAGTGCGAAGTTCATTAAGTAGCAAAGCTTCTACAATGCTCATTTCCATCATTCTTATGAAGTCTCTTTGTTAGTATCTCTTAGTTATTGAAAGAATAGCTATAACTCTCGGATTCCATGTAGTCTGGATTGTTCTAGTATGTCACCAATCTTGTAATGCAAAGTTGTGAAATGATCTTTGATCTTTACTTTTGCTATATTATTGTTTCTTTGTGAACTGAATCAGTGTGTTTTATCAACATTGTTCCTGATGGATCTATTAAAATTGCAGGCGATTCCCACTTCAGCAGTGGCAGCTCAGATGTTGAACCTGTTAATGAATACATTCGGTATACAGCAGCTGTAAGCATTTTGATTTCTTAAGTTGTATCTTTTTTTCACTTTTTCCTACAGTAGATCTTGGACTTATTTGACATTAAATGGCCTAAACAAGTGAATAGAGAGACACGTACTAGCCATGATTGCTCCTTTTTCCTAAATTTTTTTTTTCATCAAACATGCCCGACGATGATCCTTAAATACTGAAGTGATGAGCCCTGCGTTATGATAAAACTTCTATTTGTGAGTTATAATCTGATAAGATGCGTCTCATATTATAATTTAGATGCTATTATTTTTTATGCGATATTTTAGTCAATACAGCTTTGTGATTGCAGGATGTAAATTTAAGCAAGTTTGAGAAACAAAGACTTTCTACAGAATCATCAAGAGCATCTTTTTCATCATCTTGTTCATCATCCTTGTCTTCTATGGACTGCAACAGAGCAGCTACAAAAGAGGCCTCTTCATTTGATAGAATTATCTTTCCAGACAATCCTTCAAAGGATGCAGTTATATCTCAGCCAAGCACCTCTCCTTGTTTAGGGCGGCAATCCCTTGATCTTAGAGAAGTGGTGAAGGACTCAATGTACAGAGAAGCTAGAGGGTTGTCACTTAAGACGGCAGGAAAAGAGGAAGCAATGCATCAGGGGGCTAAGCATAAGGACTCGCCAAGGCCTTTCCACTTTCCCAGTTCTTTGGGGGGACCTAATGGAGTTAGGACTGGGAAACAAAACACTTCTGATGATCTTACTCTTAAGGAATCTCTTCGCGTTCTTGCTAAACTCCAAGAAGCACCTAGGTGTTATCATGAAACAAGAGAACATCCAAGATCATCATACGAATCAAAAGATGCTCCGCGTTTTTCTTACGATGGAAGAGAGATGAATCGTTTGTCTTTTGAATCACAAGATACCCTCAAATCTACTTTGAAGCTGCCTAGACTTTCACTGGATAGCGTATTAATTTCGGTGGGGAATTCCAATCCTAGTTATTGTTTCCCTGCAAGAGAATTGCAAAATGGTGGGAGCTCAAATGAGGAGGGATATGACCCCGAGCAGTCAATGGGAAGTCAGAAGCGGCCTCCTAGTGTGGTTGCCAGATTGATGGGCTTGGATTCATTGCCAGAATCTGCGTCAACTAGTCATTTTCACTTGAACAATATCTCCCCTGCCCAACTCAGTCTTTCCTCTTTGAGACCATTGAAAACATATAATTTAAGCATGCCAGTCAGGATTCCAAAATCCCCAAGAAGCTCCATGAAAGACCCAATATCACCACGGTGGAAAAATCCTGATCTGGTAATGAAACCTATTTCAAGGTTGCCAATTGAAACAGCACCCTGGAAACAGCTGGATAGTAGCCGAGGTTCTTATAAACCAGAGTTTAAGGCCCCAAAAGTTCCAGCTAAGCCACCACACTCTTTGCCCTCATTGTATAGTGATATTGAGAAAAGATTGAAGGATCTCGAGTTCAAGCAATCTGGAAAGGATCTTAGAGCTCCTAAACAGATTCTGGAAGCAAGGCAGGCTAAAGGGCTTCTACAGACAGGAAAAGAAGAACAAGGTTTAAAAATTAAAAAACCAAGAGATACTGAATCAAAGCATACCAGTCCTAATCACAGGGCACATTTGTCAGGCCGACAAAGCCAATGGAGCAATATAGTTGGTGCCTCCACATCTAGGGGTTCTGATTTTGTGAAGACTTGTGGATCCCCAATTGTGATAATGAAACCGTCAAAATTGATTGAGAAATCTAGTAGCACTTCTTTAATAATTCCAATAGATGAACTTTCTGGGCTTGATAAGGTTCCAACTGGGAGGCATGCAGATAAACGGAAAGGGTCTATAAGTAGCCATAACACAAGAGAACGGAAAGGGTCTATAAGTAGCCATAACACAAGAGAACGAGATCTTAGAATTAGCCAAAGGGATACTTCTATCAACTCTAGTGACAAGAATGCGAGGAATGTGAAGCAGTCCTCAACAAGACCACAATTGTCAAGGGATAGCACAGTCAAAAGCTGTGGATCTGTGAGTCCAAGACTGCAACTGATGAAGCTTGAGATGGAAAAGCGATCCCGTCCACCTACCCCTCCTCCTGACCCAAACAGAACTAGAAAACTATCCAACAGACAGCCAACAGAATCTGGTTCTCCTGGTCGAAAACATAGGATTAAATCTACCAAAGTGCCATCAAGTGATGACCAGTTAAGTCAGATAAGTAATGAATCAAGAACATCAAGTCATCATGGGGATGATGTGTCTTTGCAGTCTGAAAACATGACTATCTTTGACCTGAAGTCAGACACAGAAATCACCAGCATCGAGCAATCGGATCTTGTCAATGAGGGCCAGAGTCCATTCTTAAAGGCTGCATGTTGCTTGGTTTCTGACTCAATGCAGGTGGGTGATTGTAAATATTTCTTGTTAATTATTTATAGTGACATATTTGACATTGTTTGTCATCCTAATTTCAGAGGCCAATTTCAACTCCAGAAGAGGATGGAATGTCAGCTGAACTTGCTGTGGTTGCTTCGGAGCATCCTAGCCCTGTCTCTGTTCTTGATGTGTCAGTTTATAGAGATGACGCACCGTCTCCTGTTAAGCAGACACCAGAAATGCCCACAGGTAACGTCCTACTGACTTCCGTTTTTTTTTTTTGGGCTGATATGGTATAATTTTGGTACCTAATGAGATGAAGTTAGTAGTTGCATTGGGACGCAATATTATCTGAATTGTTCATGGTGAGTGATCAAAATAACAATTGAAGATTGGTTTTAGCATTTCCCATCATTTACCAATCTTCACATGATTTTCTTTTGTGCGGCAGTTGACAGTGCTATAGATTTCAGAGGTCAGCAAAGTGAAGATACATGGACCCCTACTGATAAATTCTTATCTGACAGTATGGGTTCCGGTCTTTCCTCAGAGATCAATAGGAAGAAACTACAAAACATCGAGAATTTGGTAGAAAAGCTCAGAAGACTAAACTCCACTCATGATGAAGCCAGCACAGATTACATTGCATCACTTTGTGAGAACACGAATCCAGACCACCGTTATATTTCAGAGATACTGTTAGCTTCGGGGCTTCTGCTCAGAGACCTTGGATCCGGCTTAACGACATTTCAGGTACACCCATCAGGCCACCCAATTAACCCAGAATTATTTTTGGTATTGGAGCAAACGAAGTCCAGCAGTTTGGTTTGGACGGAAGAGCATAGCCCTGGAAAGAGCATGAATTCAAAGAACTTAGAGAAGTCACAGCGGCAGCTGATATTTGATGTCGTTAATGAGATCCTTCTTAAAAAGTTAGCTTTACTGGAGCCTTCTCTTGAGTCATGGTTGAAGTCTTATAAATTAGCAAAGAAGACACTAAGCGCTCAAAGGCTTCTGAAAGAGTTGTGTTCAGAAATAGAGCAACTCCAAGTGAAGAAATGGGAATGCAGCTCAGAGGAGGAGGAAGATGGTTTGAAGGGCATTTTGTGGGAAGATGTGGTGCAGCGTTGGGAGAGTTGGACAGATTTTAACGCTGAGGTTTCTGGTCTAGTGTTAGATGTTGAGCGTTTGATCTTTAAGGATTTAGTTGATGAAATAGTGAGAAGTGAGGCAGCTCGTGCACTTACAAAACAACAAGCTAGACGTCGACAGCTCTTTGCAAATGCTACATATATCAACTCAGGTTAGTGTCTTTCTTTCTGGTGTTGATTAAAGAAATCAGACATATCTAATCATATGTCACTCTACATATTTATAAGACAAGTTCTAATAGAACACAATCTTTTATATACACTGCATTTCCTTGAATGGTATGTCTCCTGACCTAAGACATTAAATTATAGTGAATACAAAGTTAATTCTGTAATTCCAAGTTCTATAAGCTTGAAAGGCAACAACATCAAAGAAGATGAAGTGAATGCTCCAACTGTCTGTCCTTTCCAAAACCGAATCTATGAAAATTGTAATGCCCTCGCATCCTTTGGGCCTGTGGTGCTGGTTTTTGAACTTGGATCTAGTACTTTTCCTGAACTCTAGCTTAAGGATATACATTTTGAGTAATGTGGTTGAGATAACCAACTAATACTCTACATTTAGAGTATGAACATGCCTTTCTGAACCAATATTTCCACAGTTTGTGAGATGAACTATAACTATTATAGATTTAACTCCTGATCATGTTGATGCATTTACTTTTATTCAAGCTGGTTTGATCTGCCTAAAAAGTTTTATGCTACGTAGATAGAAAGTGATCTCAGTCAAAAACATTTCTATCAGTTAAGAGTAAGGTTACAGACTTTTGAACTTCTTCAGATCTTGCGATTAGTGGGATTGTTACCAAGTTTTTGTTGTTGTTGTCGTGGATGGAAAGCGATCATCAAGCTTTCTTCTATATATTAACTATTTTGAAAATTGTATGTTGTTGAATTTTAATTGCATGCATTTAACTTCATATAAACTTGCTTAGAACAAAAAAAGAGCAAAAATAAAAAGGCTACTGTCACGTGTCCATTACCCTCTCCCTAAAAGATGCACCTAGTAGGGTGTGCAGCGCCCACGCTTATAAGTCAGGACCCTTCCCATTGCCTATCCGATATGGGACATAACATTCTCCCTCACCCAATGACGCCCTCGTCACAGGTGGGCCCCCCTGCTTACCCCACCCTGAGGGGCGCTTGGCGGGACATCGGAGTCGGGAACAGGTTAGCTCTGATACCACTTGTCACATGTCCATTACGCTCTCCCTACAAGATGCACCTAGTAGGGTGTGCAGCGCCCACGCTTATAAGTCAGGACCTTTCCCATTGCCTATCCGATGTAATACATGACAGTTACCACTCTATAAAACTTGACTACCAGTGCTAATTAATGCAAGTGACTGCATAGAGCATAAAGGAGGAGAAAGGAGGTCAGACACTTGATAATAATGGTCCCTTTTTCACTTTACTAGAAGAATGCATGTATACGTACGTTGATATAGGACCACCGGCGTCCATCTATAAGCATGCCGACCCAACACACACAGCAAGAAGATCCATCCACCATTCCTTGTCCGTTATAATTTCCAAGGATTCTTTTCTATTTTTCCACAAAAAATAAAAAATATATAGTTCTTGATTTTGTATCATTAAATTTTTCGACATGAGATATCTTAAAGAAACTGTATGCAATACCAATATTCGTTCTTTATTTGAAGTTTCTTAATTTTCACGAACAAGTGCAATTGAAAAGATAGGAGAATAAATAGATAACCAATATTTCTTTGTTGTTGGGACTAAATATATAGGAAAGCATACAATAATCCTATTTTTTAAAATGAAACAATTAACTAGATCAAGCTAGTTGATCATATTAAACTCTCAATATTTAACTAAAAGATCTAGTAGCTATAATGTAAATTATTTGGTCTATAACTATAATGTAATAGGCAATAAAATAAAACTATTTTAATAAGTATAAAAAGTTAAGAAACATAACTATTTTCAAACAATTCATATATGAGTTAATTTTTTCATATAATATCGATCGTATTATATCTAAGATATTACATAAGAATTTCATATGATATTTATCATAAAAATAATTTTAATATACCTACTATGCTGAAATAATAAAATAAAAAAAGTTTGCTGTCACTTTATGGAGAGAACCTATATTAAGAAGTCACTTATTTATCGTACACAACATCTGCATTTTTTAATTAATAGAATATAATTAACAGTAAACTTAAGAATTACTTTTGGTTCGATCTAAATTAAATGACATTGTAAGAAAGTAGGAGTAATTTGGTTTTAATTAACATATACGCTTGTTTGGAAGGGTGAACATAAAGGCTATAATATGGATCATGGCTGAGAGTCGCCGTCTAGTGTTCCTTTTGAGCGAACGCTTCATCTGTTGCAATCATTACCTTGAACATAATACAGTAGTTGCTTAATTTCTTTTTTCTTAAATGAGTACATTCAACTATGAGTCTCCCCTCCAAATCAATTAAGAAGCAAAACAAAGAGTTTGCGGGGTGGATTCACATGTAAGAATGTAAGAACAGTTGATCCTGGCTAGCATATCCAGAAAAGAGGGAAATAAAAAAGGCTTCAAGATATTTCATATTTTCATCAACTTTTTAAACCAAAACTAGTATAATGATTAATTGTAGACCAACTTACACATACTTCAATTTAACTTAATTAACTACATACTTAGCCTTTCCATCTAAACTTTTAACTGTATCAAAATTCTTTAAGAATATAATTCTTGATGATAGATACTAAAATGGCAAAAGGGTTATTTTTGACACTAAGTTTTTTACTAATTGATAAGTTTTACCCTAATATTCTAAAGCGAACAATTAGTACCATAATATTTAGAAAATGTTAAAGTTTAATCTTCCCCCGACTAAAAATTCAAACGATTTTATTAAGTGCTAGATTAGCGCTAACCTGACACTTGAAAAATATTTTTTGTTGAAATGAGTGAGCCCCTATATTGTGAGCCCCTATATTATGTCAATGTTGACGTGGCAAGTGAAACCAAATTTTAATTAAATTCAAGAAAATAGTTAATTTTATTATTGTGGGACCCACTATTTCCCCATTCCTATTCCTAACCTAATCCAATAGAAACTCTTAACAATGGAGTTCTTTTCCACTCTAGAATTATCTGGTTATCTGGGTTTTCTTCTCCATGCTTCACTTCATATAAGTCTTGGTTCAGTTTCACCATTTCTCTTGCTTCTTCCAATCTCTCTTTGCTTACTCTCCACGTTCCCAATCCATCTGCAACTTGAAACTCCCAATTTTCCTTAACTTCATCCCATTTTTGTGACCAAGAATAAGAAGACATATAAGGTGCTACAAATAGGTAGTCCAAGATTATTATTACCTCTAAACTAGCTTGGAAGTTCGATTCGATCAACTCAAGCAATGTCATGTAATGAGCTATGGAAGTTTCCATCAACGACCCAAAACTTGAACCCTCTCTTAGGTTCTTCATGACATGCCCTATGCCTAAAGTTATTTTACCTCTGATGGTGTTATCAAATGCAAAACTAGTTCCTGTCAATTCTTTATCTATTTTTAGAAACTGTTTTACGAGCATTCCACTGCTTATTCTTCTCATATATGGAAGACCCACCATGCAATTTAAGGCTAACCATTCTTTTTTACCATCTCTTTTGATTCCTTTCTTGATCTTAGTGACCAACTCTTCAAGATCCATCTCTTCAACCTTCAGCTTTACACTATAGTGTCTTACATAATCATGAAGTCATCTTTATGCCTCCTCGAAGCTCCACATTAATGGAGTTCACTCACACTCTTGTTTCTTCCCATTTTTGCCGTCGTCAACCTCATAGCCTTTTGCTTCCAAGCAGGATTGTTCCTATCGTTTTATAGGCCCTGGGCGAAGTAAAAAAAAGAGCCCAATAAATTGACAATATACAAACATGTAAACTTAAAGTTTACATATTTGTATGAAACATAAGTGACTCAATTTATAAGTCTACATACTCAAGCAAATATTAAATGATTATAACATCTGCAAGTAATATCTTGCAAATATCAGTAATACTAAAATCACTCAAAATAGTAACTGTAATAACAAAATAGCAATAGAAACAATCGAACAACAATATTAGACTACAAAATACTAAGAGAATTGCACTAACAAATACACAGATGATCATGATTTATGAAAAACAATTTCTCCGTGTATTTCTAGATGCAAAATTATTAATAATATTATCAAGATCAATATTGTCCAATATATCCTTCTCAATACATGACATAGCTAAACCCTTCAACCTTTCATGTGGCATTGGTGATCTCAAATAGGTTTTCAATAATTTTAACTTTAAAAAACTTGTCTCAGCTGATGCTACAGTCATAAGTATAGTAAATAGAATTTAATATGCAATCGAAACATTTGGATAACAATCTGCAGCTTTAACAAATTCTAAAATTTCAACTGATGACATTAACTTATTTGACAAATCATTTGCAACACTTTTAATTCAGAAAAAAGATAATCTAAATCCACATCCAACACATTATCGTGAGAAAAAGTCATTTTAAAATTAGTGCAACATTCTCTTAATTTGTTATCATCCAATGACCTCAACTTCTATGAATCAAATAAGAATCTAAAAAATTATCAAATGTCATTAATTGTTCAAATCTATTCTTCAACGAAGCAATTGCCAAATTCACAACAACTAGAAAGTAATTAACTTTGAAAGAATCATCAGTTGATTGTATTTCTCTATTGTGGTCAATTTTATAAAATTGTCTTTTCCTAATAATACAACGTCTAGTTGAAAATGTAGGCTCTATATTCATCTCATGTGCAAGACTTTCGACAATATTCATACTGGAGCCAAACCTTTTATCTCTATATTTCTCAAAAAATACCATCGCACCTTCTAATTACTTAATGGTAGCATTAATGAACATAGATTTAGATTGCAACTTTTTACTCACTATGTTAATAGCGAATAAAATATCATACAGAATAAGAATACTAAGTAAAAACTCAAAACTCTTAAGTACACTAACCAAACTTTCTGCTTCACTCTTTGACTTGGCATCATCACAAGATCTAGATAATTTCATCAAAGCTAATCTTATTTGAGGAGTTTGAAATTTAATAGCTTTAATACTTTTTATTCAACTCTTCCAACGAGTGATAGACAATGATTTCATAGTTAAACCTAAAACATTATCAAGCCAAACCTTCCAACTTTTAGAAGAACTTGAAAATAATGCATATATGTGTTGCACAGCTCCAAAAAATGAAACATCTTTAACACAAGAATGAGTCATATCACTAAGAGTAAGATTAAGATTATGACAAACATATGACATATATAATGCTCTCATATTTATTTCAAGTAATTGCTTTTGAACCCCTTGGTGTTTTCCCTTCATATTAGAATCATTGTCATAACCTTGACCACTTACATTGTAAATATTAAGATCAAGAGAATTAAATGCATTCAATAATTCATTGAAAAGTCCCAATCTAGATGTGCCATCCACCTTCACAAACTCTAAAACGTACTCCTCTATTTTTATTTTTTATTTAACACATTTACACATCGTACTAACAAACTCATTTGTTCTTGATGGCTCAAATCTAGGGTATAATCAAGAATAATAGAAGAGTATTTCACCTCTTTAATGATCCATATGATCGAACTTTTAACACAATGGGCCAACAGAGAAATCAACTCATTTTGAATTTTGTGACCAAGATAATGATGATGAAATTCATGATTTTGAATATGTCTAATATGATCTTGCATTATTACATCAAATCCAGCAATCATCTCAATCAATCTTTAAAAAATTACCATTACCATCTTGGTAAAGTTTCTCATTGGATCATCGAAAAGCTAAATTATATTTAAGAAGATATTTCACAATAGAAACTATTCTTATTAAAACTTGACTCCAACATTCTTTCTCTCTTTTACAATTTCTTATTGCAAATATTTATCAACTGTTTGATTTTTGCTCAATCTTACTTTTAATTCATTCCAAGTTCTCATATTAGTTATACTCTCAATGCAATTTTTATGTTTTTTGAGTCTCTCACTAAGATGCTTCCAATCTCTAAATTCATCATTTGCTAATGCACTTTGTTTGTTATTAGATTTGAATAACTTACAACTTACAACTTACAACTTACAACAATATACTTTATCTATATGTTCAACCATTTTCTATCGCTAATCTCTCCATTACTCAAATTTCTATAATAATAAGAATATAAAAAATAACGAGAGGTATTGTCTAAAGGAAACACAAGATTCAATTATCTTACAGGCCCCTTTTCAACTAAAATATCCCTTGCTTTATTATTAAGATTATCCCAATTTTTAGGATCATAAATTTCCAATATAAGGCTTACTTGCTCATCTGCCTTTAAATTTTCTAAAATGGACACATTTGGTACATAATCATGCTCACTCAAATTTATAATATCTTTATGAATATGAATCTCATCACTTCATTTTTCTTTATATTTTTCAAAACTACCTTCACCTAATTCCTCGAGACTCTTACTAGAAGAGCTTACTCTTTTAATAAATTTATTAATTGTTCCTTTTTGGGATTCTATCAACTGTTCTACTTGTTTTCTTTTTTTCCCCTCTTTTTTCACTTCCAGAGAAATGCTTTTTAGGCAACATAATATAAACCAATTATAACATAGTTGTACTAGAAAGAGAACAAAAGCACTTGTATGGAATTGGAAGAAGTATGCAGGCACAACCAACACGCCAATAGCTTTAGAATATATCACAAAGATATATCAATGGTATTATATCTGTGACAGAGGAAAAAAATAAATAGCAAAATTTAATATCCAATATTAAAAATGAAAAAACAAAGAGCAAATTTTAATGATAAAGAAACACTAATTTCTACAAATACAAAAAATTAACATATTTAGGAGAAAATATAGTAAATTATATTTTAAGTTATTAAATATTCTAAGTTTCCCAAGTCAAATATTATCATATTTTATAAGTTGTGGAAATGATTGAATATTATTTTTATTATTGTTTTATTATCATGACATGTTAAATAGAATTATTTGTATTTTTATAAGAAAGGAAACCATTTATGTAGTCTTTGAATTGAGTAACTTAAATTATTTGATTTAGTCATATTATCACTAAACTTATGTGAACTCTACAAGAACACAAATCCAACAATTATTACATTACTTGTGGCAAAGTATAATGAAAATTACAATTACAAAAATTAAATTATTTATTAATATTTAATTATTTTTATAAATAATAAGTAATCTAAAAATAAAAAAGGAGAAACATAAATAAATGCAATATCATTTAATATTAATGTTATGATTTAAAATGCTAATATAATGTCCATGTTAATGACAAATTACAAATTAATTATAATATATTCAAATTTTAATAAGCTAAAAATACCTTAAAAATTAGAAATTTTATCTTCAAATTATCACTCAGAACTCAGATGACAAAATCGTGAAAGTTTTTTGCTGCTAATTTTTGAGTTGGAGTATTTTAGATGCATATGTTGATGAAAAAAAATTATAGGGTAAAAAATACACCTAAATACTTCAAAACTGTTTATCAGTATAACAAATTAACATTAACTTAACCTTGAAAGTAGCTATATTAAGTTTCAATCTTGGAAGTTATTATATTACCAGAGATAATATAGCTTCCTTAGCTTCCAACACATGGGAAGCATCTAACGTTCTCTGACATTTATCACTCTTCTGGAATAAATGGAAATACATTAACAGCTTCCAAAGACAATTTGGGAAGCTTCCAACGTTCTCTACATATATTACTCTTCTGGAATAAATGCAAATATATTAAAGATGGCCCTCTTGAAAGCTAACAATCAATGTTAAAGATGGGGCCTTTTATTATGGTTGGCGTAGGTAGGTGCCCTGCTTGCTCCTGTCCAGGTTGGCACTACTTTCAGGATAAGACCTTTATCATCGGCGGCCATTGTATGCCTTCATTGTATCAAAGTCGACTATATGTCTCGTCTTTCCATCAACCAGCATAGCTCCAAGAATAGCTAAGTTTGTTGCGAAATGAGCAAACCCACCTTACTCGAAAATTTGGTAAAATGAATGAAAAGCTATCTTAAAGTTCTTGTAAGACTCTTATTTTAGATAATCTACTTGTTTTCCAAGATCTCGGGACAAGTTAAAAACAAGACGCTTTAGGGTTGCACCAGTAGGACTAGCTTTTTCACTCACATGCCGTATGATAACATCGGCGAGATTCTTCATCGTATGCTTTGAGAAGATGGGTAAGACTTTTTTGGTTATCCAGCTCAAAACTTGGACACGGTAAGATTAAAGAAGATGGGGTTAATAAAAATAATGGGTCCCACACTTAATAATAAAATTAATTTTTATTCAATTTAATTAAATCTAGGTCCCACTTGCTATGTTAGAGCTGACGTGGCATGAGGGACCCATTCATTTTAATAAAAAATATTTTTCAAGTACCAGGTTAGCGCTGACCTGGCACTTAACAGAATCATTTGAATTTTCCGTTAGGGTGAGGTTAAACTTTAATATTTTCCAAATTTTAGGATTATAATTGTTCACTATAAAATGTTAGGGTCAAACTTGTTGATCGGTAAAAAACTTAAAGTCAAAAATGACCCTTTTTCTGTACTAAAATGGGTCGAAGAAAAACTACTCCATACGTGTGTGTAGGTGCCATTGATTAGTAAATGTAAGTATCATTATACGTATATAACTTTGATCTCTAGAGCCACTTGTATACTTGCTAAACTACAATCAAGTTAGTTCAGTTATGTACTTTTAAATGAAAACATGGATGGAATAATTTTTTAATGCTAAGGTTGCTTGATAATCCTAAGGTTAATTACAATTGACATTTATATGTGATTTTTCATATATTTTCATTTGCCATCTTTATTAATTTGTTTAAATAGCTAATGCATTAAAACTTTATGAATTTGTTTAAATTAGTAGATTTATACACAAATAATTTTTTAATGATGCCTATTGTACATAGTGCACATCTGTTAATATAAATATTTCATGAAAATATTGAGCATTTTAAAATTGTTAAATGTTTTCAACGTTTTAAACATAATATTAAAAAATACATGATAGTAGGTAATTTAAAAAGATAAACATACCTTGTTAAATTATCTTTTTCGATATAAAAAGAATAACATATATACAGTTTTAATATTAATCAGATCAAAATATAATAAATTTAAGTTGACTACTATTCTTAATCATTAATATTTATTAACAATAAAATAATAATACATATAAATATTGAAATAAGGTAAGCAATATAATATAATGATATAAGGTAAGTAGTACAAGATTTTAATTAAAAGTTTAATAATTCTTACAAACAAAACAATAAATAAGGTTTCACATTTATTCCATCGAAAAGGAAAAGAAATAATTATTTTTTTGGATTCCAAGTGACATGAGACTCAGTAAAAGAGATAAAGGAGTTTCCAATGTCTAGATTCCCAAGAAGGGTCTTTGCACGTTTGAAGGCATCAATTGAAATAAACAAAGATCTTCCCTCAAGTGTTGGTTATTGACACTCTCTTTCAACAACTTTTTGGTTTTAACTAAACTAGCAGAAGATATATTGAACGAATTCTCATATGTAGTATAGATCATTGAATTAGATAAACTACCTGTATGATGCGTTTCACCTAAGAAACAATTAGTATAGAAATTAAATAGCTAATTACGCCTAAAAGTATAACGAACCCAAATTCGAACATATGCATACCTAATTGAACAAACATAGTAATTGGAAGCAACAACTGTTTGAAACAACTGATTTTCCTAATCCTGTACTGACCATTGGGACTTTCCCACCGCCTCCATTTTCATCTATAGCCTCTTGAAGATTTGAGGAAGCTTTACATAACATATAGTATATACAAGCAAACGTTCATTTGATAGAATTTTAACAGAAAATGAGATACATATAATTAAGAGAGGTAATTCAGATGATACTATGAACTTTGAAGAAGAAGATCGACCTTTGAAGGTAAACGATGATTAGACTTTGATGAGAAAATTAGTTGTTCATCAATTTGTTCTTCACCAAGGAGAATTTTGCCACATTCCTCCCAGCAGACCTCACTTTCGTCATCGGAAACTAGTCATCATGTCGATATTCCGTGATGAATTAATGTTAACAATTTTATTCTAAAAAGTCAATGCAGTATAAAATTCATTGTGTTTAATTATATTCTTTCAGTAATCAAATCCCATAAATTCTTAGGGGTGGAATGAACTAACCAAAAGTTGAATAGAACTTTACCATACATATCCTAGCAACAAAAAGAAAAGGTCATCTCTTACAAAAGTTAAATACTCTAACAGACCTTTCATCAAACAGTTAGTAGGATGTTCTTAAAGCAGCATGAAAGGTCGAAAAAAAAATGTTAACCCATACACAACCAACATAAAAACACAATTCACCATCTTCCAAACATAAATACAAACAAAAACCATACCACAAAACCCACATAAACTCCAAAACCTTGTCGACAAATAGAGCATAACACAAGGAGGGTTCTTACAAGTAGAAAAGTTTAACAATACCAATATAGAAGATGACGCTTTTTCGATGGTAACGACCATAACATAGGAGATGACCACAACAGATGAGATGATGCTTCTTCGATGATGAACCAAAAGAAAATACACCGGCTAACCTGAAAACAAAGAAAGCTTTGTTTTCGTTTTCATCTTCTTCCTTTATTCTTTGTCATTTTCTTCTTCCGTCTTTGTTGTTCGTCATCTTCATTGCATCGATTCCTTCCATCGTCTCCAGTTAACTGTCCATCGGGGTTGGTTGTCTATGCTCTACTTTTGGGTTTATTTTTTTTGCTTCAAATTTTGTTGTTAAATGGTTTTCTGTTCGTTAGTTTTGTTATTGTGGATTGAGTTGTCTATGTTTATTTCAATTATTAATGGGTCATTATTTGTTGTTCTATGTTAATGTTGGTGAATAATGGAAAAAGATTGAGATTTTTTAATTAGTTAAGGATGAATTTGTGATATGTACTAAGTTTTCGATGAAAGTTCTATTAAGGATGACCATTGTTTTTTTCCTTGAAAAATTATAATAGCTGCATTTCTTTTAATACATGGATTTTTTAAATTAAAATGATTGTTGCATAATCAGTCATGTTAGTTATGTGGCATCTTAATATACAATGTCGTGAGCATTTTAATATTCAATGTCTCTGTTTTAATAATGTCATGAACAATTTACTATACAATTTCTCTTTTGTTTGTGTAATATATAATCAAAACTATGTGCAATATCATCGTTATTTGAAATTTTCATTTATTATATTTAGAATAACATTTTATGAAATTATATGTTATAAGCTACAACTTTCAATATTTGAATTAAAATTAAGTTTGTGTCTTTATTTAATTGAAACAATAAAGAATTATAAGGCTAAATTTTCAATATAGCAAAAAATATGCATAAAAATCTAATTATACATCATTAACATCGTAGGATTTTATCCTTGTAGATAAAATATAATTTAGTTTTCATTAATTTAGAAAATAATATTCATACCTTTAATATTCACTACAATTACTCATATAATTCATTTATTAGATAGTTAATCATAACTAATATTTATATCTTATTCATCTATAAATCTTCGTTCCTATTTCTTATATAGACAAATTCTTTATCTATAGATATAATTCAAGGCAACTTGATCAAATCCCATATCGAACTAAATTTACTTTCATCTTCCTTATCTTATTGGGAATTGTTACTTTAAAATGTATTCTTAAACTTTGCAATATTTATGGGTGGGGCGTCTTAGCTTCACTTCTAACGTGTTTCTTTTATTTACTAGTGAACTTAGTGATTTGAGACATTAACTACCTATTAACAATTTGTATTCTTGTAACTATTGTAAGAGTTTACAAAAAGTTAGCACTTGAATTGTTTACTTAAAATTTTTCATTGTTCATTTTTTGGAATTGGGTTAACACTTTTGTTTACCTAAAATTTTATTTCTTTATTTCTTCTAATAGCTTAATTGATTCAAACTAGGGCCAATTTCACAATCAGTCCACTAACTTCTGTCGTTTGTTGTTCATCGTCTCCGATTGTTCTTACATCCATGTAAGTCATCAAAATTTTGCTCCATTTTTTTGTTCTGCTTGAATAGAGAAGAATTTTTGTGAATGGAAGGAGAGCCTGAGTTTTGTATGTGAACTTGTATTGATTAATCGAGAACTAGTAACATAAAAAATTCACATATAATTATAAATGATTTGAGGCATAATAAACCCTTATGATGGTATATCGACTGGAAACTTATGATGCATTTCCCATAAGGTTTATCAGTGAAATATTTCACGTGCCTAGGAGTCATAACGAGAAGACTCTTTCTTGATTCATATGGTCTAATAATGCCATGTACCATAGTTTTTGTTTGAATTCAAACTTAGTATATAAACTTGTACTGATTAATGAAGAACTAGTAACATAATAAATTCAAGTATAATTATGGATGATTTGAGGCGTAATAAACCCCTAGGATGATATATAAGGCTTATAAGTGAAATATTCCATAAACTTAGGAGTCACAATGAGAAAACCCTTTCTTGATTCATGTGGTCTAACAATTTTACGTACTATAGTGTTTGTTTGGATTCAAGCTTAGTATATGAACTTGTATTGATTAAACGAAAACTAATAACTTGTATTGACTTATCATTATGTTATAGAAAACAAGGATTACATTTAGTAATTTAGTAATTTACTTTTTATTGTATAGCTAGATGGACAAAAATTGGATGTCTCATCGGAAATGGTCCGTTGAATACTTAGAAGTAGTTGAGGGATGTCATGATGACGATTTTATTGACTTCTATAGTGTTATCTTAGAAATAATAGAGTTACATTACTTCAAAGATAAATAGGTTGTTCTATTTAAGTGCAAATGATTTAATCTTGATAACATAAAAGTGAATGGTAATATTACTAGCATCAATTTTAGCAAGACATGGTATAAGAATGACCTTTTTGTCCTTGCAAGTCAAGTGAAACAAGTTTTTTACCTCAACAATACTGTATTGGGCAATAATTGGAAGGTTGTTCAAAAGTTTCAACACTGAAATACCTTTAATTTTTGTGAAAACAAAAATGGTCAAATGAGTGAAAATGGTAATGAAGTATATCAAGAGATTGTATTGGAGCTGAATAATAGAGCCATACAAATAGAAGATGTAGATATATCATCATTCCATAATAAGAGAGATGTTGATTCTAATATAGTACAAGTGGATGAAATACAAGCCAATCTTGTCATAGAAAGAGATAAAGACTATATTGAGGATGAATTATATGACAATGATGATACTTCGGCCAAATATAATAGTGATAAATAGTCGAATCTCAATGTAACTAATGATGATGATTTTCAAAATCTTAATCATGACAAATGAAGGTAATAAAAATGTTTTTTATATTATTTGAAATGTATTGTTGATGTTTGCGTTATGTTAATGAATATTGTTGATATTTCACTTTTGTTAATGTAGAATGTTGATGTTTGACTTATGTTAATGCAGAATGTTGATGTTTGAGTTATGTTAATGGGAAATGTTGTTGTTTGAGTTATGTTTATGCAGATTGTTGATGTTTGAGTTATGTTTATACAGATTGTTGATATTTAAGTTGTGTTAATGCAAAATGTTGATGTTTGAGTTATGTTTATGCGAAATGTTTATGATTGACTTATGTTTTTGCAGATTGTTGATGTTTGAGTTACGTTTATTCTTATTTTTGATTTTTGACTTCTGTTTATACATAATGTTGATATTTGACTTATAGGTATCCAATATAATGGTACCTTGTAGAAATAAAGAAAAGAAGGTGACAAGTATCAAAGTTGTCCCTAGTAAACAACAACTACATCAATTAGATCGTACTCAACAACAGCCAAATAAATCAGATCCTAGCCAATAACAACAATTGACCTCATTTGTTAATGAACCAAGTCAGCAATAACCTCCATCTGTCTCAACTAGTATAGAGGGATTTTTAGGTTTTTTAATCATTAATACCTATAAATAGACTTATGCTCAAATATATATTTACATGTTTAATGCATATTTTCTCATCATTATTCATCAGGTTTTAATACCGCCATAATAAAAAGATGTAGAGTTATAATTAAAGGTTGTGAATTGCAATGAATGAATGTTGCAATGAACAACAATTTGTTTGTACATATTGATACCTCACGATGTCATCCTGTGGACAAGGTTTAATTGACAAAATTGTTTAATGAGTTGGGGGTAATTGCTAGAACTAAATTACCTCGCCTTAAGCATGCCAAACAATTGTAGGAAGACAACTTGTTACATAATGTTTTAGATAAAGTTTCGGTAAAATTTCAATTTATTTAATTATATGCAATATTGTTTTACTTTTTTAAAGATTAATTTCACTTTTACTTGTTGTTTATAGATGAAGGTAAACATCATTGATATCGATAAACTTGAGGTTTCAAATTGTGTCATTTCACTTCTGAAACAAAGGACCAAGGATTGTCGTTATCGATTGCATAAATATTACAAATCTTTTCCTTCGGATGAGGAGACAAGGAGACATGTTTCGGAACAGATGTCTTCAAAAAGTTGGAACAGTTTATGTGATTATTGGGCCTCTCCTAACATTCAGGTTTATTTTCTTTCTCTTCACATTTGCTTCCATTAAACTTTTTACATAATTTAATGACTACTTCTTTTCTCTTCACATTTGCTTCCATTAAACTTTTTACATAATTTAATGACTACTTTTCTTTATTTAAGAAAAGAGTGAGAAGACCGAGATTAATAGAGGAAAAATGAAAACTCCTCACAACTAAGGCTCCAAATCATTTGTAGTCCTGTGAAATGAATATGTAAGTTATTTATTTAGAAATTATATTTATATCAATAAACACAATATTATTTATTGTGTTATATTTTTCTCTCCATAAAACATAGTCAGAAGGAACTACATGGAGAAGAATGTGATAAGATCACACTCTATAAACTGACACACTATAAAGAAGGTAAAGGCTGGATGTGTGAAGAAGCGCACTATAACTATATAAGAATAAAATTTTGTTTAAAATTTAAGTTTATTTATTTATGTAGTACTAACTAATAATATTTGAATTGAATATTGATTTTCTTTTTTAAAGTTTAGAATAAGATGTAAGAGTTGTTGCAAACATCAATGTTTGACAAAAATGAGCCAAATGTATATGATATTTGCAACAAAGTGCTTGATACACGATCCAGATATATTAAAGAGCTTGGGTTTGACCCTAAGCTAGTTGCTTTATCTTCATTAAGACTAACATATGTTCAACGTCTTAAAAAGGAAAATAAGTCCCTTAAAAAAAGGTGGCCAAGTATAAAAAGTATCTAAGAAAATAACTTGACCCAGATTATCTAAGCAGTGAAGATGAAGACGGGTTTCAGTGACTATTTTAATATTTGTATTTTTTAATTTAAATACAAATATTTTTGAAGTTGTAATTATGATCTAATTTAATAACATTTTATTTTTAATATACATTGCATCTAATTTTTATATATTTTGTATAATAAATTAACAACAAAAAATTGACATATTATATACAACAATATTGATTAAAAATGTCACAAATAATTATAATTAACATGTTATAACATTTCATTAAAAAGTATATTAAAAATTTGACTACATTTTAGAAAACGTAACTAAAAATTTTTGGCTATGTTTTAAAAAATGTAAGTAAAATTTTTTGTTACATTTTCAAAAATGTCGCTAATAGTTTTTTCGCTAAGTTTACAAAAATGAAGCTAAAATTTTTTGTCTACATTGGAAAACATAGCAAATAATGTTGTAGCGAAATATTATTGGTGACAATTTTCAAAATCATCGCTAATACTTTCTTGCTATGAAGATGAAGCGTAGGAAAAATGTTTTAACGACGAATATGAAAAAATGTCACCTATATTTTTTACTCAGAGGGATTTGGCGAAGATCATTCTGGCATCAAATTTAAATCATCGCTAATAAAATATTTCGTAAAAAAAAATATTGGCAATGATTTTTAAATTTGTCGCTAATACTTTCTCGCTACGAAGGTGAAGCGTAGGAAAAATGTTCTAGTAATGAATATGAAAAAAATGTCGCCTATACTTTTTACCTAAGAAGATTTAACAATGATTCTAGAGCGACGTTAAGTATAGGTGACATTTTTTCATATTTGTCGCTAGAACATTTTGGCTAGAACATTTTTCTTACGCTTCACCTTCATAGCGAGAAAGGATTAATGATGATTTTAAAAAACATCACCAATATTTTTTTGCTACGAAGCGAGATGATTTAGATACTTTTAGCGACGATCATTTTCGTCGCTAAAAGTATGTTATGTTGTAGTGTGCCTAATTCCTTTATTAAGTCTGAACTAGTAACCTTTCGTTTTTTTTTCCTTTGTATTCATCTTTCTGTACATCAAAAAGCATAAGAACATCATTGGAATTTAACTTCATGAAGCAAAATGGAATTTAATTCCAATAGGAAAGAATATTTGAAGTAATATAACTAACATTAGTCTCAAATGTCGAACCTGAGAACATTTATATTGGAAGGTAAATAATACTTGCTCAATGGTTTTTAGATTTGTTTTTTCAGCCTATATGCATCTATTTTACTTTTATTTTCTCTGTTGTTAGCAAAAAATTAATTATCTCGTAGTATAAATCCCATTTTAAAACTTGACAAACACCATTTTCCTGATACATACAGACAAATTGATACATATTATCCTCAAACTGTCAATCAGTTCAAATTGGCAGCCCACAGGATGTAAGAAAATGCATCCACAACAATAACATCATGATTAAGGAGAGCATACTTGATCGATCTGGATGTAAATTACATTTTATGAATCGATCTCATATGGTTGAAATCGTCTCAAATTCACAATCCATGTGCATAACTAATTAATTCCATCTTTGTCACTGGGAGTCTATAACAGCAATTCGCACTAACACTTATGACACCCATGAATCAAAACTACAAAAGATTAACAACATTAAATACAAACTTTAGTTCACTTATACATATTAGTGTCTGCTGTTCATATACTTCCTTATAAACTAATGCAAGAGAAGAATAGAGTGTATCTTACTTGTATAGGAAAATCCATGCAGAAGAAGCAATTAAGAGAGATTCTGGATTTAGAAGCAAGAATGTTGCGGCCGTCACTTCAAGAGTTTTTATCTTTATCACGATGGTCTTCATTACTGGTTTGCAAATGGACGAGCCCTGGATTCACATTCAACAAAAATGGTTTCATTGATGATGAGCCCATTGCGCGAGACCCTGATGAGACATGCTGCCAGGAACTAGAGCCTAGTAACTGGAAATGGTTGATGTCTCTAGAGCTGCTGTGGGAAGCATTTCCGTAAGGATTAAAAGGTGCAAAGAGTGATGGCATAGTTGCAGGTGGACCTAAAAATAATTGAGAACCGGAGGAGAGAGACAGTGACGGTGGCAGTGGCAGCGGCACTTGAACAGCATTGTTATTCTGGGAATTTTCAGCTTGGGATACAAATCCATGGCTTCCAAATTGAGACAAAGATAAGTTGGAAGCATCCATGTGATAATAGGGGTTAATGGGCATCGAATTGTTTAGCAAGGTAGGTAAAGAAGAATGACCTGAAATGGGAAAGAATCTTTGAGCTTGGCCAGTAGTACTGTAACTGCAAGCCCCATCTGGATATTCTTGATCATTTGTTTTTATCCACTTTCCTTTCTGATCAATAGCGGACTCAACTTCCTTACTTTTTCCTCTCAATGAAGCTTCGAAATCCCAGTACCTTGATCTGTCCACAGTATGCTGATCCTCTCCATCCGGATTATTGTTTATCTTTATCCCTGAAGAATGAAACCCTCCGTCCTTAGTATATGCCGAATTTATGTCAAAGAAAGAAGCGAGAGAAGACTGATGAGGAGCTCGTAATTCGTGAGGATTTAGCATCTGGTGGTGGAACTGACCGAAAGCTTGCGGCAATTGCAGCGGTGGGAGCTTGTCGATATCTGTTTTTGCAGCATCAAGCAACCAATCTATGACCTTGCTAGGCTGACTCAGACCAAGCTTGTCTTGAAGATCATACAACTGAATGGCTGTTGGTACAGAAAGCCTAATTCTTCTGTCCCTCAATCCTCTGATGGTGCAAACCTTGCTATGCCTGTCTTTTCCTCCAAAAGCACGAGAAACACGTACAATTCTTGGATTTCTAAAGGCTGACCATTGTCTTGAAGTGGATGCAGCCTTGGCGTATTTGCTGTCATCTGCCTCTCCGTCTTGCTTTCCCTGAAAACCTTTTCCTCTAGAATTTGTAATCATCTTAGGACAGCTTTCATTGTTGATTTGCAAGTTAAAAGCTGCAACAAAAATGATTTGATTGGGTTACTTCCTGTTGCTTCAGGTTGGACCTTAATAGACCATACTGCCATATGCAGTCTTTGTTGCTTTTGGAAACGACCCTTCATGATTTCACGAGGAAAACAAACAATAATCAAGTCAATCTTGCAGAATATGGAACTAATCTAAGGTCAAGAAGCTGAATACTGACTCTCAGCTCACAATAAATGCGCAAATTGCAGTGCAGTCAACAATCAGATATGAAGATAAGGGTTTTTGAAGAACCACTGGAGTTCAAATTTGGCTGAATCTAGGTTCAGTTTGAAATTACTCCTTGGAAATAATCTAATTCATGATGCAGCTGGAGTCGAGAGAAAGAAGACACGAATTTGTAGAGAATTCGACACACGAGTTAACTTCTTAATTTGGAGGTGGTTAACATTTTTCCCATTTCAAGGAGATGCATGACGTGTATGAATTTCAACTTACATAGATCAGAATGCTGAAGGTTTCTTGGAGCTGACAAATTTCGGTACTTGGGTGCTCGGCATGGGCAAGAAACAGGAAGAAGACTAGCAGTGAGAAGAGGCAAAAACCATTGTTATCTAGATGTAGTCTTCAGATTAACTTAGGTTTCTGAAAACATCAAATTTCTTGGTAAAGAATAAGTTATCAGTCATAAAAATCTCAATTTTCAAGGAAAGATGCTGGAATTGGACTCAGCTCCGTTATTTGGAATAAAGAGAAAAAGGTATGGCATAGGCACGACCATATGTTCTACGAGTGTTATAACACGTCAATAAAAACGAGCAATTGGAATTTGATCAAGCTGTTCATACCACATACTGACCAATCACTGGCTTAATAATATAACCAAATTTACATTTCAATTGGTCATAGTACATTAGGTAGATGGTTTATTTACATGGGGACCATTCAACACATTTTTAGAAAAAGAGACCAAGGCCTTATGCTTTGTTGAAAATAACAGATAGCTTTTATAATGCACGCCAAGCCTAGCAGAAATAAAAAGGTAGTACGCTATTCAACTACTATTGTTGGAAGATCTTTATCTTTCTGCTTCTACATTTAGAATTTGTACCAAGACTAGTTACGAGTTTGAATTTTGGATCTTTGCCTTCCCTTCACACGAGCTTATGATGCATGTAAAGGCACTATAAGCATCGACACAGTAAGTGCAAAAAAATTGGTTCTCAAGGCAAGTAAGGTTGTGATGACTTGTACTAGAATTAGATAAGTCATAATCAAGTGGGCTTAAAAAGGTGTGGTGTATGCAGCTGAAGTTTGATCAGCTGGATTAGAGGATAGATGGAAGCTGCCTTGTAGACGAGGGACCAATATGCATGGGGTCTTCAAAGCATCTACAGTCAGAAGAACTTAGGACCACTCTCCCACATATGGCAGAGAGATTTTTTACAGCCGAAGTCCGAGTTAACATCACAGCAAGTAATTTTCAATTAGTTAAGGCATTGATAAGTTATGGTTTCTTGTTTGTCTGCTATTTGATGGTCAGATGGTAAATGATATGCTTGTATTCATATCTCTAGGGTTGCCAAGTTGATGATCTGACCCATTTATTTTTCCCTTCAGATATATAACTTCATAGAACATAGATTTGCTAATTTCGGAAACTTTCCTATCAAAGTAGGACTGAATTGACTGATAAAGTCTCTTCCTTAAGAGACCATGTTCGTAGAGTCACCCAGCATCAACTGCGTTAAACCCTAATGCTTAAGGAGTTCAAAAAATAAATTAGATTATTTTCAGTACAACTGACAGTTTGAGGAAATTAACATAAAAAACAGTGAATGTAAAGAAAGACTAGCAGTAGTACATTTCATTTCCTCATTTCACTTAAAAGTTCCATATGCACATGGAAAGGATAGATGAAACAGTCATTCGAACCCGACAAAGGGTAAATTCTCTAAACTAGTAAAAGGAAGTGATCTCAAACAAGAGAATAACAAACCTGAAAGCTAGATAGACACACATGTGTCTGTATGAAAGAGAGACAGAGGGTTCTGGAAGTCATCGTTTGTTTACCTTAACAATCAAGAAAATGGAATCTTCGGGAATTCTATTGAGGATATGCAGTTGCATGCACAGTCAAAAGCTGAACCCTACTTTTTTTTTAATCTCTAGAGACTAGATTATAGTCTCTACCATCTACAAAATTGGAACCATAAACAAACCCTAACAGTCTGAAGTCGGAAGACTTCTGATCCCCACTGTTACCCCTAAAATTACACCACTCATCACGTAGACAGACGAAACTTGAAAAACCCAGATAGCTGTTTTAATTTGTCCTCCTCCATTTTTTTAAGCTAACAAAGTCTTATGTATGGTATCTCCAGTGTGCCCTTAATGGCTTCTTAAAAATGAGAACTTCAAGTTTGAAGTTATTTGGAGCATTCTGAGAAGAACCAGATGTCTCTCTTTCTACTGTTGAGAAGTACTGCTGCAAAAAGCATATCCAACCAAGGAATATGAGAAATTACAAAATGAACAGTAGATTTTTGCTTTGAAGTTTTAGGGTTTGTAATTGCTTCGAAATCTGTTCTTGAGTTATCTCTGAGCCTGACTCTCTGTAAGCAACCAGAAAACTGGTGGGCATCACGAGAAAGGGTTTTAGACTCTTCTGATTCCCATCCTACATTTAAAGATAAATAAATGGTCCCCCAGATCCAAAGACGAGCACTGTTCTATGGATCAGTGCAGCAGTTAATCAGCGATCTTGCCACAGATGTGGTGAATGAAAGTTGAAAATCTGTTGCTTCTTCCAACAAAAAGGGGAATTTATATATTATATCCACTTCACAACCTAAGCATTGTGATGTAATTGTATCAAAATACGTGGTTATGATACTATACCGGCCTAGTGACAAATATGCAACTTAAATCAAAAGCCTTTTCTTGGTTGATTTCAGTACAGAAAGTGGCCAAGAAAGAAGATAGTACTGGTCCAAAGTACTTCCTAAAGTTGGTCATCTCAAAACCATTAACAAAGGCACGTATTGGATTAAGTAACCTCTAACCGTAGGGTTTTGATAATACAAAAAATATATTATTGTTAACATTTTTTTTTTGATAATATTAGTAATTTAATATATAAAAAAATTCAAGCATCATCTGAAAATTTTAAGTGTCATGGAAAACCTTTTGGATCTAAAACAAGAATGTTGAACATGATGAAGATTGTTTAAGTTTGTTAGAAAAAGTAACACGATCTAATATGTGTAAAGTCATAAGAAGTGAAATGAGGAGAGTAAAAGTATCAAGTATAGTTCAAGAGAATATTAAGACAATTCAAGTCAAGTGGACTAATAATGAAAAAGAATAAATCAATTTTTTTGAATAAATTATATTGAAAATGTTCTTGTAACCTTATTTTGGCTATCTTAATGAATTAGGAATTCAATTATTACATAATTATTTATATATATGTACACGTAACACATAAATTTTTTTATAATCAATAAAAAGTTTGTATCTTTGGTAAATTTTTAGAGAAATTTTAAATAATTTTAATAAAAATTTATTAAAATGGGGTATTTTGATGCTTTTGCAAAACTTGAAGTATTGAAAAATTGATCACTTAAAGAATTTTCAAAAGTGAAGTTTGGTTAATTTAAGGGGAATAGATCTTCTGTTCCCTCTATTCTGTTCCATTTTGTCACTACAATAAAGTAGATATTTAGCAACTTTTTCTTTTGCGACGTTCGAAAAATCGTTGCCAAAAGTTACCATATTATGACGATTTTACAAATCGTCATTAAAACTAAGCCTTTAGCGACTAAACGAAAAAGAGTCACAAAAGAAACAACATTTCGTGATGAATGAGAAAAATCGTTGCCACATGGTGAACATTTAGTGACGATTACATGAAAATTGTCACAAAATAATCCATAACGGGTGATGATTTCAGATATTCGTAACTAAATTAACTTATAGTGACGCTTTTCAGAAATCATCATCATAATTTGTTAAACATTTGGTGACCAATCTCAAAAATCATCAGCAAAGGGTTCACTAGTGGCGATGATTATACGAAATCGTTAGTAAAAAGAGATTTGGTTTTTTGCTACGTTTTTTAAATTGTCGCTAAAAGTGACCGTTTAGCGACGATATTTTTAAGTGTGACCAAAAGATTAAGATTTGGTGATGAATTTTGGGAATTGTCACCAAATGTTACACATTTAGTGATGATTTCTGAAAATCATCACCAAATGGTTCACATTCAGTGACAATTTTTGAAAATTGTCACCAAAGGGTTGACATTTTCTAAAATCGTTAAACTAATATTTTTATAATCTATCACAGTTTATATATTTTATTGGAAAATTGTTTTGAATGTTTACAACGTATTGTTGAAAAAACACACACAACATAATTTTAAGTGTTAAACTGTAGTATTAATTAATCATTAATATTTACTAACATTGCACAAATTAGTTATAAAAAATTTAAATAATTGTATCAATATAATAATATGATATATGGAGTAGTACGAACTTTGAATTAGAAGTTTAACAAT
>JAOQMS010000006.1:30332844-30347202 GCA_027563885.1 Erythroxylum longipes
AATAAAATAAATTTAGTAAATAAAACATTTCATAAAAATATATTATTAGTCATATAAATTTAAATTATAAATAAGAACATATTAAATTAAAGTAAGAAGAAAATGTTACATTAGACTTGCTTTCTATTAGTTAAGGGTATAGTGAAAAATAATAATTATCAGAAAGTTATTAATGGAAAGTAAAATTCCTACCGCAATCTTCTTTCTGCTTATGAATTTCTGCGGTGACACTGCAGTTTTCTCCAACCTTGAGTTGTTTACCGCAGATCCAAATATGTGACTGCGTCTAGAAATTGAGGTAGATAAGTACTTATTTCCACCGCACCGCAAACCTAAACGCATCTATAGCGTGAGTTTCAACTCTTCAAATTCCAATTTGAAAGTAACTCCGAACATGATGAATTAGAATATAGTTTGAATTTGATTTATGAACTTCCTCCAGACAATGATAAATTGTAATTTTGATAGACATAATATAAACTCTAACATTCGAAATTAAATTTGATATAATATGTTCAAATTCAGTTTGAGTCTAATTTATAAGTTTTCTCTTGATAAATATGCAGAATTAAATGTTAAAATATTTTCCACATTTACTTTTTCTTGTATGTTATTTTTATTTTATTTTTTATTCATATTTCTTATAGGTCATTCGTAAACAATCTCTCTATTAATTAAAGGTAAAAATACATACACTGAACCTCCTCAGATCCCGCATTTCGCAAAATTTTTACTGAATTATTATTATTATTATTGTTATTGTACTTT
The DNA here is from genome assembly GCA_027563885.1 of Erythroxylum longipes. Taxonomy (NCBI): domain Eukaryota; kingdom Viridiplantae; phylum Streptophyta; class Magnoliopsida; order Malpighiales; family Erythroxylaceae; genus Erythroxylum; species Erythroxylum longipes. The sequence continues at coordinate 30,333,613 of JAOQMS010000006.1, forward strand.
TACAATCAAATTAATAAAATTAAATGAAAAACAAAATGTACGAAATGATATAATCTATTTTAATTCTATATAAATATTGAAAACCTCTCAAGCCTATATATATATGCCAAATGATATAATCTATTTTCATTCTATATAAATATTGAAAACCTCAACAATAACAGAAAGAGATTATATATATAATTCATAGAGGTTGTCACTTCCTAATTGTTTATCTGCTTTGATTCAAGTTTCAAACACAACTATTTTTACTCTCTAAGAGCATGGGACAAAATATCAATTTTTCTTGTATTGATAAACAGTAATCCCAAGGCTATTTTGGTGCTTATTTATAGGACATAAAATGATAAGCACCAATGAACATTTGAATAAAATTAATGAAGAATATAAAGTAATGTTACTGGATAATTTATGCAATGTGTACAACATTGTCATTCTCATCTTATGGTAATTTTATGTACCAATTGAACAAAACAATAAAATCATGTACTGCATTTTTGATTTGATCACATAAATGGTTATTTATACCGAACATATTAAAATTTTACTAATTCTATTATGGATATATACATATAATTTAAGAGCGAGTTTTGAAATAACTGGTAAGGTTATTTCTTTACTATTGAAAGTTTATAAATTTGAGTCACAAAAACAACTTCTTTGTAAAAACAAAGGAAAGATTGCCTACATTAATGACCTTCATCTGACCTCATAAAGTGGAGAGCCTTGTACACTAACTTTACCTTTTATATATAAACAAATAATTTATTAAAAAATGTTTCATTTCACGTACACTTTAGATGTCTGAATTTAATCCACATTAATTCATCCATAACATGATGACATCAATTTTCACATCAATTATTGATTGAAAGAATAAAAAATGAAAATTTTATTTATTTATCATTATTTTTTCATACAAATTTTACAAAAGAAATTTGACTCTTAACTTTTCTCTTCGTGTTTTTGTCTTATTGTCCTAGCTACTTTCAGGATTTTTAAAATGCTACATTTATTTGGAATTAATGTTGATCTCACAAAATGAGGAGTGAACTTATTAAGATTCTCGATGTCTAACATGGTCCAACTATCCAGAGTTGTAGCAACTTGAAGGGATACATTCATTTTGCACTATATAACAACTATGTATCAAATTTCATTTTTTGTTCAATTATATGGAAGTTGAACTAGTTTGGCAAAGCCATCTATGACTTTGATACTTATGACTTCGTGTGTAAATTAGCAATTTAATTTGTGGAGAGCTGGGCTTTTGATGTAAAAAAACTCGAGTCATTATGGCTTGAAGTATCATTGACAACAATGTTAGATGTTTCCTTTACATATCCAACTTTTAACTAATGTTTTACTTATTATTAGTTCATTGTTCTTAAATTATTTCACTTTTAAACGTAAGTTTTAAGTGATAAGGGTTAGTATGAAGATATTATATATATGCTGAAAACAAATTTAAATGAAATATTATCTCTAATCCTCACATAAATAATATAGGATATCTTTTGATATATATGTGTGTGTGTGTGTGTGTGTGTATATATACATATATAAGAATAAATTACATTTTTTCCTGTACTAATATGATGTTGGTCCTTTGTGTGACCTTCTTATAGTTTTAATACTTGTCTATCATAATCATAGATTGAGAATTTGAGATATCCAAATTTCACTCCCTTGCCTTTTCTGAGGATACGTGCTTTAGATCTTTTCTTATAAGAAATTCGTCTACACTGTCGGAGAATAGAATTAACTAATTTTAGCAAATAATTCAATTGATTAAGGAGATTAATTCCATATCATAAAGTGATATTCAAATGTTTTTATACAGTGGTTACTATTAGTTCATAGTAACGTCAATATAGGAAGTGAATTAAATGTTTACGATTTTAAAATAGTTTCACTTAAAAAATAATTTGAAATTTTAAAAAGTGATATATCAATCGATATATAACGTTGTTAAACTAGAGATAATAACTAATAATGTCAAAGCATTCTAAATCTTTTCAGTAATATTACAGTTACGAGTCGAACAAATATAGTTAAAATCACCTATATTTTTACTAAAAGTTTCTAGGGTAGGCTTGTTGAACTAAACCCTTAAGTTAGGGAACAAGTCGTATGTTCCGACTATGCTATTCCAACTCTTGTCCAAGGCCTTACATCCATCCATTGCAATAAATAAATAAGAATTGAATGGATGGGATGGTTTGGGCACAAACTACAACAGATAAGGTTATTGGAGACGAAACAAAATATTTTTAAATATTAAAACATCGTAGCAAATATTAATTTGTGACAAAAAATAATCGTCGCCCTAATAGTTGCTGAATTCCAGTATCAAAATAATATCCGCGACGTTTTCATGAAATTGTCGCAAAAAGTTTTTGGATACATAATAATTTCGTCGGTAAAACATATAACTAACGAGAACGAAGAACGTCGTATATAGGATTTTGTGACGTATATGTTTCGTAGATAAAAGTTTTTACCTACTAAACCATAGTCGTAGGTAATTATTTTCAATGATGATTTTTTTTGTAGTAGAATAGTTTTAGCTACTAATTTTTTGTTGTAGGTAAATGTTTTTAGAGACATTTTCTTAAACGTATGTAACGTGTTGTGACAATTTCTTTTTGGTAGCTAATAGCTTTTAGTGACGATACTATTTTTGTAGCAGAATAGTTTTAGCTACTAATTTCTTGTTGTAAGTAAATATTTTTAGAGACGTTCTTGTAAACATAGGTAATAACATTTTGTAATGATTTTGTTTTGGTAGCTAATATTATTTAGTGACAAAATTTTATTTTAAATTTACATATTATTATAATTGTTAAAAACAAATTTATTTTAATTCATTACAATTTTAAGACAGTTTTAAATATAAATTATTTACATTTTATAATTAATGCTAGTGATATATTTTTAAATAATAATAAAATAAAATAAAATAAACATTAACAATGGAATGCATTTTATATAAAAAATAATTACAGGTCATATACAAATTAAGACTCCTTATCGTCGTCACTACTACTGACATAGTTTAAGCCTAGTAATTATTTAACCATATTTTTAAGCTTGTTCACTTCTTTTATATTACGATCTAATTTAGTCTTTAGTGTCTAATTCTCCTTTTGAAGCTCTGTGACATATGCTAGTCGTGATAAATATGCACTAAGAGGCTTAGGATCATACCCAAGACCTTTGATGTAGCCCGATCTTGTACGAAGGACATTATTGCAAATGTCATCGACATTGGGCTGATTCCCCTCAGACAATGACGTCTGCAATAACTTCTGCATCTTGTCCCACAATTTAAAGTACAAAATCGAGTTAACTAAAAAATTGTCACTTAGTATTACATAGAAAAATAAATTGTAATATTAATTTTTTTGTACTTACATAATTACTTTCTGCCTCTTCAGACATCCAACCTTGACTTTCCTTGTAGTGTGTTAGCTTGTATAATGTGATCATATCACACTCTTGTCCTTGGAGTTACATTTGACTTTATTATATAAATTTAAAAAATTAGAAGATAATAGAACTTATTGTATTAAGAAATAGAATGATAAATTGAAAACGTTACACTTATAAATTCTTGTCGGACGACAATAAATGATCTGGAGTTCATTTTTGCTCTGTTCACCTTGGCTTTCTCACACTTGTCCTAAATTAAGAAAAATAGTCATGAAATGTATAAATAAAATTAATGGAAGGAAATATGAAGAGAAAAAAAAACAAATCTAAACATTCTGAGGTCCAACAATACACGTTTCACTCCAATTTTTTGGAGTCACCCGTTTCGAAACATTTCTCCTTGCCTCTTCATCGGAAGGGAAAGACTAGTAATATTTATGAAGTCTATATCCATGATCCTTCACCCTTTGTTTCAACATTGAACTAACACTGCTTGAAATATCAGGCTTGTTGATATCAACAATATTGAGCTTCATCTGTGAAGAACACGTATAAGTTAAGTTACAATTTTTGTTAAGTAAAATCACAATACATATAATCAAATGAATTGAAATATTACCAAAACTTTGTCCAAAGCATTTTGGATTAAGTTGTCTTACTTCAACTGCCTGACATGCTGAAGGCAAGGCAATTCATTCCTCACAATGATGCCCAACCCACTGGACAATTTTATAGATTGGATCTTATCTAGAGGGCGACGTTGCATGAGGTCAATAGTCACAGACAACTTGCTATTCATTGCAACATTCATCCATTGTAACTCAACTCCTTTTGTGATACCTCTACCTCATTTTCTAATGCCAGTATTGGAACCTGAAAACAAAAAAATCATAATAAGAAAAACACACTAAACATGTAATGAGTAATTTCAACATTAATATAAATATGTTTGGTTAACAATAACAAACCTGAAGATCCCTCATGACTAACAAACGATGTTGGTAAAGGTTGTTGCTGACTTTCTTCATTCGAAGATACAATTGTTGGTTGTTGTATGGGAGGAACTTCTTTGGTCATTACCACCCTCTTTCCCTTTTTTCTACTAGGTGTCATTATATTGAACTTGTGTAAACGAAATATGAACATAACGTATAATCTTAACTCAAACATCAATTTTTACATGAATATAAGGAGATCAATAGTCAAATACTAAAATTTAGCATAACATTCCGCAAAAACATAAGTGAAACGTTAAAAATATGCATCTAGTCATCGTAAATTAACATAAGTAAAACATCAACAACATAAGGCAATTATGAACATAACATCTCAAACAATACAAACAATTTATTTACATTTAATTATCATGATCAAGAATTTGAAAATTTTCATCATTAAGTACATTATCGTTGGATTCTTCATTACTAATATATTCGAGTAAAGTATTATCATTGTCATTTAAGTCATCCTGAGTATAGTCTTCTTCTGTTTGTAAGATAAGATGGACTTATACTTCATCTAGTTGAACTATGTTGGGCTCGACATCTCTCCTATGAAATGATAATATATCTGCATCTTCTACTAGAATGCCTTCGTTATTGAACTCCATTCCAATATCTTGATAGACTTCATCTGCATCCTCATACAATTGATCAATATCCCTTTCACAAAAATCAAAGACATTCCTTTGTTGAAACTTTTGAACAACCTTCTAATTGCTACCCAATATAGTATCGTTAATGTAGAAAACTTGTTTGACTCGACTTGCAAGCATAAAAGGATCATTATCATATCATGTCTTACTAACATTTATGCTAGTAATATGCCCGTTCACTTTCATGTCAGTTAGATCAAACCATTTGCATTTAAGTAGAACAACCTTCTTTATCCTTGATGTAGTGCAACTCTATTATTTCAGAGATGACACCATAGAAGTCAATGATTTCGTCGTCATGACATCCTTCAACGATAACCCCACTATTTTAACTTCTAACTCGACAATCTCGATCTTGTATGTGAAATCTCACCCCATTATCAATGCAATCTGTGTATTTCTTCCTGCAACCTGTGTATTTCTTCCCACAAATATGAGGCCCACATGCCAAACTATATAATGTTGTTGTCGCTTCTTGCATGTTACGGTTATGTAACCGTATCATCTGTACGACAAATTGAAAATAAATATGAGGGTGAGACATATTCTCATATTTTCATAATATGTAATCAATATGAAACTTACTCGATTTCTAAACCATGATACAAACTTCTGCCTATGTTTTTCTTCAACATTAATAATCCCTTTGCTGCGAATTACGTCTTCGTGCTCTCTATTTAAAAAAGACAATGACAGTAAGATCTCAGAGTGAATGAAGAAAACTATAATATGATTGTTTAAATGAAAAGCAATATACATACTCCATGTATGTATTGGCTTGCTCGCAATTGTACAAAATATACCAATGGGTGATTTCGAATTTGTCTTTAGTTAACTCCATATATTTACCCATACCAAGTGGCCTAACTTTTTGGGAGAAAATAGACAACACACCATCATCATGAAAATCAAAGTTACGTTCTGGTCTATTAAATATTATCTCAACATCAGTTAAGTACATTGAACAAAAAGTCAAGCATTCATTTGTTGTATAAGCCTCTGCAATAGACCCCTCTGATCAAGCTCTATTACGTACATATTGCTTAAGAGAGCATAAAAACCTGAATATAAACAGTAATAAACTTAGGAATTGTTACAAACAAATAAAATAGAAAAAACTTGTTGAATTTAGTATGAATTACCTTTCAATCGGAAACATCCATCGAAATTGAACCGGTCCACAAAGTTTTGCTTCATATGGTAAATGAATTGCTAAATGAATCATAACATCAAAAAATGATGGGTGGAATAATAGTTCAAGCTTAAAAAGAATCAATGTTACGTCTTTTTGCAATTTATCAAGCTCTTTAACTTTAAGTGTCTCCCAACATAATTGCTCAAAAAACTCTCCCACTTAACCCAAACCAAAGGACACATGCTTCGACAAACACCTACGTATTCCAATAGGAAGTAGCCGTTACAAAAGTACATGACAATCATGACTTTTCAACCCTGACACTTTTCTCTCTTTAAAATTCACACAACGACCTATATTTGATGCATACCCATAATAAAATTTAACTGGTTGGAGGAACTGACAGAATGATTGTTTATCACTTTTTGACATGTTGTAAAAAGTAGGAGGAATAAAGCATGAGTCATTATCTCTTCTTTTCAAAAGCAAATACTTTCTAATATTCATGTCTTCCAAATCTAGTCTAGCCTTGATTGTGTCTTTGGATTTCCCCATCAATTCCCATGACAGTCTCTAAAATGGACTCACAATTGTTTTTCTCAATATACATGACATCAAGATTATGCCTCAATAGTAATTCCTTCCAATATACCAAGTTGAAAAATATGCCTTTTTTGTCCAATTCAGTTCAAGATCATTTCTTTTACACTTTCTATTACTTGGGTGTTTGCCAGGTATAATGTCACCTGAATGTGACAGTTGGTAAACAATATCATCACCAGACAACTGCATCGGAGCTTCACCTGACTCTACTGTGCCATAAAACTGTTTACTTCATTGCCATTTATGCCTATGTTCCAAATAACAACGATGACCCGTATAACATATTTTGCTTCGTATCCTTTTTGAATATATTTGATGGTTACACAGAGGATAAGCCATATACCCTTTAGTGCTTCACCCAGACAAATTCTCATAAGCTGGGAAATCATTTATAGTCCATAAAACAGCAGTATGCATTATAAATGTTTTGCCTTCAATAACATCAAAAGTTTGTAATCCAAATTCCCATAAATCATTTAAGTCATCAATTAATGGTTGCATGTATACATCAATGTCCTTACCAAGAGTAGTAGGTCCTGAAATAAGCAAAGAAAAAAATAAAAAAGGCTCCTTCATTCACTTTCTTGGAGTTAAATTGTATGGGATTAGAATCACCAGCCACATGCTATATGAATTACTCATATTACTGAAAGGATTAAATCCATCTGAGGCCAATCCATATCGAACATTACGACAACCATGTTCAAACCATGAAACTTTCTATCAAGCTATTTTTATGCCATTGAGTCTACTAGATGACGCATAATGTTATCATCAATGCGTTTCTCTTTATGCCACCTTATATCTATGGCTGTTTTTGTTGACATAAAAAGTCTTTGTAATCGTGGTTTAATAGGAAACTATCGAAGGATTTATTCGGTATCTTTTTCCCTCTCCTATCATCCAGTTGCCACCTTGATGTACCACAAACAGGACACTCCTGAAGATCTTTACTTTCCTTCCAAAAAAGAACATAGTCATACTTATAAGCATGAATTGAAATATATCACAATTCAAGGTCCCTTAGTTTCTTCGCATCATAGTAAGATTTCAGCAACTTGTGTCCAATAGGTAATGCATCATTCAGTAAGTCAATTAACATGTCAAAGGACTTGTTACTCCATTTATTATAAACCTTCAAATACAACAACTTCACAACCAATGATAGTTGTGAGAAATTAGAGCACCCCGGATATAATTTTTCTTGAGCAACTTTCAATAACTTCCTAAAATTATCTTCTTTAATACTACTAATTATGTTAGGCATTCCTGTTTCATTTATAGTCTCCATATAATTCTGACAATTGTCTAACATCTCGTCCATCCTATCATCACCATCATCATTCACATCACAATCATCAAAATCATTATTGTAACTGTCATCATAATATGTACTGCCACTTCTATGACAACTTGCTTCCTTACTTTTACCATGATAAAGCCATGGGTATAGAATTTATCTATGCCTCAAATCAGCAATTGATTATACACCACATCTTGACTTTGGAAGTCCACATTTAAGCAATCGATGCATGGACAACGAATATTACATTCATCATCCACTTGATCTTTTACAAATTGGATGAAACTCTTAACTCCTTTTACGTATTCAGTTGACCATTTTCGATGACACATCCAACTCTGATCCATTTAGCTATACAATAAAAGAAGATAACCGAGTTATTACATGCATTTTTTGTTTACTATTACGTTAAAAAACCTATGTAATTAACAACGTTGTTTCAGTTCATACGCACCAATTACGTAAACAATATAAAACAAAATGAAACAATAATCGATATATAAAACAATTAATTAACAAGCTAATTAGTAAGATGATTGCTACTTATTGACATGGACAATAATGGTTACTACTAATTTGCATTCACAACAGTTGCTTTTGTCGAACATGTAGTGGCCAGGGAGGATATACCTAAAGATGCCACACAAATTATATAGTTTTGGCTTCAATCAGACAGAGGAACACAGAATCTGCAAATAAACCCTATACACAATCACTAATTAAATACAAAAAATTATCAACTATTTTAAAAGTGAAGAGATTTCTCACACACCAAACAATCATTTTAACCTATAGATGTATACATTCAAAAAGTATATTTTCATAGATGTATACTTTCAAGAAGTGAGCAAGGATTATATAAAATTTTATGGAAAAATGGACATTGATGTTCAATGTTTGATTATTATAGGTTTTCTTCAAGCATTCTAGTTATGTTTGTATTATAGTATTTATAATCATTTTTGTAACTATTTTTGTATTCTAGTATTTATAATTATTTTTGTAACTATAAAAGTTGAAGGATATAAACTTTATCAACTTTGATATTATACTATAGTTATTTGTTAGATATGTTTATTTATATAGACAACTATATTTTTAGCTTTTATGATGTTGTTTGCAATTATGTTTATATTAAGTTGTTAGTGAGTAACCTCATCCTTAATAAATATCCAATGCTAAAAAACTCTGAACATCAACAATACCAACTAGTATTCAACTTGTAATGAACTCAAAGCTTTTAACATAAATTTTTTCCTTTAAATTAAAAATATCATATACCAAACGAAAATAATATTCCTCCTTATTAATTAACTCAATATGTAGTTCATCTAAAAGAACTCATCATCATCATCCATCATCTCAAATTGGATCTCGTAATGTCTTTAATCATATAAGAAAGGTTGTAAAGAAATATAAAATTGTAAACTAAGTCCAATGCCAAGTAACTTCCATTTAACCAAGTCTAAAATGAATGCAGTAATAACAAAACTTTTAATAAAGGATACAAGGAAATGCAAAGTTGTAATTAAAAACGGAGTCCAATTCTAAGCAACTTTTATTTCCCTAAATCTGAAATTTTATAAGTAATAACAGAAATTTTAATAAGTCCAATGTCAAGTTTAACTTGAGTTTATGGTTGAATCCAAAAGCCTTCTTCTCTTTGTATCCCTCTTTGTACATAATCTAGATAAAGTGATGATTTATCACCATTCTATTACAATCCTCTCATCTTTTTGTATTTCAAACCCAAACTCTAAATATTTCTTCGTTTTCTCATAACCTATTATGTAGATATTTTGCAAAGCTATAATTATAGAATGATACATACTTTGGACTTCCAAAGCAAGTTATATACGCATTATTGTTGGGATTTAATCCTGTAAACCAAATAGAAAAAGTTATAAAATGCTTTCAATGGGTTAAGTTATTGTAGACAAATGTATATAACTTCCAATGTTATAAATCAAAATCAAATATTAACATTTAGATAACATTCACTTATAATGTAAAGTCATTTTAACATAACAGAACAATTCAAATTTAGCGAAAGAGTTTAGAAGTGATATAGATGATTCATTCCTTATGAAAACAGAACAATTCAAACCCTAGAGGACTTTCATCGAACACCTTATAAGCATAACATAACTCAACCAAAACTTTAAGCATTCATTTTGTCTGTTTCCTTTCTTCACCATCATTAACACATTCAAATATCAAACTAAACAATTAACAATCTCAATCCATGCAAACAACTCAACAACTAATCCTAAGTTTGATGATGAACATAGCATTTAACAAACACAAGACAAAAAACAAATTCAGAACAAATCCAAGAACTACTTACCAGGTTGAGTACAACTGTAGGGAGAAGATAGTGGACAACCTAAGATAACAAGAGAAACTTCTAAAAACAATGGACAAAGAGAGCGCAAAGGGGGAAAAAATCATCGAGAGAGAGGAGGAAGAAAGAACGCAAGAGAAGGGGTAGGAGGAAGGGGTTTCGGGTTTATTTTTTCAAAAAAAATTTTTACTGTTGCAACATTTGGCGATGAAATGTAGATTCATCGTCAAATGCCCAACATTTACCTACCATGTTCGATAACCATCGCCAATACATTTGGAAAAGGTGACGTACGACCATGATACAAGGAAAATGACGTCGTTTAATTTTTCTTATCTGGTACATATGGTGACGAGTCTACATTTCGTCACCAAATATTAAACGTTTGCTACGAAAATAAAATAGCATCACAAAATGTATAATATTTTGCTACTAAATTGATAAATCATCACCAATACTAAACCTTTTACCTTTTTATGGTTAAAAATTTCATCGCCTATCACTCCAATTTCGCTACCAATTATACACAACATCGCCAAAACCCAAACATTTTCCTTGCATTCTTAATTTTCTTAATTGATTAACATATATGAGTTTTTCCTATTACCAATAATAAAATGAAAATTTTGTCGTTTACACTTACATATGGAGGTGTTCTTGATTTGCTTAATTTTTAGGAATTACTAATCTATATTTTTAATTTGGTGGATAAACAAAATACAATGGGGAAATTTTTAAAAATTTGTATCATCTTTTTGTTATTAGCTGAATTAATAAGGATTGCAAACTACATTTCATTTAAACCAAATTCATCACTAACATGACAACATATACCCTTTAACCCTTAATCTACCATTAACCTTATTATTTTTATAAAATAAATGTATCTCTTTACTTTCTTAATTTTCTTAATTGATTAATATATATGAGGTATTCCTAACACATCATACAAATTGTTAAATTAATCATCTCACTTATATATACAATTGTTCTTCATTTGCTTAATTTTTGGGAATGACTAATCTTTAAATATAATTTGTTAAAAATAGTTTTCTAATTATATTACAATGTCTTGTTAAATTATTATAATTTAGTTTTGTAAAATTACAATAATTAAAATGTATAATTTTTTAAATACGTTTTTTGAAATTATAATAATCAAAATGTATAATTTTCTGAAAATTGTAAGTCAATTATAATTTATTTGAACGGTCAACTAATTAATTTGCTAATAGTTTTCAATTAAATAATTTAATTTTTAATTCAAATTATATTTTATTTGGAATAGGAAAATAAATTTATTAATAATTATTTATGAACCCGCGGGCTTTGGCCACGAACCATGTATTAGTCGCTACATCTGATGTTTGTCGACTAAATACAATTACATTGTTTACCTAAACAAGAAAAACGATGTCATTTTGTACTAGGTTTTCAAAGACAAAAACATAAAAAGCTACTCCATTCTCGTTCAAGTCGTTAACACTAATCCAAAATCCTCTCTTCTGTTTGCGTTCTGTATTGTGGTCTTCATCGTCAAAGAACCATTATTAACTGAATTAGTATTATTCTTTTGTTCTATTTTCATCAACGAAGTTGTCCTAAGTTTAACTTATACCTTTAGGTGTTTATTGTGAGTTCCTAATTATGTATTTGATGTATGAGTTATGTTTATGGTTGTGTTTTAAAGATGATTTACTGTCTATCTTTGTTATTTGTTTATGTTGTCTTCCTAACAACCTTTAATGCTTCCCTCATCAAAGCTTCGTAACTATTTGAAGAAAGGTTTTCAAGAGGATTTTACTTTTATTCATTTCCATTAACAGTAATATAACCCAATATAGATAATACTATATTTCTGTACATCAAGAACATAGTTATGTCTACTTTAAATTCTAAATTTTGCATATGATACAAACTACACAATAGATTTTTGATATTTTAGTAAGGGTAATTTTTATGTCATTAGGCACATTGAAGATGTATCACTTATGATCAAAATTGGAGTTGAACATATCATTATTTTATTCTAAATCAATATTTGTAGAATATACCTCTTAACATTATTAATCAAGGAATGTCGACATGAAGACTAGTTCCAGATGGCCCTAACTCATTCTGTTAGGGGGAATATGGCAAAATTATCCCCACTGAAAAAAATAAACAATGCAAAAAATATCTCCACTTCTTACAGTAATCATCGTTTGCTTTCTATGGTCTATCTTCTACTTCAAGGTATTTAGTATCATCCGAACAATGTCACTTTCCTTATTATGTACATCTCATTTCCTTTTATGAAGCTATTTTATATATTCACATTTGATGGTATATACTACACGTTGTTTTAAGCTTCCTTAAATCTCGAAGGTAACGTGTATGCCCATGGAGGCGGAAGTGATGTCACAACAATATGTAAAGGATTAGCAAAATCAGTTGTTTTGAAAATACGTCAATTCCACACACTTTGTCTACTCGTTCACGTATGCATATCACTCCAATTTTGCTTCATTTAACGATTTACTAATCTGACAATATCTAAGTTCTATATTGATTGTGTTTTAGGTAAACCGTTTTGTACTGGCAGTTCATCTGAAGAACTTGTCTTTCATACTAAATTTAGTGCCTCATTCACTGTATCCTCTATAAGTTTAGCAATAGCGGAAAAGTTATTGCAAGAAGGTGTGAAAAACCCTACACCTGAGGGAAGAACTATTACTGTTTCAATTGGTGCCTTCGAACATGCAAGGAACCTTCTCGGGAATCCAAACATCGAGGACTCATTTACCTTTACCGATTCTCATGTCACTTGGAATCCAAATAAATAATTATATCATTGTCATTTATCGATGAAATCATCTAGACTCAGCTTTAAAATTGATTTATTGTTGTATCTGTAAGAATTTAAGAATTTGTCAAACAACCTCTGTAACATCCCCTCACCTATGGGAAGGGTAATTTGGTAATTTGTAACGGGTTAGGAGTGTTAAATATTGCATTGACATATCCATACATTCATTTATACGCATGAATAGTGAACAGTGATTTCTGCACATGAAAAATGTTTGTACATGCATTCATGACATTTCCCGGTATAAGTGTGAATAAATGTGAATTTT
>JAOQMS010000006.1:30351381-30362904 GCA_027563885.1 Erythroxylum longipes
CCTCAAATTCTTCTCATGCATTCTTTCCATAAGCTCTTATGCTTAAGTTGATGGAAAAATTGTTCATGGGGCTGACAAGATTGACCTTATCAACTGTCATCTGGAGTAACTCTAGTCCTATTAATTTCCTTTCTCCTTCTTCATCCTAGCATATAGGAGTTCTAAATCTTCTTCCATACAGTGCTTCATAAGGAGCCATCTGAATGCTTGAGTGGTACGAATTATTTTAAGCAAATTTGACCAATGGCAAGTGCTTGTTTCAAGCACCTTTGAAATCCATCACACATGCCCTGAGCATTCCTTCAAGGGTTCGAATAGTCCTATCAGATCGACCATATGTTTGGGGATGGAAAGCAGTGCTAAAATTTAACTTGGTTCCCAGAGCTTCTTGTATGCTTTCCAAAAATCTCGAAATAAACCGAGGATCTCTGTCAGAAACTATAGAGTATGGAATCCCATTTAGTCTTACTATCTCATCAATATACTTGTTTGCTAGAAAATGCAGAGACTCAGTCTGTTTAATTGCTAGAAAATGGGCTGACTTCGTCAAACGATCAACAATAACCCATATGACAACAATAACTACTGGTCTTGGGCGAACCCATCAGAAAATCCATAGTCATCCTTTGCCACTTCCACTCAGGAATAGACAACGACCTTAACTTACCTGAAGGTGCCTGGTGTTTAGCCTTCACTTACTGACACACTAGACACTTGATTGCATATTCTGCTACATCCTTCTTTACACGTCTCTACTAGAAATGCTCTTTCAAATCTCTATACATCCTGGTACTACTTGGATGCATGACATAAGGCGCATTGTGTGCCTCATCGAGTATCTCATCCCTTACCTCCTTAATATTCGGAGTACAAAGTCTATTGCCTATAACCATAAGTCCGTCATCCCTCACTTCCACTTCAGATTGCTTGTCATTCTTAATTTCCTCTCAGAGCTTGTTCAAATCTGCATCTTGTTCTTGTAACTCCTTAACTTTCTCTCTGAGTATTGGTCTCACTCTTAAATTAGCAATAATGTAATCAGGTTCCTCCTGTTTCAAGCTTATTCTAAGCTTAGCCATCTCTTTCAATAATGGTAGATAAATTGTTTGAACATGGGCTATGGAGGATTTCCTACTCAATGCATCAGCCACTACATTTGCCTTGCCTAGATGGTATTCAATCAACAAGTCATAATCCTTAAGCAACTCTAACCACCATCTCTGTCTCAAATTTAACTCTTTGTGGCTCAATAAGTACTTCAGAATTTTATGATCTGTAAAAGTCTTTGTCTGAACTCCATACAAATAATGTCTCCAAATTTTCAAAGCAAAAATTATTGCTGCTAATTTTAGATCATGGGTCGGGTAATTCAATTTATAAGGCTTTAGTTACCGTGAGGCATAAATTATTACCTTGTTTCCTTGCATCAACATACAACACCCTTTATTGAAGCATCACTATAAATTGTATGGCCCTCATCTCCCATGGGCAAGGTCAAAATTGGAGCACTTGTCAATCTGTGCTTAAGCTCCTCAAAGCTCTTCTGAAATTCATCACTCCAGATAAACTTCTAAGTTTTCCTTAATAACTTGGTCATTGGAGTAGCTATCATGAAGAATCCTTTAACAAACCTCCTATAATATCCTGCCAGACCCAGAAAACTTCTCACTTCTGCCACTATATTTGGCGTATGCCATTTCACCACTGCTTCAATTTTCCTCGGATCGACATGTACCTTATCCTTCGAAATTACATGTCCAAGGAATACCACCTTATAAAGACAAAATTCACACTTACTGAATTTAGCACAAAGTTCCTTCTCTCTCAGTGTTTACAACACTATCCTTAGATGTTCCTTACATTCCTCTTCACTGTTGGAATAAACCAAAATGTTATCTATAAATACTATAACAAATTGGTCCAGATATTCTTTAAAGACCCTATTCATGAGATCCATAAGCACAGATGGAGCATTGGTCAATCCAAATGGCATGACTAGGAACTCATAAGGCCCATAAAGTGTCCTAAAAGTAGTCTTGTCTATATCAGATTCCCTGATTATAAGCTAATGATAGCCTGATCTGAGATCAATCTTGGAGAAGACCTTTGCTCCTTGCAGTTGGTTGAACAAATCATCGATTCGTGGTAGAGGATACTTGTTCTTAATGGTCACCTTGTTGAGCCTCCAGTAATCAATGCATATGCGCCATGTTCCATCCTTCTTTTTAACAAACAGAACTGGCGCTCCCCATGGTGACAAACTTGGCTTTATATACCTATTCTCCAACTGTTCTCCTAACTGTTCCTTAAGCTCCTTTAGCTCAGCTGGAGCCATTCTATACGGTGGTATAGAAATAGGTACGGTACTTGGAATCAGATCAATGGCAAATTCGATTTCCCTTGCTGGTGGCAAACCAGGTAAGTCTTCTAAAAACATGTCTGGAAATTCCCTCACAATGGGAAAATCTTCTAACTTTCCTTCGTTCACCTCGTTGTCCACAACATGTGCCAAGAAGGCTTCACACCCTTTTCTCATATCCTGTCAGCTAGCAAAGCTGAAATAATTTTTGGCGATGGTGTTTTTTTGTCTCCCTTAAAAGTCACCTTCTCACCCTTGCCAAGATCAAATTCTACCTCTCTGAGGCTACAGTCTAACTTTGCATGATATTTCTCCAAGGTATCCATTCCAAGTATAACATCTAAGCCCTTTAAATCTAAAGGCATTAAGTCCACTACCAGTCTATCATCATCAATAAAGAGTTCACAGTCTCTATATGCTTGAATTATTATCATATTCCTCCCTATAGGAGTACTAACAATCAATGGACTATCCAATGGCACCAAATAACACCATATAATGTCATGCTTGCAAAAAAAAAATGTATGGAGCCAGAATCAATTAATAAATATACTTCTGAATCAAATAACCGAGTCATACCCTTAACAACTTCAGGTGCAGCTGCAGCTTCATCTCTGGTCATGGCAAACACCCTTTCCTGTGGCTGACCCTTTGGCCTTTTTGGAGGAATAACCTTCTTTATAGCTCCAGAACTTCCCACCTCAGTGGCTGGCCTAGTTCCTACTGATTCAGCTCTCTTTGGGACTTGCATCTGTGACCCATCTTGTCTTGGTGCTTGGGGATATTCCTTGACCATGCGTCCCTTCTCTTCGCATCGGAAACATACTCTAAGTAGCTTGAAGCACTCTCCTCTGTGAAACTTTCCACAATGCCCGCATTGAGGGTTCATATACCTATTCCTCTCTATCCTTCTATTACCTCCTACAGTTGAGTTTTGCACTGAAACTACCTTTGCTTGCTTGTTCTTAGCAAAACCACTACTTTCTACTTCGTTCTGCGTGTGGAAAGTCCTCATACTCCTCTCAGGCATAGTGGAACTCGTTTCCTTCTAGGAAGACTATTCCCAGTTCTTCCTCTTCCTGTTTACTTCATACTTTATGTTCTCCAGTTTCTCAGCTTGGTGTGCAGCATCTACCAACAGTTGGTAGTCACAAAAGTTATGGATCAATACTTTCTCCTTGGTCCCCAAATGAAGTCCTCTCTTAAACTTACGGCACTTATCCTCCTCATTCTGAACAATGTTGGCTGCATACTTTGAAAGTTGGGTGAACTTCAGCTCATATTCACTCACACTCATGTCCCTCTGTGTGAGATTTAGGATTTCTTTGGCATTCTCTTGGACATAGAATTTCGAGAAGTATTTCTTCCTAAATGCTTCCACAAAATTTCTCCATGACAATACTGGTGGTATGACCTGACTATGGAGCATTGATTCCCGCCAATAGAGTGCGTCCCCTTGCAGCAAGCTCACTGCATAATCTAATTTCTCCTTATTAGAGCACTTCATCTGAAACAGGACTCTCTGTCCTTCTCAACCATGCTTCAATTTCTTTAGGATTCGTAGTCCCATTAAAATCTACAGCCCCATACTTGCGGAGCTTATCATACTATCTGCTCCTCTCCACCGGAGCTTACACTGGAACTTATGGCACTTCGCCTATAACATGCGTGAGAGCCTGAGCAAAGGCTTGAAAGCAATGTGGATCTATGGGGTTTACTTGGGGCATAGGAGGAGGAGGTTGTGGAATTTCATGTTTCACACTAGGTGCCTCAGAATCATGAGCAGAGTGTGTCCCCGCATCTTGTGGGACATGAGATTCATCCTTACTTCCTTGGTGAGAGCGAGATCGACTCATAACTCCTTGAGTTCTCCTTCGAGGCGGCATACTCACTCCTTCAGTTAAAAACCATTTAAAATCTTTAGTTTATGTTTCATGTCAAGTTTACACCTACATGTGTGCATGTAAAACCTTCTTAAACCATGCTTTATGTAAAACAATTTCAAATCATGTGAAACAATACAAAAACAATGCATGTTGTTCTTTTAAAACAATGCATGTTCATTTCGTGTTTTAAAACGACCCATTTCATGCCTAGGATACTAAACCTAGATGCTCTTATATCAATTATTGTCAGACCCCATTTTTGGAGTCTAACTCATGAATAAAACGTGCAATCTGTAGGGTTCTTATAATGGAATCTCATTAGCCATCAAAGGTTCATCTTCATTCTCATAATATCCCAAAATTCCATAATTGAAAACTTGATATACGACAATCCATTCTTATGTTTATATCCTTAATCATCATCCTAAACATATCACTCATTTTATCTCTTATTTTCACATCATGCTAAATACATTTCAAGCTCCATTCAAGCCTAAATGTATCATAAGAAAGCATTGATAAGTCCACAATTTATACATGTATATGATTTGGGACAATAAGTATAACTTTCACCAGGGATGTCAGATCAAGGTCATTTAAGTATGGTTTCGAAGAGGACTTCGAGTTCTACAACTTTTGTGAAGACTTTGAAGAGAGATTTTGCTATCTAAAGAGTCAAAATTTTCACATTTATATAACTGCCCCGAGAATATCTGCTTAGCAGACATATGTCCCTTTAAATGGACATGAACTGAGCTGGAACGCTGGAATTCCCGAGAAGGTCTGCTTAGCAGACATTAAGTCTGCCTAATGGACATTTATGGGTCAACTTTCAGATTTCTAACTCCTACAAGTTACCTATGACCCCTCTTATGCATATCTATCATTTCTAACTTATTTTCCTCATCATTTTCCTTCATTATCACTTTCATTTCAGCTCAATATCATTTACATCCAAATCACAAAATCTATGTTTGGTCATCAATCCAAAAACATAACATTCAAACTTATGCACATTCATCATAATTTCAGAAAATGTTCAATCTCCATTCATCAACTTCATTTCATCTATAACTTATCACACTAATTCTTCCCATTTCAAAACACCATAGTACTCATTTTCTATTAACTCAAGTAAAGAAAAAGGTTATAATGTGTCCAGCATACACCTTGTGTAGCATCACTAACTTGTAAAAATCCTATCTTTCAAATCTGATCTCCAAAAATTACACACTTTATATTGAAATCTAAGAGGATAAACTACAATTTCCAAAAAGACGACCTTATCCAAAACAGTCTAGATTAATACAATTTTTCCCCTGAAGTCAGAATACAGATTTTACCCCTATGAATGCTTGAAAATGCAATGTGAAAACTTGGAAAGTCATAAGCAAATTATAAATATATTTCATTAATATCAAAAGAAAAGAGTTTTACAAAGCTTTAATGGGCATTTCAAGACCAAAATACATCATTGGTCTTATAATTCCAAAAATACAAAATATACATGAACAATTGTTACTCGAAATGTGGTTAATGCCTTGAATTGTCATATACTAACTTAAATACAAAATTATATGCAAACTTGGAGTGATGCCTTGACTCTCTATCACTCGATATCTTGCTCTTCACCTAGAGATGGGAAGGAAAGGGGGTGAGCTTAAAAGCTCGTGGGTAACAAGTTTATAGCGGAGAACAAGCAAAACCATTGAAAATATTCATTGCTATAGTAAATTGCATTGAATCCATAAAACACGTATTTCTCAAATTCTCAAGCTTGTCAAACAATTCATAAAAAACATAAGTCATGTATTCATCAAACTTGTCAACAAAATCATAAACAGATAAGCAATCATAATGGTTTGGGTAGTCCATAAACATGAGGGAGTTCTTGCGAAGCTTTGATAAACATGAGGGAGTTCTTACGAATCTCCAGTAATAACATAATGGACCACCACCAACTCACATAATGGTTTGGGTAGTCCATAAACATGAGGGAGTCCGTGAAGGAGCTCCATGCCACTAGTGGGCAGGTGGAAGAAGCCTTTAACATGGTCAACTGCACGTGACATAATTGAATGGACCACCACAAACCTACACAAATATGAATTTCATATCTTGTAAACAACTTGCACATTTCAGAAACATGATTTCCATGAGCATGATATTTTTCAAATACAATTTCCATCATCATTTCATAAATCATCAACAAGATTCATGTGTCAAACATGTAGCAATTTCTTAGATCATTTAAGAAACAATAAATGCAACATTTATAAAGTAATTGAAATCATTTAACTCTATTGATTTGGAAAAATACTTATGGCTCATTAACTCAACTATAAACATGTAACCCATATAAATTCTTTGCTTAAAAACTTGCTTAAAAATGCCCCTCCTCTTACTCCTCTTGCCTCTCTTGATTCCCTTTAACATTGGAAAAAATCGAACTCAATAGGAAATCAAATTGAGAATCCAAAAAGCATATTCACTAAAAATTGATTGTAGAATACTTAAAACACATGTATTTCCTAAGCTTCATGAACCAAAACCCTTCCAAAAATCCAAAGGATTAAAAATGGGCTTATCTTGAATCTTCACCAAACAAAGAGATGTTTGTCTCAAATGGAAGCTCCCTCAAAATCATTCTTAAAAGCTAAGAAAAGACGAAACCCTAACTTGCTTCTTCCTTTTTCTCTCTAATTACTGAAACTCTCTCCCCCTTTTCTCTCTTTCACGTATTTCACTTGTTCTCTCCCTTCAATTCACGTTTTTGTTAATTTAGTGTACAAGACACACTTGTTCCTCTTCCAATTCTGCCCTTAATGAGTGCTAAATGTCCACTTTACCCTTCCTTTAATACTTCATGGCTTTTATACTTAAGTGATATGCCACAATTGCCCTCAAAACATTCCTGTTGCTTTAATTTAACTAAACAGTTTAATAAAATCCTACTAACACTGTAATAATTAATTTAAACTCTAATAATAATAACTCTATCATGACCTCATAATTCATTTAAATCATGCTTAACTAAAAAAAATTCGGGGACCAACAGTTACACTGACAATGTCTCAGCCAATTCCAACATGTCCACCTGTATTTGAAAGAATGTACATATGTCTATAAGCTATTAAACGAGGGTTTAGGCATGGATCCAAGCATTATCTTGGCCTAGATGGATATTGGCTCAAAACCATAACTAAGGATGAACTTCTATGTGATATGGGAAGAGATGGAAACATTCAAATGTTTCCTGTTGCTTGGGTTATGGTTTAAGTTGAGTTGATTGTCACTTGAGAGTGGTTCATTGAAAGGCTGCAAGAAGATTTACCTTATTTGGGTTCTAGAATTGATTGGACTATAATAACTAATCAACAAAAGATAAAAGTTTCACATCAATCTTGTTTTTACTTTTATTTTTCTACTATTTATATGCCTAACATAACTGTGATGAAATATGCATATTTGTGTCTAGATGCCTATTAAAATGGTTATGTTTTTCTTTGCAGGGACTTGATAGAGCCATTGTAGATTTATGTCTGGATGCTGAGCATAGGTTTTGTGCTAGAAATGTTTATGTGAATTGGCATAAAAGAGGGAATAAAGGGTAAGAGATAAAGGAGCACTTTTGGAAAATTGCAAAATCCTTCACAGTAAGGGAATTTGAAGAAAATCTAGATAAGCTAAGAGCCAAAAAGGAAAGGTTAGCAAGACTTATACACCAATTCAGCAATGGTACAGGGCTTTCCAAAGGGAAGATTCTACAGTTGAGTTGGTTGACAATAACTTATGTGAGACATTCAATAAGACTCTAGTTGATACAAGGAAAATGTCAGTTTTAGGGTTATTTAAGCAAATTATAAGAGAAATGATGAAAAGAATTGTCAAAAAAAGAAAAGAAGCTGCCAAGTGGAAAGAAAATTTAGGGTTAAGAATATGGGAAGCTATTGATAAGAGTGCCATGATTGCTCAACATTGTTCAGTACATCATAATGGAGAAGGAGGGTAAAAGGTTGATCATGGTGAGAATAGATATATGGTGAGGCTTTGGAACAAAATATGCTCTTGTAGGAGATATACCTTCTCTGGCATTCCTTGTGCATATGCCATACGTGCTATCAAAGACAAGAGGGTTAATATTAAAGAGTTCACTTCAAGTTGGTTATGGAAAAGTAAATATGCCAAAGCATATGGAAAGGCTATTCAACTTATGCCTGGTATGAAGGACTAACCCATTAGCAATGAAGAAATTGTTAGGCCAGCAGAAATCAAACAAGGACCTAGTAGGCCCAAAATAGCTAGAAAAAGAGTGTTGATGAGCCTCAAAAGAATACAAAAGTGACTAAAAAGCAAAATGTTGACTGTGTGTCCAGGAGGGGAATGATCATGACATGTAGTCACTGCCATATAGAAGGACACAACAAAAGGCGCTGTCTTTGAAAGGGCAGAGAGGTAATTTCTATGTTGTTTTGGCTTTTCTATGGTACAAGTAAGATTCTTTTCCAAAGTAGTGGAAATCTGATAGGTTTTTTTGTTTCATTTTCACTGTTATTAATAGTAGGTTTTAGCCCAGTTTCAAAATCCTCACCCAAATTAGTCAACTCATTTCCAAATGGATCAAAACATAACCAACTCACAGTCAACCCCAGAAAACATATCCACAGTTTAAAACAACACTGAGATCCTAGTAAATGCCTCTGCATTTGCATTTAACAATGCTGAAAGGGGAAAGAAAGGTATAAGAAGAGCAAATGCCTCACCTTCTGTCTTTGTCTCTACTACCGTGTCTGTATCTGTTGGTGCCATAAATACTTCAAGTACTACCAACACCTCAAGTACTGGTCATGTATGTGGAAGTGCAAATGCAACAACCTTAGTTGTTCTCCCAACACCTGGAGGTGCTTCAGAAACAACAAATATTTCTACATCTTCAAAGGCCACCACTAAAAAGACCACAAAAGGGAGAAGAGGGCCTGGTTATGGTGTTGCAGATTATGGAAGCATAATGAGGATATTTGGTGCTGACAGATTTAGCCCAAATTCTCAAGAGAAAATTTTAGAAAAAAGGCTTGTCACATACTCTTCTCTTCAACAAGAAGCAAATAGGAAGTTCAAGAAACAGATGGAAGGGATGGGGATATAAACAATTCAAACTACAGGGTCGCATATGCTAAATGTAAGTGTTAAATATTTGCAATCTTATTAAACATTAATTAAGTGATACAACTTATGTTAACAATGTTTGCATTTTATCTACAGCCTGGAAGGCGAAGTCAGGGATTACTAAACCTTGGGTAGAAATCAAAAAGGAGCAAGCCAGCTGTTATTGGGCATGTGATTCCAAGTCAAGAAAGTCAAACTACACCTTCAAAGGGAAAAGAGAAAATGTAAACTAAACTGTTTGTTAGTGAACTAATCAATTTTGTGATATTTGTGTATTGAATAAGAAACTAAAACTACATCTTCAATGTACATACCTTATATCCACCAATTTTGTGATACTGAACAATGGTTGAGAGATTAGATATCTATTGAGAGGTTGGATATCAATTGAATGTAAAGATCTTGTTGGCATTTTCATGTTATTATATCAATAAATGCAATGACTACCAATTTAGTGTGAATTGCTTTTCTTTTAAGGTTTTTTCCTTTTTGTTGAAGTTCATAAATGCTAGATGATGAAACTGTATTTTTTTTTGTATGTCACAAAAAAATTTCGCTAAGCTCAATTGCATTTACACTAGATGTACATTGTTAATACAAAGAGTAACCAAGTGAACAATTAACCCCATAATTTTACAACATATAATTCCTAAATGTCACAAGCATAATATGGTTCCAGATGTTGAAACATCAAAAAATTGCACTTTCCAATATCAGGTAAGCTCAATTACATTTAGACACCATTTTAGTACATAAAACCATTTCCATGTAAGGCTTTAAACATACAACTATTGCCTAAATTGCCCTCATTATTTAGGCTAACAAACATAAGCAAAACTACTAAACACCAGCTAAAACAAGCTATAAATCTCTAGCACTTTGCTAAATGTGTTTCATTACTACTCCTCATGGCATCTAACTCATTCTTCAACTTCAAATTTTCTACAATAATTTCGGCTTGCAAAACATCTACTGCATTCTTTCTTAACTATACCACTTCAGCCTTTAATAGATTACTTTGACGGTATAACATCTTCTCTTTGTTTTTCAGCTCTAAAATAATTTGTCTTGCTCTTGAAGAAAATATTTGATTATGTCATTCATGAAATCCATAAACATTTTCACTCTACCATCAAAGAACAAACAGCAATTCGATAATGAAAAATAAGAACATATTTATATAAAACAACATAAAAGTACGAAAATTACCGAAAAAAGTCAACAACCATAAAACCTTCTTCTTAGATTTTCATCAGTCCATGAAGTCCATCTAAGTTCTTTTAAGTTATAGTAACAATAGTTAGCTTGTTCGTTATAGTCCCATTCAACTGGGTAAGTTGAAGAAATCAGCTTGTATGACCTCGAATTAGAACGTGTTCCTCTACTGCCAAGGATGAAATTTTCATTAAAAAAAAATTACAACCAAGAAAACAACAAACTGAATCCTCTAATTAATCTCGTTACCTTAAAGAACTACTAATTGAGCTCATTCTCAAATATTCCCAACTGATGTCTTAAAAAATGTAGTTTAAACCCCTAATCTACCTTTTCATCTAATAGGTAAATTACAATGCTGTAATTTTGATTGTGCACCCACTGATAGCTAAATGATGTCTACAAAACTAAATTTGTATTCTACTAGGAATCTGCATCTCTTTCATGAATAACATACTTTATCTTAAACCTAACGAATAAAGATAAACAAAACATAGATAAGCACCAAAGGAGCTAAACCAAGTGATGTAAATCATATTCTACATACAATATGAAGTAGATGGGGAAGAGAAGACTTGATTATATCCTACATTCAAAAAAATTGTATTCTACACACTATTTAGCCCTATAACCAAACCCATTTAAAGAAGAAAAATTAAATTACCTAAATTACATTGTTAACAAAATTTTCCATAAAAAGGGAAAAAGGGGAAAGGAATAAAGTGAAGATTCAAACACCAAAAATTATTTACAAAAATTAGAAGGGAGCCTGAGTTATTACATACTTGGGGCCTCTATCAGAATACTCATGTAACATCCTGTTTCCGTATAACGGGTTGAATTATAGAAACGGGTACACGTGAGAAATTAGGGAAAACACATCTCATGCTCATGCAT
>JAOQMS010000006.1:30376277-30395285 GCA_027563885.1 Erythroxylum longipes
CACACACACACACACACACACACACACACACACACACACACACACACACACACACACACACACACACACACACATATGTGAATGATTGAATAATCATATGATTGACAACTTAATGATGTGTGAAATATGTGTGTATTGTATGAAGATAGATACATAAGTTGATCGTCAACATCCATACATTATTTGATCATCAAGGCAATAGCTTATTTAGAGCGTGCTGTGAGTTTACCTAGATGTGTAAACTCAATTATATGTGTTTATGTATGATATGTATGCTGAATATGAAATGTGAGAATAATTGAATGTGAAATTCTAGGATGAATATGAAATGCGTGAGCAATTGAACATGAATTGTCAGACTTAGATCTGATGAATTTGATACATGTGACAGAAGCACATAGGAATGGAAGGTAAATGAAATATGTATGATCAGATAAAAGAGTTACGACTGGATTGACCAACGTGAAAAAGAACTTTAATCTCAGGAATGTGGACAAAGAGTCAAAGGCTCAATTATGACTGAGTCCGATATCCACCATAGGTACGAGATAGTAAATAAAATGAGCCTAGAATCCAAAACGAATATGAGATAGTAAATAGGCGCTCGGTCACAATAAAGTAAATATGAATGGAGTCACATGTGCATTTGCATATATATCCTTATATGTATCATATCACTGAATTAAAATGAATTACTGAATTGTTTGAAATACAGTTGAAAAGTAAATGAGGAAGAGTTGTGATATGAAATGTTAGCTTACCTGATATACTTATGAAAGTATGATAATATTGAAGGACTTAATAAGGTATGATGAAATGTGATGTGATATTCAATACTAGATGATACATAATACTTTTTGAATTAGGATATGACTTGTCTCTGTGTATCTGACTTGAGCGAATACATCGATGATGGTTCACTCACTGAGTTCGCAAACTCATCAAAATTGCAACAATGATTTTTTAGGTTCAAAGGAGATCTAGTTAGACTAATTGGAGTATAGCTACTGCAATTAGACATGAGTTAGTGGCCGGGATCGGTTGTATCTGCAGATGTCTCTATTCATTATGCATCAAGAATAGTATTTTTCACCTATTGTCAAATGTATATGTGAACTCTGAAGTGTAATGACATTTATGATTTAATATGATTGTGAATGAAATGATTCAAAATGAATGCTTGAAATTCTTTTGATATGTGATGCCTTAAAATGTGGTAATGCGATCGTCTTAACATACCATCCTCATAGAGTATGGTATCAAATAATTGTCAATACGTTCAGGCATATGCTATATGAGAGTGGTATGTTACACCTATCTCTTTGACCAACTTGTTCTCCATTAAATTTGAATTGCTCCATGTTGTTTTCTCCTAAGAAGCAATCAGCTGCGATACAGCTCTATTGTCCACATGACTCATATTCGTGCTGCATTGTTATGACTGGAGAGGAAGAGGTGGCTTTTAGGCTATTCAATTGCTTATTTAGGTTGTCAATCTCAGCTTGTAATGTTGTTATTGAATTTGCAGCAACAATCATTCCTCCTAGGTCCCAAAAGGTTGACTACTTTCTGCTTCATTTTAAGGTCCAAACACAACTAGTGTATGTCATGTCTTCTAACAGATCGTGTGCTACGTCAACTTTTTTCCTCATAAATGATCCTTTAGTAGCTACGTCTGTGGTGCTCCTTATTGGTGGATTAACTCCAGTGTAGAAAGTTTGCAATATGAATTTGTTGGGTAGGTTATAATGAGGACAACTTCTTTGCAACTCCTTATACCTCTCCCACGCTTCATATAAAGACTCCCCGTCATTTTGCTGGAAATTAATAATTTCCTTTATTAGTCTTGTTGTCTTGTTTAGTGGGAAATACTTATCTAGAAAAACTTGAACCAACTACTCCCAAGTTGTGATATTAGATGGGTGAAGAGAATTTAACCAGGCCTTGGCTCGATCCCTAAGTGTAAAGGGAAAGAGCCTCATCCTAACAACATCCTTCAACATCCCAATATATTGGAAGGTGTCACAAATTTCTAAGAAATCAGCTAAATGAGCATGGGGATCCTCATTGGCTAACCCGCAAAATTGCATGTTGGTTCGCAACATATTTAGCGGTAATGGTTTAATCTCGAACATATTCGCTTGTATCGGTGGCCACGTAATCCCTTAATGATAGGCATTGACCTGTGGCCTCATGACGTCTATAAGGGTCCGTCGTTCTCCATGATGTATTTCCTCCAACATCGTTCTTTCCATCTCTTTTTAGCGTTCAACTCTTATTCCTCATTGTTGTCTGGTGATATCTAAGTTGATGTGTCATTTACTTTATGCCTAATTTTTTTTCCACAAAAGATGATGAAAAAGTCTTAGACTACAAGAATTAAACTAATCTACGCCTCTCCGACAACAGCACCAAAACTTGTTTAGCAATTTTTACAATTTATAAAACCCTCAATAATCTACAAGTGCACAGGTCGTACTTTGTAGTATTGAAGGGTCGATCCCACGAGGAAGGTACTAGCCTAATCTAAGTCATCTAAAGCTCAAAGAAAAGAATGAAAAAAGGAAATAAAAGCTGCATAAGTGAACACAGAAAGTAAATATGAGAATTTAATTAAAGAATTCAACAAAACATAATTAAATTGAGCAATCACACAAGTCACAATGGAAATCCGTCAAGAGAGTTAATCAAGTTATAAGAGAGGGATTTTACCTATCATTAATGTTAATCTAGCGATTTATAAGTTTATGGGGTGTTGGTTCTAGACGATCGTATTGTTGATTACTCTCTATTAAGTTATAACTAGTAAACTATAAAATGTAAACCCTAATCGAATTATGGAACTTGAAATCTCTCAATTCACAAATTGCCCACAATTCTAATTAGTTCTAAAGCTCTCTCATAAATAATCAAGTCTCACACGGGATCTCTCTCTGTAAAATTACCGACTAGATTGATTAAGTGGTCAATTAGATTGTCTAACTCTTATTAATCCGATCTAATCATTTTTATCTGTCTCACACTCTTGATTTGTTACTGAAACATGCAATTACATTAATTGATCACAACACCCTAAACAACAAACAAAAAAATAACTAAATCAACATTAACTCAAAGTAAAATCCCAAAGGAGAGTTTAGAACATTATCAACAACCTGAAATCCATTTCTATACAATCTATCTCAACTTTATACATTTAAATGAAAAAGTAAATGAAGAGAAAATGGAATTTAGGTTGGACAAATCGGGAAGGCAGCGGCGTCGAGATACCACCTGATCCGGGGAGTAGAGACGTTGGGATCCACTTCTTCTTATCCTTTTCCTCTCTCTCTCTTCTTTTTCTCTCCCTTTAGGGTTTCCAAGAGTTGCTGAATGTAAAGCTCCTTCTTTTTGTTCTTGTTGTTCTATTTATGTTTAGGTTGAACTAGGGTTTTTCAAAGTCCGAAAGGTCCAAAAATCCGTCGAAACGTAAAGTTTAGAAGTGGCTATGCATCTGCCCACGCAGGCCATGACAGTGACCCTACAGGCCACGATCGGGGCCTATGTCAAGCCTTTCTATCACGATCGTGGCCTATGCCATGCAATTGGCCCCAATTTGCTCCGAAACTCCTCCATTCTTTGATCTTTACCCTAAAAAACTACCAAGCATGTCAAAGTATCTCAAAAATATCATATTTAAGCTCAAAGGATTGTTTTAAGCCATAAAACACTTAAAACACAAATAAATCACAAACTAACACAATTCTACCCTAAACACATACTAAACAATCGAATAAACGGCTAAACACATATCAAAATATACCCTAAAACATGATGCATTTCACACCTATCACATATAGAGTATGGTCAACATAATTGCTAAGACAGTAACTGCAAAACAAGCTTATAAGCTCATCATGCCATTTAACTCTTAAGGGATAGAAAAAGATCTATTTGGCCTTAATTATAATAAAACATTAGGTTCTAATAGGTTAAATGCATTTTTCTATAAGGAATCTTAAATCATAATAAAGGCACATATCAATAAAGTTATTCTATAATTCTTTCACTTAGGTAAATGTTAAAGCAATTTAACAAAAATCACATTTTAATCGCTCAAATTCCTCAAGCCTATAGCCTATTATAACATTATATACAAGATAATATCTAAAATCTTTGTCGCAGTGATGAATATAGTTCTGTATTCTTTTATTTCCAAATCTTAATGTGCTTACATAAAGGAAAGGAACAGAGGATACAATATCTTATTAGCTTAAGGGATTCTTAAAAGTCACTAAAGAAAGGATTCCATTAAGAGTTGTGCCATGAAAATTGATTTTCAAAAAGATTTTAATTCAATCAATTGGGAATTTACACTACACTCATTAATGACTTTTAGATTTCCAAAAAATTTATCATATGGATAGAATAATGCATCATAACTGTTTCCTTCAATGTCATGGTGAATGGTGAACCTTTTAAGTGTTTAAAGGAGGGAGAGGAGTCAAACAAGGTGAGCATTTTTCACCTTACCTATTCTTAATTTGTGTACAAGTGTTGAGTAGGCTCATATACCACAAAATTAGAATGGATCCTTCCTTCAAATTTCACAACAAATACACTAAACAAAGTATCTTCAATCTATCTTTTATAGATATTTTACTCATATTTTGAAAGCAGATGATAACTTAGTTAGAATCCTAATAAATCCTTTAAACATTTAGTAGAATGTTAAGCCTCTATATCAATAGAGATAAGAGTTATATACTGGTCTCTGTTGGATCAAACTCTCAAGCATAATGGCTTTCTAATATCACTAGTGTAAAGTTGGGAACTCTCACATTAAAATACCTAAGAATTTTTATTATTGATAAAAATACTAACATATTGAGACTATCAACCCTTATTTAACATATTCCATAGAAAAATTGGCCATTAGTTTAACAAAAGCTTGTCCTATATTTGGAGATTATAACTTTTTAGATCCCCTTTAAACATCCTTCATGTTTATTGGATTTTTCATATAGCTCTACCTTAGAACATCATAAATGTATTACAAAGAATTATAAGAAACTTTCATAAATAGGGGATGCTTACAAAAAACTTTTTCAAAGTCTAATAGGATGACATTAGGATGCCAAAAATGGGACAGGGGGATTTGGTGTTTTACCAATTGAAAATCATTAATACGTTTACTTACTAAAATAATTTGGAGCATACTACTGATAGGGAAACCCTTTGGGTGTAACAGGTTCACTCACATTATTTATAGAATCAATGCCTGTGAGAAATCAAAGCATGGTGGACTCTTTTTAGAGTATGTTATAAATTCTTAGGCTAATGGACAAAATTTATGGAGAAATTAAGAAGAAAATTAGGAATGAAGAAAGAGCTTAGCTTTGATTTAACAACTAGAGTGAAATTGTCCCTTTATTTATTATACTAAAAGCATTCTAATCAAAGCACATACTAAATCTAAAAGCTAAAGTCAAATGATATTATAAAGGGTAATGAATGACATATCAATTTTAGAAGCTTCTACATTATTCAAAAGAATTTACCAATAAACAACCATAATCAACAAGTGAAGGATACTATAAATTAGCAAAGACAATATTTTGGAAAACTCATAAATAATTCTTGCTATTAGGTGTTTAGAAATCTAAGAGCAAAGGTGCATTGAAGAAAACTGATTAGGTGTTTAGAAATCTAAGAGCAAAGGTGCATTGAAGAAAACTGATATAGTGTAAGCAAATCTCCCTAAGTTATCCTTTATTATATGGCTTGCCATTAGGAATAGGCTAAGTACTCTAGATATAATTAAAGGTCTCATTAACTCAAATTCATTTTGTAAAATTTATAATGTTGAACTTGAACATAAAGTTCTGATCTTTTTCAAATGTAAATACTCCAAAGGATTATGGTTAATAATTTAGGGTCTAAGCATTCATCACTACAATATAGAGGACTGGGAGCAAATAGTCACTTCGGAATCTAAAAGAAAACATATAGAAAATAAGATTGCAACCTATTTAAGCTAGTAATAAGCTTAGCAGTTTATACCATATAAAGAGAAAGGAATGAAAGGACTTCCATAAACAAATGCTTGGATAAGTGAACCTTCTATTGAAGCATAATAGAATGGAGAAGTGAAATTTCCTAGCCAACATCAACCTTATTTTGGTGATTATGAGCATGTTAAGAAGATGGATAATTGAATGAAGTTTATGATAGGTGCTTAATTGATGATACATTTAATCCATTAAACTTTGTGATTAATGCCTTAAAATGCTTAGGATACTCACTTTAGCTTATATTTGATTTTAGGTACATTTTGGAAGTAAAGGAACTAAAGTGACCGGAAAGCATACTTATTGAGTCATCTTCTAAATTAAGTACATTTTGGAAGTGAAGGAACTAAAGTGACCGGAAAGCGTACTTATTGAGTCATCTTCTCAATGTTCATACTCTATTGTCTTCATAGAGTAAGAAGAAGAAAAGGATTAAAAGAAAAAAAGAGACAAATAGAGTAAAAAATAGACAGTACACAATTAAATAGACAGTGGACAACACAAAATTACATGGACAGTTGTCTTAACCTAGTTGCACATTCTTTTTAACTTAGCTTTTTAAGGTATAAAGGATTTATGTGTGACGGTAAAGTGGGGAGGCTGAAAAGGGAATAGGACAAAATTCACATGCATCACGTTATCAAGAAGCCACCTGTCCCATTTCCTTAAAAACGTAGCTTTTGGAATATATGAAAAATGTAACATCCTGTTCCTATATTAAGGGTTAGAGCCCGGGAATACCATACATGAGAGATAACAATGAGGGATTAGAAAAATGCATTTCATACTCATACATAAAATAGCATCATGTACGTGACATTGATTATTGCACACAGTACAAAAATGTGTTCATGCACTCAATTAACATTTTTGGGTATAAATGATTGATTTAATGTAATTATGATGTGGATAGTGAATATTTTGTTCTGAAAATTGAGTTGGTGTATTTTATTAGTGATTTAGAATTTTTGGTGAAATTTGAGAATTGTTTTTGAAATTTTGGGAAATTTTGGACTTAAAAAAATGCCAAGTGGCGAAACAATTGATGAATAGTGGCAGAAATAAGTGTCAGATGGTAATAGAAATTTTTATGAATGACATTGGGATTTAATGACATATTTCATTGAAAATTGGGAGTTAATTGGATTAGAAAATTAGAAATAAATAGACTAGTTGTTAAAGGAGGGACAAAGGAAAGTATGAAAAAGTGACATGTGGCAAGTGACATGTGTCAACACCACTTGTTTTACCCAAGATATTTTTATCTTGCAAGACTATCTCTACTTGTCCTTCATTTGGACAAAGCTCGTTTTCTTCTTCTCTCTATATTTTTTCTTCATCTCTTTTATTCTTCTTTTCTTCCATCCATATACGACACTCTCTTCTTACAACCCTCATAATCTTTGATTTTCCTCAACTCCTTTACTTTGTTTCTTCAAGCTTCTTTTTGTCTTCTTCCTCTTTGATGCCAAAAACCTAGCTCATTCCTCTTTAAGTGGTAATGATCATATGAAGATGGAAAGATAGGGTTGAGTGTGGTTTGAAGATTTTGAAGCTTAAACAAGTAAATAGCATGTTATTCTTCTTAAATTGTTGAGTGAAACATGCATGATGATAGTTAGATGTTGAAAGATCATCAAATGGGGATGAAAACATGTTAAAACGTGGATGAGAAAATGAAAGTATTGAATTTGTGTTTATGATGATTAATGATTCATAAATTGATATAGAGATGATTTGGAGTTAGAATGAGTTCTAAAATGGGGTTGAAAGAAGTCCAGAAATATTGATTTATTAATGAATGTTATATGTTTTGTTTTTGGGTTAATGATCAAACATAGATCATGAATTGTTGTGTATGATATTGAGTTGCAATGGAAGTGGAAATGAAGAGGAAATAATGAGGACATGAATTAGAAATGATATACTTAGTAAAAGAGATGAATTAGGATGAAAATGAAGTTAAAGGTGTGTTGAAATATGCTAGATGGAGTGTTTTTACTGAACATGCTAGATGGAGTGTTTTTACTGAACATACTTTCATATTTTTGCCATATATTGCATTGTAGACATCCAAATGGGATTATTTTTTATTTATATTAAACTAGAGATGAATTAATACAATTTTCATGAAGAAATCGAGTTTTAATTCTGCTTCTAAGAGTTTTGAAATTTGTCTTGAAGTTGAGTTTTGAATTATGTCTCTATTTCTGAACAGCATGTAGTAAATTGTGCATAACTTGCAGTTTACCAGGCAAAATTGTATGAAATTAGGATATTTAGAAACTTAAGACATATATAAAAAATTGTTTAGAATAAGGTATTGCCTAAAAACCTCATTTTCTAGGTCATAATGGTCATACAAAACTGACCTGAAAAATAGAGTTGGAAAAGCTAGAAAAGGAGTTTTGTTTACTGCTTTCTGTGAAAGTTCGCTGCGGCCAACTCTTTGGTTCGCCACAGCCAACTTGTAGGATTTCTCTCGAGAAAATTTTGCCGTGGCCAACTCCTTGGTTCTCTGCGGCCAACTCGCAAGATATTACGAGGATTCCTTTCGGGAAGAGTTCGCCGCGGCCAACTCCTCTTCACAACTAAAACATGCTCCGATATTTTGATCATAACTTTTTCTATAGTTATTCAAATGGAGTGATTCTTCATTTGAAATAAACTAGATACATAAGGATACAATTTTATGAAGAAATTGAATTTTAAATTTGTCTCTATAATTCCAGAATCTGACTTAAAGATTAGCACATAATACTGTCTCAGTTTAAGAATAGTCCGAAGTATTTGGAGTATAACTTTTGGATTACTAAACCAAATTGAATGATTTTGGTGTCATTAGAAACTTAAGAAATAGGAGAACAATTTGCTAGAATAAATTTTTGCTAAATTACTGCATTTTTCTTGTTAGAGTGATCATGGAAAATTGACCTGAAAGTTTGGAATTTTGGAAATGTTATAAGAAGAATTGAGAGTTGGATACTGTGAAGAGCAACAATGCTAAAAGTGAAATGACGAGTAATTGAGTTATAAAATGAGATGTAGATTAAATGTGAAATTTGATAATATACTTGGGACTATTATTGAGCATGCATTGTACATATTCCATATACACATTTTTACTTAAATGAATACTTAAGATTGTGTAAAGTTGTAATGCGTGTGCAATGTGGGTATTGCATAATGTTGATGTGCAGGAAAAATGTCCGCATCCAGACGTTTCTGAATCATGAAAGCTATTACTAATCTGGAGCGTACTGTGAGTTGACTTAGATGGTCTTACTTATTAATTGTTCTATTTGTATTATGTATTGAATGATTATGCAATGTGAATATGATTGATATGAATGTGATTTGCTTATGTTGATGCCGGACAATGAAGGTCCAAGACTTGATGTATGAATGTGATATTAAAGTGCTACTTGTATGCAAATGTGACGAAATAATCATTGCTTAACAAATTATGTTGAATGCCGGACTAAAGTCCGATGATAAATGTGATCTGAATGCGAATATACATATGAATGAAAAAAAAGTGATTCTCAACTTAAATGTTGAATGTCGGACTAAGGTCCGATAATATGTGAAAGTGACTGATTGATCATATATGATTGATGCATTCCATTACATGAATGCATGAAACATAAAGGAAGTTGTGATCGGAGTAGCCACCACAAAAGAGCTTAAAGCTCAGAATGTGAAAAAGGAGCTTAAAGTTCAGATTGTGAAAAAGAGCTTAAAGCTCAGAAAGTGTATAAGAGCCAAAGGCTCACTATGTAAAATGAGCCTGGTATCTCCAATGGATACGGGACAATTATTAATGAGCCAGGTATCCACAATGGATACAGGACAGTTATAGGAACTTGGTCACAACAAAGTAATAAATGAAAGTGAGTCTCACGTGCATTGCATTATAAGTAATATGTGTATTTTTTTTAAATGATCAATTTGACTGCCCTGAAGTGTGAATTATATGTGTTATGTGATTAAGTGAGCTATCGAGGATGGTTACTCATTGAGTTTGCAAAACTCACCCAAAGTTTGAAATATTTTTCAGGCTCAGAAGAGTTACCCCGTTAGGTTAACGGGAGTATAGCCACTACACCCAAGCAAGAGATAGAGGTCAGGATTAGTTCACGTCTGTATTTGCACTTTCTTATTTTGTATCAATTTGTATATTCCACGATTTTTGTACAATGTGTATTTGAACATTATGTCTATAATAACTTTTCAAATGGGAAATTTTTGTAAATGAATTTGTGATGTAATAACAATTATGAATTTAAGTGTTTTGTATGCATAATGGGCCTTAGTGACTAATGAAATTCGGATGATTTGTGAAACGATTGTAACCCTTGTGATTGAAAAGGTTTATGAATAAAGTGGGCCTAGTTGATTATTGATTTCTGTATATGTTTGTGTAAAAAAAAATTGTACTGAGTTTCAAGTGTTTTTTTATTCTAGCATGCTACCCTCACAGGGTACATGTCTTGTAAGAGTGGTGTGCTACAAAAAATGATATATGTGATGATTGGGAGAGGAATAACGAAAATAAGGGGGAAAAATGGGATACACGCCACCTTCCCAATTCATTTAAAACCTACCTTTTAGAATATATGAAGGAGGGTGACAACTGGAGCAAAGAGGATGGTTTTTTGGGCAGAAATTGAAGGCAAGGAATGGGAGAAAGGAGTAGCTTTCACATTTGAATAACTTGGTATATTATTAAAAAGAGAAATGGGTGACGACAGGGTTTTGGAGAGAAAAAACAATCAGACCTGATTCTTCTTCATTTCTGGTCGGTTCTCAGCAATAATGGAGAGATTATTGGCTGATGCTTGGAGTTTGATTGAGAAGATAGAGGGCTAACTCACCCGATGCTATTTCGAAGGTACAGTTGACACCAAAGAGCACATTAAAGCATATGTCATTGTGTATCTTTTTCTTAACCTCTTTTTCTGACTGTTTATGTGATCTTGAGATTAATGATTAGGCATTATGTAAGAATGCATTTGATGCTCTATTGAATCGTTTTTCATGAAAACCCATTGTTAGAATTTGAATATGATACATAATGGTCATGTTTGAAGTCGTATGTGGCAACTAATGGTATTAATTCGTTAAGGATAACGTAACATAAGTTAAATAGTTCGAACTTGTGTGATTATTGCTTAGATTAGTCTTTTTTCTCATTCATATTATGGTTGTCTGATTAAACTTAGAAAGTTATTTCTAGGTTATCCAATATTTAGGGTTAATTAACAAGCTCTTCTTAATTAATTACAACCTAAAGAAAAACTGGAATTAATAGAGCTTGTTGTTAATTCACGATTAATAGACTAAAGAGAGGTGTGAAGAAGATAATTCAATGACAAATGTGAAATTATGCTTAGGCTGAGTTAAATCAAAGAACCGGATTTCAAACCATTAATCAATTTTATCACTTTGCTATTGTTTACATTGAGTTGTTTTTACATATTTAATTTTGCATTGTTTTCTAATTTATATCGAACCAAACCCTCCCGCTTGTTTTACATATACGTAGAATTTAGGAAAGTTATTAGAATTAATCTCTATGAGATCGACCTAGATTCACTACTGTTATAGTAGTAGGTTTAGTCTATTTTATGTAGTGTTACGACGTACTACACGAGTTTATAAGGAAAGAAATAAATTAGAGCTAGTATATACAATAGAAGCTAAAATGTGTTAAGAAGTTATAGCTATGAATGGAAAATAGCTAACATATTTCTAGGCTATACTGGATTTACAGCTCCAATTGCAATAGAAGAGTATCTTCCAAGTCACAAAACATATCTTTCCATGATAAAATATTTAAGGAAGAGTAGATTCCAAATTTCAGCTGTAGTTTACTTTAGCTTCACTTACTATAAACAATTTTTGTCTTATATGAACATTTGAGCCCTGTACTAAGATATAACTCCTTTATGAGCATATTCTTCAATATGATTTCTTTAATTTCAAAAGAGTACATATGAATAATTCACAACAAAACTTAGGCCTTTCATTTAATCAATGAAATCAATCTAAAATAATAGTTTTAAGCTTCATCCTATCTAGATTTATATTCCAGTTTGTTTTATGCATAAACAAAGAAAAACAATAGTAATGAAAACTTGGTGTTAAATTTGAATAGATCATGCAGACTAACATACATCTGTGGCTTTGCACATGATGTACTTATTGAGTACTGAACCACTCAACTATTGAGTTATCTAGCTAACTGAATTGACAAACCTTTATGTTTTGATTAGGCCACAACAGAAATAAAAAGGGTGTGGTTGTTGATGTTTATGTTTATGTTGAGCTACCTGAGGAGATATCAATTATGAAATTTGATATCAACCTTGAGCTTATTGAAGATGTTGTGAAGATTAGATATGCGTGGAAAATCTCCTATACTAAACCAATAAAAATTTGAGAGCTAATTGACAAATTCTTCAAAAAAAAAAAATAGCATTGAGGAACTAATGGGTGAAGCTCAAGTTCAGAGTCGTACTGGAGACATTAGTGAAGACACTCATAACTTGATAGCTAATGAAAAGTATAATATTGATTGTGTTGATCATGTCATAGACACTAATAATCCTATAGAAAGGATAAAAGTAGTAACTCTCGCTGTAAAGGAAAATGCAATTGAAGTCGTTGCACCTGAAGTGGTAATCACAACTTAAGCACCGACTATTAAAGTTGATTGAGATAAGAAGATTTAGTAAAAAGAAGAATACGTCTTCTTTTAATTCTTAATGTCAATATGTTCATGGAACATTAAGGATTTGAATTCTCCTAAAAAAAAGCAAGTAATCAGAGACTTTATTATTGAAAATAAGCCCTTTTTTATGGGTGTCCTTTAAACCAAAATAAAGAACATCAATAACCTCCTGTCTTTTTTGCCTAACAGCTGGAGGTCTACTTCTAATCAAGATTTTCCTCCCGGTGGAAGGATTATAGTAATCTATAATAGTGATAATTGATTCCACCATTACTAACCAATTGATCCATTCAGAAGTATTTTCTAAACAAGTTTATAAAGTCTTGATATTTCTGTCATATATGCTCTCAATCATGGCTCTTAGGCCTCTAATTCCTCAATAGAGCAGAGAAGGAGATGATGAGATACGAATGTCACAAGAAAGGCTTTAAGAGAGACAAATAGTTTTAAGGGTTTTAGAACTTTTTTCAATTTAAATATAACCTCTAGAAGTGGATGGTCTAGATTCTTGTTGAGGTTGATCCAATGGTCGTAACTCTACCAATAAAATTGACATTGCGTCTTTTCGCCAATGGGAAGCATACACATCGAGTCAAGGTTAGCACTCAAATTAAAGTTGGGCACGTAAGTGATATCATGTCTTTACGCTACGTATGGTTACTGTCTCCGTGGGTGGAGACAGATAACAAAACATAAAAATCTTGTGTCTAACAGTGTTTAGTTGCAGACACTGCCTATTTTTGTTCTGTCTCCAATTCACAAAAACATAAATTTTTTGTTCCTTCCAAAACTATGGCACAACTTTCTTGTTCCTATCACAGAAACAAAATAATCGGACTGTTGGACAAAAATACCCCCATATTATTACTATAAATAGTAAAAAAAGACATTCTTAATAAAATATAAAGCTTGAATGTATCTTTAACCTATTATGTAATTAATTCCATAAATGCTTAGATGTTTTATTAAATTATTATGTACTCGAATTTTTAACTTGTAGGATTTTTTTATTTAATAACTCATTTCATTAAATTTTTAGGTTTCTTATTTCATTAAATATTTAAGTTCTTCATTTTATCTCATCGTAATTAAAAATACAAATACAATTAAAAAATATTTATATAATTAAAAAAATATTTATGTAATTTATTTTATTGTTAACTTATACAAATTTTTTACTATTCAATAGCTCATTTTATTAAAGTTTTAGGTTCCTCATTTTTTAAATTTCTTATTTATAGATACAATTAAAAAAATACTAATACAAATTATTCGTTTTAAAATAATCAATGAATTACATATTTCCAATCATATTATACTACAGGGGTACTTTAGTCATTGACACTATTTTTTATGTTCTGTCAACTGCAACCAAACACATTTCTGTTTTCGAGACACACAGTTTTATCTGTTTTATCCATTATACTAAACACCTCATTATCTTTAATTTTTATTCTATTCTGTCTCTAAATTTATATTTCATTCTGTCCAATATATGAATCACAATATCCATACGCAGCCTTACAAAACCACACGAGCTCTTTGATTGCCAGGCGGATATTGGCTCTCCTGCGGATGAACTTACCGGAGGTGGTCGTCTGGTACACTAAACTACACATAATAAAGACGATTTGGCAGATAAGATAAAAGTATTCTTGGAAGGTAATCATCGCCGTATTGACCACGTGGACCAATCAAGAGCTGGTTATGTGCACAGGATAACAACAATTTCAAAACGAAGTTGCATTGCCCAACGTGGAGGACTGCGTTGTATCTGCTAAGGTTAGCCACGTCGGATCACACGAAATTCTTCAAGAAGCCTAACATTTTGGTCCACTGTTTTTGTATTTTATAAGTTCGATAGCTTAGAATGAATAGCGCGATTTACGATGATACACCAATAACCAAGGATTGTTCACTGTGCTTAGTTGTAGAGGATCCAGCATTATAAGTTTGCGTTGTCGTTTTAAGTGTAGCGGCCTATCTCGTGCGCATCTATCAGTTCACTGTTTCAAAAGTTGCCACATGAGCAGGCAAAAGTCAATATTATAATCAGAGGGCCACGATTTATTAAACGGTCTAAATTTAACCAAAACATAGGGGCAAGCATTTTCCAACACGAACTTCCTTTTAGCACCCACTGCTTTCATAACGAGCTTCACAGGAACTTTAATTAAAAATGGCCATAAAATAGAATTTAAACCAAATTAAAAGATGTGTTTTTCATATCAAAAACTAATAGACCTAAAAGTATTTTTTTTTCCTTTTCTTGCTTTTGTAATTTTAAAGATGTTTGAAAAATAAATTGAACTTTTAGTAAAAATTGAAAAGAACAAATACAAAAAAAAAATTTCTTCATTCATTTCTTTAGTCCTAAAACGGATGTGCTCTTTTTAAAGTGGGCTGGTCCAATAAAATTTAACAAAATATGTATTATATTTTCAAATTATTTTCTCTTTCTTTTTAATTTTTTTAGAATAATCTAAAAGAATTTAGTAACTCATTATCATCATTATCAACACTCAGTTTAAATCCCGTACTAATGCAAGATCTGGAGAAGTCTAATAATGTGCAACTTTACCCATGTATAATAAAGAGAGTGTTTCTAACAGGCTCACGTACAAATCGTATTAAGTAAACTAAACAATGGAACCTAATTCCTACCTACTTGTTCATATCTTTTCCTAGAAAATCTTGGGATATCTTAAAGATTTTTAGTTATATTATATTAAATTAAGAAAGGGTCAGAATTTGGGTGTGTTACTTTTACAGTTGTACCTTACTAAAAACAAAATCATGTCCAAATTAGATTTATACCTTGAATATATAAACTCATAGACTAAAGATAAATTATTGATAAAAATATACTATTTATTTACTTAATGTTTACTAATCAAGGTTAGGTGGGTTTGCAGTTGCAAATATTTATAATACAAAACGTAAATAAATAAGTGCTTGTACACCTTCTGCAAACTTTATTTTAGTTTTGATAATAACAAAATACTATTATTAACAAATTTTTCAAAATCGTATTAGGTTAAAATCATTTTATATTTAAAAATAAAAATGGTCCAAAGCTAATATTAATTGACCATTTAAGAGATTACGTGTGAATAACGTAGAAGATGCTTTCTTTTATGCACAACTTTTCTCTAGTCCCATAGCTCAATCTAGTCTTCGTTTTCGTTTCAGTGGTTTTTCATTTATTATTGGCTGTCGCATAGCTTCCTTTACTCCTGCTTGGGCTCGCCCATGGAGTCCCCCGATTCGGAGGGCTCCTTGGCTAAACGCAGAAGGACGAGAAAGTGGGAGGACGAAGCGCCGATCAACTTGCCGTTATCCTATAGCGCTGCAGTTACAGCAGGACCAACTGAGGATACCCCAAACACCATCACACCATGGCTCGCAGATAAACCTATTGAACTCGAGGAGGGGGACATCACTCCGATTTCCTATAAACTCGGTGGAGGCCTGACGTTGTCCACTTCATTTAAGGACAAGCTAGATCAACAATGGAGTCTCACCGTGGTTGTCAAGCTTCTGGGAAGAAGGATTGGCTTCCAACTGCTGAGCTTGCGCCTGCACACACTCTGGAAATCGACTGGACCGCTCAAAGTTGTGAACCTCGACCATGACTTTTATCTAGTTCAATTCAAGGAAGAGGTCGACTTTCTTCACTCCCTAGCAGATGGCCCTTGGATGATTTTGGGTCAGGCTCTATCGGTGCAACGATGGGAGTCCAAATTTCATCCGAAGCATGGCCAGATTACAAATGCAGTTACGTGGATACATATACTGGAGCTCCCCATTGCACGTTATCACCCAGATATTCTAACAGCTCTTGGAAATGTAGTCGGAAGAACGATGAAAATCGATGAATCTACGCTGTTAGCTCATCGAGGACGCTACGCCTGTCTTGCGGTGGAAATCGACTTGCAACAGCCATTGAAGATGGCAGTCAACCTTGATGGGAAAATTTTACAGGTTGTTTATGAAGGTCTTCCTCAACTTTGTTACCGCTGTGGCGTCGTGGGGCACGACCTCCTCGCCTGTCCGACATGACTCTGCCCTGTCGCGCCTGAGTCCTCGTCCCCTGAACAACAACCACGGATAGAGGGAGAACAGCATTTGGCTGCCGATGCACGCCCCACCGTGCCAGCTCTGGCTCCAGTCGACACACCCATCGGCTACGGCCAATGGGTACAGGTCCAACGGCGCTCGCGCCCAGCGGCTCCACGCCCATCTCCCCAACAACATCGTGTCCAACAGAAGACCGTTCCATCGAGCCGCAAACCAACGTCCTCTCAACAGGAAGGCTTGCGATTTCTGGCGCTGGAAGGATCGGACGTGATGGAGACAACACCAGCTCCAACGGCCATAAATCTCCAACGGGCCTAGCGAATGGGCCAAGGCCAACAGCTACCTTTAAACCAGGCTATTGGACCAACGTAGAACCCTAACTCTGGTCTTCTCTTCAAGGCCCAAGGACCCTCACATAATAAAAAGAAGGGGCCTAGAAGTTCCAATGCCAGCCAAATTCAGTCTACTCGGGGCGAGAGCTCTCGGGCCAGCCCACAACTAGAACAAATTTCAGCCCCTTCCACCTAGATCCAGTTGCAACCTACCCGGGCCGAAAATCACGTGGCTATTGAGATTCCCACGCATATGGAAATAATAAGCGGAAGCCCACTTAGGGAGGCCCACGAAGTTACTGGTGAGGATAACGTGCAAATTATGGATGGTGTGGAGGGGTCGAGGGCTCCAAACAAGCCGGGGAGCCTCACAACACGTACGGAACCTCACAATATACCTGAAGGACCCCCACTCATAGATGCCCGAGTACAACATGATACAATTGAGAAGCAGGCCCAGCCATCGTCAGACGCTAGGATTCCGGACTCTCCTATGGGAGGTACCTAAATTTTTAGATTTTCGTTTATGTCAATTATTATTTGGAATTGCCAAGGGGTGGGGGGCACCCGTTTCCTTATGATTATGCATAA
The DNA here is from genome assembly GCA_027563885.1 of Erythroxylum longipes. Lineage (NCBI taxonomy): Eukaryota > Viridiplantae > Streptophyta > Magnoliopsida > Malpighiales > Erythroxylaceae > Erythroxylum > Erythroxylum longipes. Next base: position 30,394,067 of record JAOQMS010000006.1, read on the forward strand.
TTACCTACGTAGTTATAAAACCGGGATCCTCATTTTGTTGGAAACCCGCATTAGTGGACCTCAGGCCCTGGCTGTCATTAGGACGTTGGGTTTCGACTACTCGTTCTGAGTCGAAACCTTAGGCTTTTCCGGGGGGATATGGATATTATGGCAGGCAGAGTACCTTGTATCTATAAATTTCGCCCACCGTCAATTTATACATACCACTATCGATACTGGCCACACTTCCTTTGCTTTTACTGCGGTGTACGCCAGTCCTCAGGTTGCTACCCAAAGGCACCTCTGGCCAACGTTAGAGGGACTTGGGAGATTCGTCAAAATTCCCTGGCTAATCGGCGGAGACTTCAATGCCAAACTGGAGCTCAATGATAAACGGGGCAGATCCAGATCTATGAGAATTGTGAATAATCACTTTCAAAAGTAGGTTCAGGACTGTAGTCTGCATGACCTGGGCTATGTTGGCTCCAAATTTACTTGGAAACGGGGATCGGTCCAAGCAAGGCTAGATCGGATTTTTAGGTTGATAGAGTGGATACACACCTTCCCGAACACAACCAATCTTCATTTACCTTTCCTAGGTTCGGACCATCGTCCTCTTTACATCCAATTTCTTCAAGGGCATGCCCTCCCGTTACGCGCCTCTACTTTTCGCTTTCATAACACATGGCTCACTCACCCTGATTTTGACGAAGTCATGGCTGCTCATTGGAATCTGACCGAGGAGTCAATCAATAAGAATCTTGCTAATTTGGCCCTCTGCCTTCAACGATGGAATTATTCAGACTTTAGGAATATCTTTTATCGGAAGCAACGCCTGTTAGCTAGATTATAGGGTATCCAACTAGCTATGACTCGTGATTCTTGGGAGGACTTGTTAGTGTTGAAGGACAAGTTGAGCAGGGAATTGTTGCAGGTGTTAAGCGAAGAGGAAATTTTTTGGCATCAGAAGGCACATTGTGACTGGATATCGCAGGGTGATCGTAATACTAAATATTACCACACCCTGTCCAAGTCCAAACACAAGAAACTGAGGATAGTGAGTCTCAAGGACACTTAGGGTATTGTGGTCACGGACCCAGGCCAATTAAGCCAGTTAGCCAGAGCGTATTATACACAGCTCTACTGTTGGCCCTCGAATTTTTTTTACTTATTTTTGATAAATAAGCATGATTAGTTTATTTTGGGGTCTTGTTATATTATTTTACCTTGGAGTTAATTA
>JAOQMS010000006.1:30400430-30415648 GCA_027563885.1 Erythroxylum longipes
GTTGTAAATATGAAAAATAAAATAAAAAAGTTTATAATTTATTAATTTTAAAAAATAAAACAACAATTTTTAAATTTTATTTTTAAAAATTTTTATTTTAAAATTTCGGGCCAAAACCACCCGCGGGCGGCCCGTGGCCCAGCCGAGCTAGGTGGTTGGGGCCATGGGCCTCTCAACGGGCTGCCACTTCGGCGGACCATTTCTGCCCACGGGCCATTTCATCCCGCATAGGACGGGCCACGGGCCGGCCCTCTGCGGCCCGCCCGGGCCGTGGGCCGAAATGGCCCAAGAGAAATTTTCAATAGGCCGGCCCATTGACATCCCTACTTCTGATAGCAGCATTCAAGAACTTAAACTAAAGGTCAATCTATTGCCTATCAAATCGAGGCAAGTTCCAGAAAAGAAAAGATTGTTACCTATCTATTAAAAATATCCTTTTAAAAATAACTTTTATTACAAGGATAAGGTGATGAAAAATTATATTAAGTTTCTAAAAAATTTTAACATATCTATTTCCAAAAAGTATAGCATTACAAGTGGATGGGAGAATTTACCCACTTTCATCAACCATAATTCTTCTATCAGTAAAACACCCTGTTTGAGGGGAGGGAGGTTGTGGTAATTTTATCCAGCCCCATCAATTTCCACTCACTCTTCCAAACAAGTCAGTTCGACAACGCTCATCAGTTGCAATAAACACCACGTACATAGAAAACTATTTCCTTAGGAACATCTGATCGAAATGCAAAAGGGAGGACTTTAATAGGTTTTGAGGAAAAAGACTAACATGATTTTTTTCCTAAATAGGTGAAAAGATGTGATATAGTTTTGGGCTGTCAGGAAATTTCTACATAAAATTGTTTGATTTGCAAGCTTCATCAAGTTAGGTAAGGTGAGCTTGATTGAAAATGTAACTCTATGATAATTGATACATAGATGACAATGGAAAGAAGGTAAACTAAGTTTCAAAGAAATTGAAGTGAACACAACTAAGACTAGGTTGATAAAGTATTAGATAAACATTGTAAGCTGATATTAGCAAATACTGGTAAGACCAATAAAAGCAAACTAGTCAAGACGATATTCTTAAATCGTGAAGGAAAAGGAAATTGAATGTTGTTACCTGTGGAAGGTAAAACCCTATGGCAAATATTGGCAGCGTAAGAAAATCCAAGTAATACTTGTAGTACTACAACAATAGACATTCATCATGAGCGAAACATAATGCAATAAGAATTACAATTCCAAAACACGGCATCCATGGTTAAGATTCTGATATACTCACCTTTGCTAATAAGCCGAAAATGCTATCTGATTTTGTAAAAGAAGTTTTTCTAAAAGAAAGCTGACAAAAGAATCCGTAACAAAAATGTCAATAAGCGAAATGGATGAATAGCATTGTCATTTAATTTCATGAAAACCTCACCAAATCATGCAAATAAAATCAAGTTTCAAAGTGTATATAATGGCACTTTCAATTGTGAAGAATTTTTTCAGTTCTTATTTGTGTGTTTCATTCACTGGGGGAAAAAATACAAAACAATTTTAATGTGGTATAGGTCGACCTCTTCCTGGTTGGGATAAAAGAGAAAGACAGAATACAAGCTTAACTATTAAATCGAGACAGAAGTATAAACCCACCTGAATGTTTAAGTAGTGCAAACCAGCAATCAATAATGGAAATATTGGACTTAAAACACCATGTGGGCATTCAGTCAAATTCTGAAACCACAGAGTGCCACCCTGTCATTCAATTACAACATAAGCTTCAGCTCCCTAGAGAGACGAATGCCTCAATGAAACTGCATAATCTAAATAGAGAATCATAAGTACTGCAAGTTTTTCAACATTAAAAGATGGTAAATATTGTATTCTTGTATGATATTACTCAATGAAAAACAAAAGGCAAAGAAACAATACAGATAGAACGAGATTCATGCAAGCATATACAACTAACAATATTAGTTTGCTTGTCAAAGAACTAGAGCCAATTTGATGACAAATTATTTGGTTATCAATTAATTCTTGGCATATGGAAACACTAGTGACATATGATGATAATAATGACCATAACAGAAAATGCGTAAACTAATTCCTTATTATTTGTTGACAAGTAATACAGAATAAGAATGCTTGTGCACAATACAAGATACTGGGGACCACAAAAGCCTGACTGAGTGTCCTTGAAGAATTATAGGTCTAACTAAAATATAAAGGGAGAAAAAAAAAACTCAAGGCATGTCAAAAAATGTCTAACAGGGCATATTTGACAAGACAAGGATAAAAGAGTTCTGTTTTCCTTCTAATGCCTAAAATGAAGCAATATCCCATCAGAGGCCACCCAGAAAATGTACATCTTTAACCTAAATGTTAATTACCTGAACTCATAAATTATAACTATGTTTTTGGTCACCTATAAAGATGTAATCATGAGCTCCCACTTCTCTCTCACTCCATCTATTTAAACACCTTATATATGAAAAATAAACTTACATGAAAAAAAATTTTATCTATAAACTTAGTGACCAACATTTGATGTTATAATTCAACTGATGGGCTATTTGCTCCTTACACAAATGGATGCCAAATACAGATTTGATAACTTTGCTATGAAAAAATAAATTCAATGCATATAATTTTAATTGAATATTCAAGTTTCAGACAGTTAAGGTTTCTTACAGAATCAAACCCTGGATGTTGGTCCAGGGACATTCTTCGTATGCTGGCCATCCATAAGAGAAAAAAGGGTACCTGCGCAGGTATATTTAAAGAGAAAATGACTAATTCGAAACTTACTGTCATACTTAAACAACCTAATATCCTCAATCAAGATAATCATATTGACTTCTCATATGACGTTAAATCACTGATATGGTGAGAACGACTGTCCAACTAAAACAATAAAGCATAATTTTTCACAATAGATCATGAAAGTAGTGTTCAAAATAAAAGAAGAAAAGATTGCATCACCTGAACAGAGACATATGCAAAAAGCCATAAAAACGAGGGACAGCCAATTGCCCGTCTTTCCTTCCGAAAAAGTAAAAGTTGATCAATCAAGCTCCTTCCTGATAGCGGTGGTCGGAATGGAGTAGGCACTATGAGAAATGAATATCGTGAAGTAGAAAATTACTCTTGCTTAAATATCTTTTAGTTAAAGAAAAAGCACGGATAGCCATTGTTGAAATTAAAAGAAAAACTCACATTTTGGAAATAATTCAGAGACCCTCTTCAACTTCCTGAGTTGCAAAACAAGTAAAGGCAACAACGACACTCTCATGGCCAGTGTCGAGGAAGCAATAACTATCCACCTGAATATCAACCCATTTGACAATTCCGAATCGGAAAAAAACAGAAGGGAGCATAAACCGTGATAAAATGAGAAGAAAGAACCAACCAATTCTCCGTAAAAATGGAATCGTTAACACAAAAAATCAAGGACCACTTCCTACTCACCAAGGAAAGCCAGAAAATTCATGATAACCATCAAGCAACGAAATGACAGCGTGAATTGGGAGGATCAAATCTTCACTGCCACCAACACCAATGCCAGTAACAACTCCCAAACTATCATCAACTGTATCAGGTCCAACATGGGCAGCCTCTAGCTCATTGGATGACAAAGCAGACGGGTCATACAGCATCTCATCGGAGTCGTCGGGGTTTGAACTTGTCGACAAGGATCGAGAAACCGAAAAAGGGAAGGGTTTGGAGATGGAGTAAGTTGTGGTGTTGGGAAAGTAGGATGAGAGTATCGGAGGGAGTGAAGGGAAGGAGGGTTTAGGGCCGTTATTGGTTTTGTCGAGAGCGGAGAGATGGACAAAAGAGAGGGTGGATATAGAGTGGAGAGAACGCCGATGACGGAGAGCTGACAATAGAAGAGTGTGCTTTACGAACATGACCACGCTCAGTACAGCTATAAAGCTCTTGGTTATGAACAAGCGGCGGCAGAGAGGTACAGGGAAGGAACTTTGGCTGTCGTCTGAATGAGTTGGGATTTCTTTGCGTAGGAGATGAATGGAGAAGAAGGCGATGAGAAGAGAACCAGAGGTGGGCCGAGTGATTCAATTTCGGACTAGGGCCCATTTTTCCATCAATAAAAGTTATTCTGAGATTGGTTGATATGGGTTGATGATGAAAAGAAAGTAGCCGAGGGTCGTCCACATTTTCAGGTTGTTTGGAACGTTCTAAATTGAATTTAATTATAGTATTGAATTTAATTTAAGTGTTTAGAAATAAAAAAAGAACAGGTTTAATTCATGCATGTTATTGAAACTTATCCTTTTTATAAATTCAATTCACTTCTCTAAGCATAGGAATTGAATTAACTCCTCGAAACTCTATGCCCTATCTCTCCTCTCTTTTCTTCTCTATTTAATAATTGCAAACCCTACATTACGGTCTTCATTGCTAAACTTTTAATTTATGTTTGATTGTAAACTAGTTGGACTTGCTATACTCTCTATAATATAATAATATAATTTTTAGTTTTATCCTAATTAATCTTTTCCGTGGATTCGGTTGTAGTGTATTGTGACTTGTGAGTTTTAACTTTTAATAAAAATATGTTTAATTAAATTTGTAATTTTTATTTTTAGTTATAATTTTTCTAATTTTTATAATTTATGAATATGAAAAATTAAATTCATTTTCTATTTTTATATAAACATTTAACTCACTTAAAAATTTCTAATATTAAAATTGCTATTTTTATAAAATAAAATTTCTCTTTTTTAATTCTATTAAAATTTAATAAAAATATACGTTTTATTAATTTTATATTAATAAATAAAATTATTCTTATCATTTTATCGAGTTACTATTACTACATTTCATTAATTATAAAAATAAATAATTTTTAACATACAATGCTAATTAATTTTACCTATAATTATAATATTTAATAATAATTAATAATATATTAATTACCGATTTATAATTATCAATGAATCTTTTTACTTAATACAATAATCCTCGTCATTCAATCGAAAATCATATGATATAATTGCATTGTGAAAGTTAATATAATACTGCCTTAAGTACTACTTTAAACTATATATTAATTGTAACAATTTGCACATTTTATACTCTTGATCCTTCTGAACAAAGTACATTTGATTATTTCATATATTATTTTTATCTAGTTTTCTACTTAAGAATACTTTCTTTACATTAAATGTAATTAAGATCTATTATGGTCACCAAAACTAGAATTAATTGGAACAAAGAGAATAATCTCATTATTTAATAAGATTATTTTTAGTCAACGGTAAAAATGTCATATGAAATAATTGAATTCATTTTGATTGTGTGTCCAAACAGTGTTATTGAATTCAATTCCAATATTACTGAGTTTGTTCCAAACAGTATAAATTAAATTCAATTCAATCTCATTAATGAATAATCCAATTTGTTAATAAATTCAATTCGAAAGTTTCCAAACGACCTGTATGTCCATTCGCGCAACCATGTGGCTAAAATGAAATGTAAACACTTGCTTTAGTTGGGCGCATCTTCGTTTAAGGAGAAGGGACTCGTTTTCAGCTTTGGTGATGTCAGATATAACAAACATAATATCACATTCTCATTATTTGAATTTAGTATTGACGATAAGATTCCCTTCGAAATTTGCTAAATCTTCATTAATGAGTGTTTGTAAACAATCAAACAAGCAATAGAGCATTCTTAATTCAATCACAATCAATGAAGTGAATTTTGAACCATATCAGTCAGTACTAATCAGAAGGGATCATATTAGTCAAAAAATGATTTAAAAAATTATGAAATTCAGTACCAGCCTACAATACTGACTAATATCGATGATTTCGTATAATACTAGCTAGTACTGACTGGTATTTGAAATACCGATCGATATCGTAAAATTTTAAAAATTGAGGGATTTACTTGAAAGAAAAACAAAATTACTTCGAATAAAGGTGGAGTCACCACTTCCCAGAAAAATAATGACGTTCTATGGAACTCCAAAGGACAACACTAACAAATTCCATTCCACTATTATTCAACTAAGGCACCGCTTTAACAAGCTTCACATTTCTTGTCAAGTAAGTTTTGGAAAGTTTCATCTTCGTGTAATATCTATTTAAAATATATATATCTTACCCCAAAATTTGACACATAGTGACCTCTAATTACATAATTACAATAGTAATAAAAAAGTTTCTAACTAAAAAATTACAATATTCATTAAAAAGTTAAAAACTCAAAAGGCAAAAGAAAAATCTTACTACTTATTCCGATGTTATAAATACCATTATATAATTGATAATTATAATACTAATCAAGAAGTTAAAAACTCCAGGAGATAAACATATATATATATAGTATCATGATTATCGTGATAAATAGTTGATCTATGCTAAATGAGTGTGCTAGTTAATGTAACTAAAAATTTTGTTAGGTTGAAATCTTTTTAGGGGCTAATAAGTCTACTAAGAGAAAGAACAAAGATAAAGGTGTCAAAATAATTCCAACAATGATATTTAGTAAAATATAAAGGGTTATTTAACTAATGGTAACAAAAAAAAAAGAAGTGGATGAATGTTACATTAATAACTAACACCTTTTTATAATGAATTTCTAAAAAGGATTAGTTTTAATGCAACTTTAAGTCTCTAACATTTGAATCTTAATGTAATCCACCTAGTTGATTAGATAAAGTTAAGGAGATCGCATTTGTATCCATAAAGAGTTGTAGTATTTTTACTAGATTTGGACTCTTTTAACAAATGTTCTTTCTGTAAAGTTCATTTTTATTAGGTACATCCCTACTAGTCTCATTTATATTGGGTTCTTCTTCATCTCCTTTAATATATGTTTTCCATGTATATATTGAATCTATATATATTAAGCATTTGCATTATGAGCCTACATATACTGAAATTGCATGTGCTAAGCATGCACATATTGAGTCTGTATATAATGAGCCTGCATATTGAGTCTGCATATGCAGATACTTCATGTGTTGAGCTTGCATATGCCAAGTATGTACAGATTGAGCCTGCATATGTTGAGCTTACATATGTTAAGCCTACATATACTAAATTTATATATATTGAGCATGCATTTCTAAGCATGCATATGTTGAGCTTGCATTTGTTGAGCCAACATGTCCTCAATTTGCATGTTTTGAGTTTACATGTCCTTAGTTTGCATGTGTGTAACTTTGCATATCTTAAGCCTACACTATTAAGCATGCATTTGCTAAGCCCGCATTTGTTACGTCTGCTTATGTTAAGCTCATATATGTTATGCTTACATGTTGTGGGATTTCATATTTTAAAAATATTAACCTAAAGATTTTCTTTGGGTTAAATGCTCTACTTATATAATTCAAACTGTTGCTTTTGGACATGAAGGGTTTTTTTTACTTTCAAAACTCATTATAGGTGAAATATTTAGTGTGTGCCATTGTCCCCCAACTCTTATTTACAACTTGTTGCTGGTGGAAGTTTCAAATACTAAGGCTTATATAACTTTGTCCCACCAATTTGAATATACTAAAAGGATTTTGAATGTGAAGTTTTCAACCGTTGTCTATACAGTCAGTCAAACATGGTAACCAAACATTTTAGGTTAACTATATTTTTCAATCCTAAATTCCCTTAATAATCATTGTAGATAGTTTTGTTTGAACATATAATATATTCTTATAGCATCTTGTACTACTCGCATATTTTAGCAATTTATGAAATTGGTCATTTTCTTATTTTAAAAAATCACAATTAGTGTGCCCATAGTGTTGAACTTATAGTCTTTCAGTTTCTTTATATGAAGAGGTATAAGAAGTTTCATTGAATTTGAATCAAAAAACCTTTCTAAATGTGTAGCTCTTGCCCTCATAATTACTTTATTTGACTAAGGAGCTTAAGGACTTTGTAGAACATATATGTATAGACAAGTAAAGGACTCTTCTTTTAGGAGTTGGTCTTCAAATTAAGGATTTAAAAGACCTTCTTAGACCTAAGGCTCGTGATATTAGGATTTGTTCTTTGAACCAGGGATTTAAAAGAGCCTCCTAAACTTATGTCCTTAGGATTTGATCATCAAACCGGGATGTTAAAGGACCCTTATAGACCTAAGGCTTATTGTCTTAGAATTTGTTCTTCAATCAACGGAGCTAAAGGACCCTTTTAGAACTAAGGCTCATGGTTTTATGGTTTGTTCTTTAAACCAAGGAGCTAAAGGACCCTCTTGGACCTAAGGCTCATGGTTTTAGGATTTGTAGAAAGTAAGATGGTTGAACTGAAAAGTAAAACTTTGTTAAAATTTTCAATGATAATTAAATAATTCAAGGTATATGCCTTTTCATTGTATATTTTTTCAAGTATATGTCACTGATAAGTGCTTAATTGTTCATATCTTTAAGTTTATATTTGGTATATTTCACCTGTTCATTTGATTGTTTTATTGTTTTTGGTACGTAATTCATTCATGTTGTATTTTTAGGTTGTAATTCACTTATTTAGAGCAAAGGGAACAAATTGAGACAAGTTTTTGGTGATTTGGACTTATTTTAACCAAGTTATAAAGATGTTGGAAAAGTACATGGGCATAAAAACACCCATACTGGTGCCCGTGTACTTCTATATTGTCATTTATCATGCAAAATAAGTAGTTAAAAAGTTTTAGAGAGTTACACGACCATCAAAATGCCAATGTTAGAGACCAACAGACCTGTGTTGATGTTTATTTTTATATTTTGAGCTCATGTTTGCTCTGGATTTGAGGGTTTCATAAGTTTGAAGTATATGACCACTAACACACTAGTACTGATGTCTGTTTACTACCTAGAAACCTAAATATCAAACTGTAAAAGGTAAAATTAAAAAGAAAAGTGAAGAAGAGGCCCGAGAAATACAATTTGAAGATCTATGATGGTAGAAAGAATGAAGATTAAGTAACGAGACATATTCAGAGTAGATTTTCAACGATCTAAAGTGAATTTCATGGATATTAAAAGTCATCATATTTCTTTTAGTTTTCTATTTTTCCTTTAGTTTTGATGTTATGTATTTTATGACTAGGAACTATACTTTTTGGGTACCTGGATAAGATAAACCTTAGGATGGATAATGTAGTGATTTTAATTTAATTTAATTTACTTTTTATTTTTATTGAGATTTAGTTATGTGTTCTTATTTATTCTTGAATTAATAATGTCGGTATGTTAATTCATGTGTGATTTTATATAATTGATATTTATAAAAAAAATTTATGAATAGATCTAGCATAATTAAAAGGAGATGCATGAAAACCTAGAGACAGATAAATGTAAATCTTTTGGATTAAGGTCAAACTTAATAGTGAAATTCATAAATTGATTAATGCAAATCTAAGTGTTGTAATTAAAAAGACATTTTAATTAATCAACCTATGATTGGGTATTAATAGTCTTAAGAAAGATATTAGCATAATTGAGGAATTTCTATGGTTATATGAACTTTAAATCAAATTTCTGTGTAAAGTCACAATTGCATAAGGTCCTAAGGAAGATTTGAATTCCAAGTACCAATATCCTTTTTTTATTATTTCTGAGTTTAATTTTTGTTCAAGTTAATCAATTGTATTGAATTATTTTAGTTTATAATTTTAAGTTTGAATTTGATTAATCATCATCACCATAATTTATTAGACTAGATGATAGAGAGACAACTAGTAATAGTAATTCTAGTCCTCGTAAGATTGACCTGTACTTGCTAGTGCTATTTACACCCATATTGTGTGCTTGTGGTAAAACATAAATAAATTCACAACACTAAATTTTTGGTGTCATTGTCAGGGACTATAACCTTATTTTTATTAATATAGTCATTTTTAAATAGTTTTCTTTTCTTTTTATATTTATTTATTTTTCTTTGTAGCTCTCTTTATTGATTTGTTTTTGTGGCTTATTTTTAGAATTTGGGTATTCATTATTATAGCTTCCAAACACAATGAAAATAAGTAGAGGAAGCTGATATTAAAAAATAGAAGGAAAATAAAAAGGGGGACCCAAATAAGAAGGTTATCGAGGAATTATTGACAGTAAATTTAAGTATGAAGGTCTCACACTTTCCACATAGCATAATGTTAAAGTTAATTGAAGAGCCAAGAAGTTTTATTATTCCTCTTTATATTGGCAGTTTGTTATGAAAAAGGATATTGGTGGATTTACTTGGTTCTATTAATTTGATACAATATGTCCTTATTATATTGTAGCATGCAACCCATTTACAAACTAATAAACCCTTATTTAGAAAGACGGTGGAAGTATGCCGTTGATTATAGATCTAGGTTGAGTGAAAGAATTGCTAAGAAGTCCAGTTAAAAGACTCATAAAGAAGCATTGGTTGGTAGGCAATCCATAATTAGGTGTTTTTGTTTCAATTGAGTAGTTTTTAAGATTTTCATTAGTAGTTTAGTTGTTTTGTAGTTTTAATTTTAATTTTATTACTTGAATTGAGATTTAATTGAGCTCCCCAGGTCATGAAGACAACATCACCTCGATGCATTAAAGTCGAAAAGATTTCACCAACACTAGATGGATGTTAACTGGAATCTTTTACTATCAGGGGAGTATCCATTATCCTCATCCGCTCCTATTATTTTTCATATTTTTCATTTTTCTTAAATGTTTTGTATATTAAAGTAAATTTACAACTTAATTTTAAGGGAGGGACTTAGTAGTCAAAAGTGTTAATTTTATTACAATTAGCCTAATAATGAATAAATAGGGACTTTTTTTAAAAGGACGTTGATTAAGATGAATCATTATGAGTTTGGTTGTGATTAGGATTTGATTTGCTTAGGCGAATAGTAATGAGTTTTGATGGTTACGCTGATTTCAAGGTGAATTCTTTTTAAACATCTTCATTACCTCACACATAATATAAACAAAGGAAAAAAATAGTAATATGTGAATAATCGAGCGTTAATAATTTTACTATGTTGGCTTTGTAATAATACAAAGGTCGAATTTAAAGAGTGATGCTAGTAGTTATTTAAGATAATGTCCTAGTTGAGTAATCAAGGATATTTATGATAAGGTGTTTACTCTCACATTAAAAGGCTAGATGACTTTTTAAACAAGCTTTTAAATGCTCTTATATTGTTTAAATTTAGTGTTTTATTAATAAAGGTATGAAAAATGTTTAAAGGTCCTAGGATTTTTTATCTATGTTCACTTGATGCATTAAGTGGAATGGTGTGAATTAAGTTGAAATTTAAACAATTGTAGAGTAAACTGGATTGATTTATAATTTAATGCAAGTAACTTAGTGAATAAAAATTCAATTAACTTTACTATTGAATCAATAATGAAAAATTTTGATGGATTTCTTCGATGTGTTTAATGCTTTTTCAAAGTTGTTTCTTATTAATTTGAGAGTAATGAAATTGATTTACTTGAGTTTAAGCAAATGCTTAACTGTGAATGATTTTGATAAGTGTTTAATTGTTCACGTTTTTAGATTTATGTTTAGTATGTTTCACTTATTTATTTGATTTTTCTATTATTTTTAGTATTTAATTTGTCAATATTATATTTTTAGGTCATTATTCACTTAGTTGGAGCAAAAAGAATGAATCGAGACAAGTTTGGGGTTATTTGGAGCTATTCTGACTAAAGTGATTTGAATTTATTTTGACCAAGTTAGGAAGATACTGGAAAAGTATATAGGCATTAACACACCCATATTAATGCCCATGTACTTTGATATGGCCATGATTTATATAAAATAAATGGTTTTAAATTTTTAGAGAGTTACATTGCCATCAACATCCCTGTGTTAGAGACTAACACGCCCATATTAATGCTTGTGTTCACATTTTAAGCTTATGTTTGCTCTAAATTTGAGGTTTTGTGATTTTTAAAGTACGTAGCCATCAACACGCTTGTGTTGATGCTCATATACCATCCAGAAACCTAATTTTTAAGCTATAAAAGGCAAGATAAAGAGAAAAATTAAAGAGGAGGCTCAAGAAACAAAGTTTAACAATTTAGGATGGTAGAAAGAATGAAGAACAAGCAAAGAGATATGTTTGGAGTGGATTTTCTTTGATCTAAAGTGGATTTCATGAAGATTAACAGGGATTTCATCATATTTCTTTTATTTTTTGTTTTCCATTTAGTTCTGATGTTATGTTTGAACTAAATTTTTTAGGTACCTAGATAAGATGAACCCCAGGATGGATAGTTTAGTGGCTTCAATTTAATTTAATTTATTCTTTTGTTTTATTAAGATTTAATTATGTGTTATTTATTTTTGAATTACTATTGTCGATAAGATAATTCATATGTTATTTTATACAATTGATATTAAGAAATCCTTTGTATGAATAAAGATATTATAATTGGAAGGAGTTACAAGTAAATTTAGAGATAGGTCGATATAAATCTTCTAAATTAAAATAAAACCTAATAGTGAAATTCAACTTGCAAAATCTGAGAAAATAGCACACGAATTTTCTACTATACTAAATATTCAAGAATTAGTACATGAAATTTTAAAGAATTTGAAAGACATTGTATTAAGAAGTAATTTGTATGGAATTTATAATGCATTGATTTGTTTTAAAGGTCCTAGATATGTAACTTCTCAAGATATCATTTTACCATATTATATGGAAATTATTGATAATACAAAACATATAGCTAGCCTAATGGAACCACTAAAATTTTAGAGATTTTAATTGCAAAGAGATTTCAATTAATCAGCCTAAGATTAGATGTTAACAACCTTAAGAAGTTATTAGCATAATTGAGGAATTACATGAGAAGTCTTAGGTGGGATTTAAATTCTAGGTATTATTGTCTTCTTTGATTGTTTCTTGGTTTAATATTTATTCTAGTAAATCAATTATGTTGAATTGTTTTAGTTTATAATTTTAATTTTAAATTTGATTAATCATCATCACTATAATTTGTTAGACTAGATAATATAGAGACAATTATACTAGTAATTCAAGTACTTATTGGATCAACTCATACTTGCCAATGCTATTTACACTTACACTGTACACTTGTAAAAAAACATAAATCAATTAATATCACTTGTTATAGCGAACACGTGGGATCTTTGCAACGTCCATGTGTTGCATCTTATAACTTTTACCTTTACTACATGCTTAATTGATTACTTTTATAGTAGATGGTCATTTTCTTCATGTACATCTTTGGGTAGAGATCTCCTAGGTAAGTCTCTCTTTACTTATCCTTGCTTTTAGGTTTGTGCCTATATTCATCATTTTTCCAAAATTGCCTTAACTCCTTGATCGAGTAGGTTGTCAATTATATTATTGATTGACCTAGAGCGTGTTAGTCGATATTTAATATCGTAAGTGCACAACGTAACTGTAGCTAGTATTTGTAAGTATGAGTCGATCCCAGGAAGACTATGAATACTAGTATGTAACCTTCCCCTATTATCTAGCCTAAGGATTGATTTTAAATTTTTAATGGATAGAAGCTAAAACTAAAACAAATAAAATAAAATAGGAAACAATAATTAACACAAAGATATTGGAATTCACTTAGAAAACTATCGGTATCAGAAATTAGTATCTAGGCTCGAATCCCCCTAAAACCTTAATAGATTAATCTTTTATCAAGCAACTGTTTGTTAATTAATTGGACTGTGGAGACTCCTACGGTGTTCTAGTAGCTGACCTTGAGTCTACAAGCAACTAATCCTAAGGTCTCTAATCAAATTACTCAGGTTAAATCTTATAAGATTATGTTACCAATTTATGAGTCCCTCTATTACGTTTGACCCTAATTTGGAGGATTTATGTCATCCTATCTCTAGGATTGCAATCAACTCCTTTTAATTACAGTAGACCTATTTACATTAGGATTTCTTAATTTCTACGTATGAAATCAGATTGTAAATAAAACACGTAATCAGATCACAATAATCAATCAAACCAATTACATTAATGAAGGAATCAAATCATATCAAAGTATATACATAAGGTTCACCTAACCTAAATACTAATTGGATGTTTAGTTTTATATGATCCAATACGAAAATCAAATATAAATCAAGAAAAACGAGATGAAAACAATGGGTTTATAATTCTAAATCTCCCTAATTGTCTTATATCGAATGTTTTTTTGATGTAGAGGCTTGATCTTGTATTCCAACGGATCTTTTGATGATTTCTTCATGTTTCCCACTTCTGTAGACCAAAATCGTCCCTTTTGGATGTTTTCTATGTTTAGAAATCACCTTCCCAAAGTCTCCTCCTTTCTTTTGCCCACGAAACGTTACTTTTATATTGAATTCTAGGTTTTTGGGTTATACATTGTTGTGTGCATGTTCGTGCACATGAACATGCATAATTGATAAACACAAAAGTGTACAGGTGTGCAAAAATACAAGGTTATGCATTTCTTCTATATGGTTGTTTTCCTATTTTAGCTCCATTTTCACCCAAATTTCTCTCCTTTACTTTCATAAAGGCAATTATTACCTGTAAACACACTTGAAGTGAATTAAGTACCAAATATATGATAAAAGTATAAAATATCAAGCAAAATACACCAAATATGGGTGGTAAAATATAGTCAAATATCTATTTATCAATTTTGCATATCTTGCTAAATTTTAGTCTCATGACCTATATCTCTATAGAAATGACAATATAAGTTATTATCCCTCTTTGGGGCATCCATAGACATTCTCTTTGATCTGTTTGTTAAATCACTATCGAGGATGTACTCTATCATCTTATTCATTGATGTGTTAAATGTGGGTATTCTCACCTCATTCTTTCTTTTCAAATCACGTTGGACCTATTCTACTCAGAGTTTCTTCTTTTCAAATTCATAAACTAAATGAGTCCATCCAACTAGACATGTCAATGGGCTAGGTCGGGCCTGCGTTGCCCTCAGCCAGGCCAGGCTTGGGCTGCCTTCGGTCGGGCTGGGCCTAGCCGAGGGCCCGGCATCAATCACGGCACTCCGCGGGCCACCTTGGGCCGGGCCCTCTATATTTTTTAATTAAAAAAATACAAAATAACGTCGTTTTGGACAAAATGATGCCGTTTTGTAGAGCCGAGGGCCAGGCCGGGCCAACCCGTGGCCCACGCGGGCCGACCATGGGTTTGGCGGGCCATGGGCTGGCCACGAGCCTACCATAGTTGGCCCGTGGCCAGCCCATGACCTGCCAAACTCGGGCCGAAATCGGGTCGGGCCGAAATTGACATCCCTACTGCTA
>JAOQMS010000006.1:30420110-30455517 GCA_027563885.1 Erythroxylum longipes
GTTAGACTCCGAACTCGGGGTCCGACAGACATGGTATCAGAGCATGAATGGAAGCATGAACAGGAGTTAGACTCCGGGAAACGGGGCCTAACAACTGTGGTATCAGAGCAAGCAAGTAGTCATGAACAAGAGTCGGACTCCAGGAAACGGGGCCTAATAGGTGTGGTATCAGAGCAAGGAGTTAGACTCCGGAAATGGGGCCTAACAGGAGCTATGACAAAGGAGATAAAGTCCTTAAACATGAGCCAAATGTAGGAGTTGGTGTAGCTTCCTAAAAGGAAGAAGGCCTATATGTGCAAGTAGATATATTAAAGGAAGCTAATAATAATAGAAAAAGAAGGAAAAAGTTCAAGGCATGACTAGTAGTAAAAGGGTACACACAATGGAAGAGCGTTGTGTGTACCCTTTTTCTTCCATTGTGTGTACCCTTTTAGTTGTTCATCATACTTCTAACAAGATTTTGATGATAATGGTAGCTAGTTTGGATATGCATTTAGAGCAGATGGATACGAAGACAATGTTTCTTTATTGTGACTTAGAGGAATAAATTTACATGAAGTAACTTGATGGATTTAATTAACCTAAAAAAGAGCATCTGGTGTGTAAGTTAAAGAAGTCACTCTATGGATTAAAGTAGTCTCCACAATAATGATATAAAAGGTTTAAATCGTACATGATAGGAATTTACCATATAAGATATGACAATGATTATTATATATATGTTAAGTGCCTTGATGATGGATTATTTACTTTTCTACTACTATAT
The DNA here is from genome assembly GCA_027563885.1 of Erythroxylum longipes. NCBI lineage: Eukaryota > Viridiplantae > Streptophyta > Magnoliopsida > Malpighiales > Erythroxylaceae > Erythroxylum > Erythroxylum longipes. Next base: position 30,420,877 of record JAOQMS010000006.1, read on the forward strand.
GTGGATTATATGTTGATTGCTAAAAAGAGTAGCGTAATGTGAATGAACTAAAACCTTGTTGGAAAAAGAATTTGAGATGAAAGATTTAGGGGCTATCACAAAAATACTACGAATGAATATTCACAGGAGTAAAAGCTTTGTAAAATTGAGGTTATTTTAATCCGACTATATTAAGAAGGCATTGGACAACTTTAGAATGAGTAAAGTTAAACCGGTAAGCATTCCATTGGTAAATTACTTAAAGCTTCCTTAGAATTGTGCCTAACACTATAAGAAAATTAGTAATTGATGATAGAAAATCACTGACAGAAGCTAAATCATATTAAATTACCGATAGAAAATCATTTTCCGAAGGTAAAATTGCTCAAAAAAATTTCATTTTGTGACGGAAAAATATCTGTCGGTAAATATGGAGGGAAGTTATCTTAACAAATTTTCGGATGGGATATAGCGACAGTAGAAAATTCCCGTCAGTAAAGAAGGCAGAATGCTTAGTGAAATAAATAAGTTTTGAGTTTAAGAGGTAAACGTCATTGTTTTCTTCGAATTCAACATTTTTAATAAAACAAAAATGACATTGTTAACTTACTCGGAGGCCCCCCCCCCTGTATTTTCTTTTTTGGTTGTTTTCCTCTCTCCCATTTTTCTATCGTCGATTTCTTTTCTCCTTATCAGTGTTTGTGTGCCTCTATCTACTCCAGCCAGTGTCCTTGTGTCCTTCAGCAAAGGTAAGTCATTAAGAATTTGTTCTCCATGATTTTTTATATACACGGTGTTGGTATTTTAAGAGAAAACATTGCACGAACCTAGGAGTTTTTAGAGTGTTTTTATGTTTGTTTCGATTGGCTGTGGTGTATTTAGCTTTGCAATGTTCTGGAAAATGTTGAGGAAGGAAAAAGACATGATTTTCTTATGTTATTTGGGATGAAGCTGTCATGTCCTTGAACTATTCGACGAAAGTTCAGAGTGGTCTCTTTAACGGTTTTCTCCTTATTTTAAATGTATAAATATCTTGTGAATCATATGCAATGTACATAACACAATCTTTTTTTGGTTTTGTTTTGTTCAAGATATAAAAGAGTTCTTACTATATTTGTTTCAAGGAATCACGAAAACTAGTATAGTTTCGAGCTAACAACCATTTATACATGCCTAATTATCCTTTGCAAGATGGGAACTTTATCAAGTTTCAAGCTTTTATAGAAAATTTTCTTACTCCAAAATGCTAAATCAAGTTGGTAACGAGCATTAAATTTAAGGTAAATTGGTTAATTTTAAAATAATATTAAAATGGTATTCTTTTGTACACAACTTACATCCATCTTTACTTAATTGCCCATCATTTTTCTTCTATTTACCTGAACAATCTTAAATTGACACCAAGAAATAGTTGCATACATGCTTTATTCTCTAATGTTTTGGAATTTAGACTTGGAATTTTATTTTATATATCAATTTGCATTCTCCCTTTCATATACCATAACAGATGTTTATTATATATTAAATTGAGTATATATGGACATTATATCACAAATTTGACAAGTTTGTACTCTTAGACCTACTTGACAGCTAGCAATTGGCAGTATGGTTTGCCAATTGAAATTAACTATTGTGCATGCTTTCGAACTTTGGATGAACGATGTCCTTTTGGCACAGTTAGTTATTTTTCTTTATATGCTGCTTCCAATTCCATGGCTACTGGGAGACAAACTAGTTCGCCACTTCCATGGACTAAAGTTCAGAGCTTTGTCTTATTAAGGCTATTTACTGATTTGTTACCAATAAACAAGAAATTGAAAGTGATGTTCTATAAGGCAACATATGATAGTGTAAGATTCTCTCCTTTAAGGGTGTGATCCAATTGTATGCTCATTTGACTTGATTATCCGGTTAAATAAATAAGAGAATTTTAATTAAGGGAGGCAATTGGAGGATTAGTGGAGGGTGATGTTATTTAATGAATGAGTGGTGTAGACTACCACGCTTATTTAACTACAATTCTACTTTTTAGTGCTACTCAACAAATTATGAAAAAATAATAAAAAATAAAAATCACTTTTCTAATTTTATTAAAATTTGAAAATTGAAAAGAACTAAAAATAAAAAATTCAAATTCAAATTCAAATAAATAGTTTTTTACTAAAATTTAAAATAAATATAAATATAAAAACAAAGATGTGTAGGTAAAACTACTTGGGGTTTTCCTAATTAGCAACTTTTGGACATCCCAAACTTTCAAACTTTTGGACATCCCTGTCATCCATTAAACTATTTAATGCGAAGACAAACCAGAATTGGCTTCCATCCCTTCTTTTTAAAATATTCCTTTTTCTAAATTAAAATGGATTTGAACTTCGAAATTCTTAAATTGATGTTCACGATGTCTTTGTTTTATCTTGCATACTTTTAAAGATGAAGCATATTTTTATGCCGATTATAGTCCTTTTCAAACAGTAGTGCATTTCCACCAGTTAACTAATTAGCATCATATGTTTGTGTTTTAGCTTAAATAATAGATTTTCTTTGTATTGCAATATATATCAAATCTCATATTGCCTTATTTTCTGATTTTCTTGCTTTAATATATTAAAAATATAACAAAACTATTGAACAAGTGTATTATATTAAATACAAAAAATTCTTTTTTGCAACTTCTATATTGTGTTAAAGAACGTCGCCCATCCTTCTACTTTGTAGTATGTAGTTGTCCATCCATCTAGGTAAGTCATCCAACTAATGTCTACCATATGTGTTGCTTTAACAATACGATTTTGATTTGTTTAGGTTTTGTATGAATGGAAAGGAGGTCTTGATTTTGCGTTGTTGTTTAGAATATTCTTATAATCATTGATGAGTTTTTATGTTTTTCTTTAATAGTATAAGTGTTTACTGTATATGGAATGAGTTTGAGATCTTATGGATGATTTGAGGCATAATAAACCCCTAGGATGGTATATAGGCTGGAAACCCGTGATGTAGCTCCGTAAGGCTTATCATTGAAAAATTCCATGAGCCTAGAAGTCACAGCAAGAACTTACTTTCTTGATTCACAGCTGTAAATAATGTCACGTACCATAGTACTAAAATCAATTGTAGGTGATTAATTCAAACATAAATACTTTAACTTCAATGTGATTAATTCAAACTTAATATTAACACAAGAAATTCATAAGTTTAATAAACATGATAGTTCTTTGCATAATAAACCCCTAAGATGATATATAAGCTGGAAACATGTGATGTAGCTCCCGTGAGGCTTATCGATGAAAAATTTCATAAGCCTAGGAGTCATAGCAAGAACTTGCTTTCTTGATTCACGAGTATAAATAATGCCACATACCATAGTATTGAAATCAACTGTAGGTGATTAATTCAATTGATTAATTCTTAGGGAATGTTATGTAAAGTTTAAATGTTCTGTAAACTTAGGGGACATGAAGGATACTAACTATGAAATTACTTTTTTAAATTAACAGTTTTGCATAAATGAGTAATGTTGATAGATCTTGGATTTATAGATAATTAATACCTAATGGTTTCATTAATCCTGAGTTTTTTGAGCAAGTTGAAGCTTTTATTCATTATGCATGTTATCAACCTGCATATATGGATGACCCAAAGATCAAATGTCCATGTAAAAAGTGCAAACAAATTAGTTTCCTTCATATTGATGAAGTGAAAGGCCATTTACTGAGAAAAGGGTTTGTTCCAAATTATTTTGAGTGGACACTACATAGGGAGCCATTGATTTGTAGCACCTTAAGCGGTAATGAAGTAAACTCGTCAGTAAATGTCGATGAGTTTAGAGGGGGTATTGGATTTAGAACAAATAATGTGGGTGTAACTGAGAATCCTTACATACAAATGGTTTATGATGTAGCCGGTTATACCTTTCAGAAAATATAGAAAATCTTGAAGAAGAACCAAACCCACATGCAAAATAATTTTTGACTTAGTATACTCAACTGAAAAAGAATTATGGCCAAATTGTGAGACAATGACTTAATTGTCTTCAATTGCTCAGATATTGAATATAAAGTCTGAAAGGCATATTTCTGATCATAGTTTTGATAAAATTCTTGGATGGTATAATGAATCATTGCTTCTTGATCATACAGTGGTTAATAGTTTTTAGAATATGAAGAAACTTATTAGGGATCTTGGTTTGCCTATTGAAAAAATTGATTATTGCAAATTGGGATGTACGTTGTATTAGGGAGATGATGTGTGGAATTACAAGAATGTAAATTTTATGGTTAATCTAGGTTCAAGCCTAGAAAGTGTTCTATGAAATAGAAATTAATTCCCTGGAAGAGGATGTATTATTTCCCACTAACTCCGATACTTCAACGACTATATGCTTCTGATGTTACTACATCTCACATGAGATGGCATAATGAACATGAACAGGAAGATGGAATAATGATTCATCCATTTGACGCACTGACATGGAAACATTTCAACAACACCCATTATGAGATTGCAGCTAAAAGTTGAAATGTTAGGATGGGATTATCGACAGATGGATTCTAACCTTTTGGTCTGTCCGGCCAACAATATTCATCATAGCCAATCATAATTACTCCTTATAATTTGCCTCCATGGATGTGTATGAATGAGACATATATGTTTTTGACAGTGATTGTGCTAGGGCCAACAAATCCAAAGCATAAACTTGATGTATTCTTACAACCATTGATATTTGAATTGCAACATCTTTGGGAATATGGTGTGGAGACATATGATGTGTCTCTGAAACAAAATTTTGTGTTGAGAGTAGCTTTGATGTGGACTATTAGTGATTTTCTGGCATATGTTATGTTGTCCGGATGGAGCACAGCAGGGAATTAGCTTGTCTTTATTGTGGCAATGATTCTGATGCGTTTTATCTTCCAAACTGGGGAAAAACATGTTGGTTTGACAACCACAGGAAACTTCTTCCTCTAGATCATTCATTTAGACGCAATAAACAAAAGTTCATGAAGAATATGATGGTACACCTCCTCCCCCTTTCAAATATAGTGAAGAGATATTGCAATAGATTGATAAATTTGGGTTATTGAAAGTTACAGAAGTTGAAGCTATGAAGTTAATGCAAGAATTAGTAAAAACTTTGGTTGGAGAAAATGAAGCATCTTTTGGTATTTGCCATATTGGAAAACTAATTTGATACGTCATAATATAAAAGTGATGCATATTGAAAAAATATTTTTGACAATTTTTTTAATACCATAATGAACATTGAAGGGAGGATAAAAGACAACGCAAAATTATGAGCTGATTTGAAACTTTTTTTTAAGTAATGAGTTAGATAAAGATCTTCATACTGGTAAATATCCAAAAGCATGCTAGACTTTGGACCAAAAATAAAAGAAAATTTTGTGTGAATGGTTGAAAAGTCTAAAGTTTTCCGATGATTATATTTCAAACTTTGCAAGGTGTGTGGATATGAGGAAGTACAAATTATTTGGGATGAAAAGTCATGATTATTATATGTGAAAAAGCTAATTTCAATTGCATTTTAGGAGTTACTATCGAATAAGATTTAGGAAGTTATAACATAATTAAGTTTGTTTTTCAAAAACTTAAATCATCTTACATAAAATTAGCTGAAATGGAAAAACTAGAAAGGAAAATTCCAATATTTTTGTGCAAATTAGAAGGGATTTTTCTTCCAAGCTTCTTTGACTGTATGACGCATCTACCTATGCATTTAGCATATGAGGCTAAACTTGTTTGTCTAGTTTAATATTAATGGATGTATCCATTTATGAGGTAATTATAATAAATATTTAAATTAAAGTAATAATATGTTTTAATAACATAATTATGATAACCCTATTCGCTAATGTAAATATTTGCATCACTTGAAGAAAAATGTCAAAAACAAGGCTAGATTTGAAGGTTCAATATGTAATGCTTATTTAGTGGAGGAAGCAAGTACATTTTGTTCACATTATTTTGAGCTGTATGTGCACACAAGAGAAAAAAAGTTCCTCATAATGACGATAGGGGAGGAACAAGTGATGCTAATGGTAACTTATATCCTAAACAAACATATGGAAGTTCAACAAAAAGAATGTTAACAAAAGAAGAAATAGAGGCTGTTCGCCCAAGGTTACACGCTCTAAGTTTCAATATTTTTAACCTTGGTAATTATCGCAAGTGCACGGGTCGCTCACGTAATACCTAAGGTGTCGATCCCACGAGGAAGGGAACTAGTCCTAAGTCTAATAGCAACTAAGTCACAGACTTAACAACTATTGCAAAAAAGTAAATCAATTGATAATCGGATATGAGAATTGAAAGTGCTAAAAGCAACAAAAAAGCAATCACACAACCAAATCCAAAATCAACCTAGAAATCACCAAGTGAGAGAAAGGGGTTCTTAATTCAAAATTAAAGAAACTCAATCAATTATGCAATTATTGACTCAACGGGCTTAGACGGTCCTAGGGTGAATTACTCTCTCTCGAGTTATAATTTTTAACCCTAATTGATAAACCCTAATTCAATTTATGGGAATTTCGATCTCTAGATTCACAATCTACCCAAAAACTAAATTAGATCTAAAGTTGTCTACCAACCTACCGAGAACCTATGCTCGATCTCTCGTTACATGACTCTACAGGTTTGATTTAATCCTTTACCTATCAATTCACCCAACTCTCGTTAGCCTAAATTGATTATTTTCACTTAGCTCATCCTCTCAGTCTATCGCCAAATTATTAAGAATAGGACTTAAATCACATTCCAATCAATAAAAAACACAATCAAATAAACTTAATTAATCTCAAGAATCAAATCCAAAGGTGAGTTTAGACATGAATTCAACATTTAACCAAACAAATCTCAACACCTATTTCAATTCTATACATGAATAAAATTGAAATAACGGAAATAATGTAGGGAACAGAATTCGGGACGGTGAAAGTGAAAAACCTCCTGTTCTGGGAAGTACTTCGCGTCAAGCTCTTCACCGTGTCTCTCTTCATTTGTCCCCTTCCTCAATCTCACAGTACCCTAGGTTTTCTCTCGGAATCGACGGAATGGAACTTTTTCATTAAACTCTTGGCTCTCTCTCCAGACTTCTACTGGCTATCACATCATATTTTATTTATATCTTCGAGGCTCTAGGTCAAAGTCCGGGTTGAAACGGTCCAAAAATTCATTCGAAACTTGAGTTTTTCTGTCAGCCCGATGCGGTGCTACCACCATCATACCCTAAATTGACACCCTCTGTCACGATCGTGGCCCTGTGTGCACGATCGTGGCCTGGCTGCTTCTGGTTCTTTCTCTTCTGTCACGATCGTGGCCTATGTGCACAATCGTGGCCTATGCTTTTTGGCCCAAAAACTCTTTAACCCTTCCCATTCTTCCTTATTTACCCTGCAATACTAGCACACATATCAAGGTATCTCAAAAATATACAATTTAAGCTCAAAGATTCAAACTAACCCATAAAAACACTTAAACACAAAAACTAACCTAATTAAACCCTAAATGCATACTAAACACTTGAAATGATATTAAAATACTTATCAAATCTAACCCTAAAACATAATACAAATCACAACTATCAGAGGCTGCCTATGGTTACATTTTACGAACTGTCAAGAGGTTCAACCTTCCATGCAGTAAGATGAAATTGATTTTGAAATTGATTATTTAGGTTTTGAAATTTAGTGTTATTCACAACTGAAATACATAATCATATTTTTAGATTATACGCGATGCGAGCTAATGCCCAAGAAAATACAGGATGATATCAATAAAGAAGTTAGAAGACACTTTTTTTTATGGTTCGAGAAATATGTAAGTTTTCACTTACAATTATTGAAATGATTGAATTATAAGATTAAAGTGTTTAAATGACATTATACTATTTAATATGATAATTTCTTTTATGTAGGCCTTAGAAAATCCAATAGAGAATAAATTCATATGTGATCTTGCGAAAGGACCTTTACAAATTGTTAAATCATATCTGGTGTATTTTGTTAATTAATAGAAATATCATACAGAATATCATGGTTATAGCATAACAACAGTAAATAGTGGAGTTTGCATATAGGGAGAATTGATGGATTACTATGGTAAAATGTTTGAGATACTTAAAATTGAGTACCTTGCATTGCCAATAAAGTCGAGTGTCATATTTAAGTGTGATTAGTTTGATCCAAATCCTAATGTTCGTACAAAAGTATGTAGTCGATACAATTTAGTTGAAATCAACTAGTGAAGAAGATTTAAGCAATTTGAACCTTTCTTGTTGGCGATGCAAGTGATCCAGGTGTATTATGTCCCTTTTCCCAGCTTACGACAAGATAAGTCAGATTGGTTAGCCGTTTGCAAAGTAAAATCTAGAGGTGTTTTTGAATCATATGGAAAATGAGAACAGATAATTGAAAGTGAAGCGTTTTAGGAAGACGTTTATAAAATAAATGCATCTGTTTCATATGACGAGAATAAACCTTTGAACAATCCAAATAATGAATATGTTGAAATTTCATCTGGAGAGGATAAGGGGGCGAGAGATCTGAAGAGGAGCCTCAGTTTGATTCTAATTCTTCAGAAAAAGAAGATGATGATGATTATTATTTATAATTAAGTGCTGATAACGATTAATTTGTGTTTGTAAATAGAATACTATATTCAATAAATTAATTATTGAATCAACAATGTATTGTTATATATTGAATTGAAATTGTTATACTTCTGGAATATTTAATAAAATATTAATTTCAAGTTAAAATATGCCACCAAAGAGAAAACAAGATATGATGCGACAAAGGTTCAGACCACGATTTGGAGACAGTTACTTTCCAGGTGAAACATCACATTCTGCAACTACAACAGAATAAGATGTTGCAGATGAGCCATCACCTTCTGTACCTGTTGCTACACCATCCACCGCCTCTATACCGACAGAGATATCAGGGGTAACGATACAGATGAAGGAGGCAGCCTCTAGCCTGGAGCTAAGAGAGTTGATGGAAGAACTTACATCACAATTGTCAACAATCTGTAAGTGAAAATACATAAAAACATCATATGTTTATAATTAAGTTATAGGTTTAAATTTAAAAATGATATAAAATTATTTTTATATTAAAATGATATAAATTTGTTTTTATATTAGGTTGATTCTATCTGGACTGTGCTCAAGAAATATGGCACCCAAATTCAAGGAGAAGATTGATTTTAAGGGTTTTATATGGAACAATATCTCTCAAGCGATAAAGGATTTTTATTATTAGGAGTTTGAGGTACAAAAAATATTAATTTTTATAAATTAATTAGATAAATATTGTGGGTTATAAGTACTTATCATATGTTTTTCATTTTTTTCAGAAAGAATTTTTTTGGGATTTTGAATTTGACGCAGTTATTTATAAAGTATAAGAGAGACGAGCTCGTACATGTTATAGAGACTTTGTTAGTGCAATACACAAGACTGGTATATGAACTCTTTATATTTCTGAAGAAATATGGAGTCGTTAGCAGTAGTATTGGACATTATCTGAGGCAATATCCATTTTAGAGTGTAATTCTACCAATAGACGTGGAGAACCAGGGGGAGAGAGTCTTCCCGTACACACTGGAGGATCTATTACCTACCACGAGCATGTAGAGAGACTTGTAAGTATCTACACTTTACATTTATATTCTAATTTTTTACTTTGATGTATTTCAATTTAATTTGATGTGTGAATTTTGGAATGAAAATATGTGTATTATGGAGAAGGATAATGTTATAAATGTCTAGTACCATATATGACTATTTTGTTGAATTAATTTCTTTATTCAACAGGGAGTAAATATCATAAAATAGAGGAAATTCTGCTAAAATGTTTATAAATTGTAGTTCACTTATAACATTTTATTCTGATGTAGGAAAAGTCTATGGGTAGGAAGCCTAGACCTGTCAGCTCTTTTTGCACACTCACATTAAAAAGCATGACAGTGTGACCTTCGTCAACCCCCGATATAGAGAACTAAATGTATGTGAAATTTATGCTTTAATATTAACGCTTAATTATTATCACTTATTAACTTAAACAATACCTTCTGATAGGACCAAATACAAGAAAGCATTCAACGACAGTCTCAACACTCTGAAGATGTTGATGAGAGTCAAAAGTATCTTCATGCAGTAGGTGGTAGGGACGGTCGTGGAAGAATCTTCGACTTAGGTTTATTTGCGAACACATATTATTCACAATCCTCCACATCCAGTACAACAACATCTAGTAGGGATAAAGTCTATAAGCTTCAGAGCATAGTACAGACACTAACAATTCAGTTGCAACAGTCAATGGAGTAAATAGCCCAGCTCCGTAATGAGATGGATGAGTTGAAGGAGAAAGGCAACACCTCATTACAACATTCAGAGCATCTGCATTCACCAAATGAATAGCGTAGTTATAGTCATTTTGTATGAATTAAATACTTATTGTTGTAGATAATAATTTTTTATTATCAATTAAGATAATTTTTACTTTATATCATCAATCAACTTTCTGTTTTAACAAATTAAATGTAGAAACAAATCAAAATATTATCAACAGATAACTGACAACTGTATAAATTATACAACAATCATAAGATTATCAAATAAAATTAAATGCAAGGAAAAATTAAAAAAACAGTATCATTAAATTTACAGATGGAAAAACAAAATATGTCAGCAAAATGCAGTGAATTTATCGATGGATGACTAAAATCCATCAGTAGAATGCTATAAATTTACAAACAGATTTTGTAAATCTGTTGGTAAATTTACTGATAGAGAAGCCTTATCCGTCACTAAATTTACCGACCGAAACAAATTTGTCATCGCTAAATTTACCGACAACATAAAATTACCTTTGCTAAATATAGCGATAAAACACAAAATATTCATTAGTAAATTAGCGATAAAAAATCTATCCTCTGTAGCCAATTATTACCTACGGTTGTTTTTTCGACTACTTATTTTGCCGGTAAATTCTGTCACTAACTTAGCTTAACGATGGAAAACCTTCATATTCTGTTAGTAAATTCTGTTGCTAAACCCCAAAACAGACAAAAAGACCTATGATATTTACGAGGTCCTATATGTTAGCACTATTGGATGTTTAATATATATGCAATAATTTATATAAGGCCAAATTATGCTTATATTATTGGTGAGGTTAGTAAGTACATACTAAAACCCAGAAGCCAATATTATAGAGTGACCAAATAAATATCAATTACTTAAGGGGTACATCAAAACATGGGGTTGTGTTTAATAGTTAGCAAGGTGATCTTCAGATTGTAGGATATATGGATTCAAATAATACAGGAGATTTGGATAACACGAGACCTATTATAAGGCTCTCTAATAAGGGAAAAGGTCAATGACTCAATTAAATTTCTTTAAAGGAAGGTGGGACTTGATATCAACATAGAAACATATAAATTGTTTTGAAAAGAAATTACATACTTTGCTTCCTTTAACAAAAGAATTGTCTTTTAATACACCAAAAAATACTTTTAAATATGTATTTACTTTTGAAAGGAGCCTATTTATTATAAATCAATGTTAAAATCTATGGTTGCATTATCTACAACTAAAAAAGAGTATATGACAATGGTTAAGGTTACTAAGGAAGCATTATAACTTATAAGACTAGTGAAGGATAGTCATTGATCTAGATGGAGATCAAATACATAACGATAGTCAAAGTGTCATTTATTTGGAAAAGGTTATGTGTATATTACAAGAATTAAGTATATAGATGTAAGGTCTCAAGGATTAGGGAGTTGATTACAACTGAAAAATTTTGTTAGAAAAGGTTCAAACTTTGGAGAACAAAACTAACATGTTGACAAAATCATTTACCTTGGAGAAGTTTAAGCATTGCTTAAACTTCTTTAATGTTTAGGTGTTAGACATAGATCTCGTCCAACTTATGAAGAGTATACTTGTCAAGGTGGAGATTATTGTATATGACTTATATATATGAACATGCAATCTTGGAGTTTCAGGAAGGAAATATGTATTTCTTCGAAGCCTTTAAGTGAACAAGGACTGGGACACAAATGCCGCAGGGCGTCTTCATTCTATATTAAAGATGAAGACACAAACTAAAGACATGAACATGTTGATTTAGTGGAGGTTTTCTTAAAGAAAGATATGTTCTAGGACACGATTAGGTCATAAATTGCATCTTGTGAATAGAAAAGGTAGTAAGATCCATGAACTAAGACACAATCATGTCTAAATATACAAAGAAGTAGGAGGATTCACCGTCTGAGACATAGATGTACCAGAGCCTATATCATGTTCTAGAAAAAAATATAAAATCCACATCCTAGGGTATGATCATGCCTCAAGTTATGTTCATGATAATCACCTTTATCTAAAAAAGCATTTTGGTATATTTAAAACTTTAAAAAGATTAAAATAAACATAAATTATGAAGTTATAACTAGAGTGGAAAGCTTCCATCTCTCTCTTTGATGACCTTTCTATATTACTACTTTGTTCCTTCTTCCTTTTGGTTTTGTTCCTTGATTTTCCTTTTTTATTTTTCCTTTTATTTTTTTGTTTGGTCTCAACCTTTCCATCTACTATTCCTTTCTTTTTATCTTAGTGTTGGTTTTTAATTATTATTATCTTCTTCTTTCTTTTCTCTATACTACTTTCTATTCCTTTGATTCTCTTCATTTTCTCGTCTTAATGTTTAACTCTCTAGCTCCTCTACATTTCCTCCTTTACTGCTCCTTTTCTACTTATATTTTTGGTTCTTTACCTGACTCCTTCCTAATTCTTTGGTGTTTCCTTCCTTTAGTTTGGCTCAAAGATATTAAGATTTTTCTATGCCATTTTTTGTTTTTGCCCTATTTCTTATTATCATTTTTGGAACAATATTTTAAAATCTCTTCTCTTCAATGTCTAAAATTTTTCCCTTTTTAGCTATATGGCCTTAGTCACTACTGAACCTAATTAGGCTCTCAATCCATTAGACATTTTCCTCCTCTTCCTTCAAGAAATCACATTCCCCTTTTTTTCGTGTATGTCTTTACAACTTTAGAACCTAACTGACTCTCGTTATGGAAAAGATTCATCTCTCCCATATAATTAGTCTACTCTTTTTCCACCTTTTCCACCTCATAGCTTTCCTGCTTCCTCCTCCCTAAAAAATTCTAGCCTTGCCAACTCCTAAGTCAAACAACCTCCCTTTTGCCTTATCTCTTTAGGTCTTAATGCAACTATTAATTGGAAATAAGATCTAAGGGAATCTTCCAAAATTTCCTTCATTTCCACCCTCCAGCTAAGATAGATGCATCATAATTATACATCATTGGAAATACTGAAGGAAGGTGTCAAAACCTAGTATTTTACTATTATGTGATTTTTTTTGAAGAGGCTTACCTTCCTAATCTTTAAACTCTAGGCCTTCAAACACTGGACAAATAAAGGATTGGAAGAAGTTCTCATTAATGAGAATTTTTTTCTTCAAGTTCTCCTTAATTTTTGGAGCTAGGGAAGTCTAAGAAGTAGGCCCTTTTCATTTTAATAGTATGTCAATCTTCCTTCAGTTGTGGAAGCCAGGTGTTAGTCTAGAAAATGTTACAAAAAAAAATGAAAAATTGTTCTAATTTGGATTAATTTTTACCAAATTCCCCTTAAATACTAGTCAACTGAAGGCTTAAATCTCTTAGCTAGCTATATTACCAGGCCAATTTGCATGGATGAAGCTACAATACCTAGAAGGAGGATAGCCTATGCGAGGTTATATGTAAGTCTTAATTTGGAAAAAGAACTTCCTAAAGAGATATCTATACTTAGATTAGGAGAAGATGAATCCTTAGTAAAAGATTCCAAAAAAGGAACCAATAGGTAGAACTTTCTTAAAAGTAGATACATTGAGAAAATGAGATTGAATAATCTGGAGACTTCTTAGCAAAGCATTGCTCTATAATTAGATAAGCCCCTTAATGTTGAATTTCCTCCACATCCTTACCCTATGTAATCAAGCTCTGATAAGCAAGTGTCTCAGACCATTCTTACTGACCCTATTCCAATCATTAAAGAGTAAGAGAAACGGAAGAAGCTAGTCATCACTGGGCTAATACCTAGCCCCTTAATAGAGATCAATGCATCACGCAAGTTCAAATGGTATTCAACCTGGTAAATGTAATATTGCAATATAGGGATTCACGTTAGTTATAAGAAAAAGATCTAGCCATAAGGCTAAGGTGAGAGCTACTACTCCCTCATAATGATCTATATCAATTATGGCTTAGAATACTAGGGGTCTGACTTGCCCTAAAAAATAACATATAGTTTATGATTATGTAAACTCAATAAAGCCTATTATATATGGATTTTTAGAGACTAAGTTGAAGAAAGAAAAGTGTGAATATCTCTGGCTTTTCAAGAAGAACTGGATGATCCTAGCAAATCATGAGATTCACCGTTATGGAATAATTGTGGTTACTTTTAATCTGAGTAAGAATAATGTTCTAAGAACTTGCAAGCAAATCAATGTATCCATTTACATTCTGAGAAGCAAGGAGCTAGTAAACTATAGATTTTTTTCATCTATACCTCAAAATTTGAATTCCAAAGATCTTCATTATAGAATGATCTCATTGCTTTCTACAGTTCAATAAGGATTTGGTTAATTTTAATAGCATCATCCTTGCTTCAAAAGCTGATAGTGACAATTGCAATAACATTTCTTACTAGGATCTCAGTTTATGTCTCTCCCAAATTAAAGTTACTGACCTCAAACATGAAGGATGTTTTTTTAAATGGAACAAAAGGTAGGAGGGGGATTGATTTTTTAAGAAAAAAGTTGGATGGGTTTTTGGTATATGATAAGTGGCTCTAGAAATTTCCAAGCAAAATGGCTATATTTAATTATAGTCTTTGTTCAAACCATTCACCAATTGAGATTTATTATTTTACACTGAATCAAAGGAGGTTTATCCTTTTATGTTCTTCAATTAGTTATGAAATACAGAGGGATTCTAGGATGTAGTCTTGAGGGGTTTATATCAAGATATACCAGGGTTTGAATCATATAAGTTTTACAACAAGCTTATAGGTATTAAAATGGAACTTAAAAGACTTAGCTCAAGGCTTTACATCAACAAATATTCAGAACTTAACAGGGCCAATGAGATACTTTAGCAATAGCAAAATGATCTCTATAATTCACCAGCAAATATTTAGTGTTTAAGCAATAAGGAAAGGGCCTTAAAGTATTATTCAAAAGTTTTAAAAGATTATTGCTCTTTTCTAAAATAAAAATCAAGAATGTTTGACTTAAGGAGGGGCTATAACTCCAAATTCTTCCACATATCCCTCATATCTAGAAGGAACTCTAAAAGAATCTATTACTTATTAAGCGATGTAGAAAGAAGGCTTACCAATCAAGCTAAACTATTGGTTCTTACTTTAGAATAATTTTAGAATTCATTAGAATCCCTAGGACAAAGTCTCTCCTCAGTTTTAATGTTGAGCTTATTTATCCCTAGACTCATTACTAGTCAACAATTTGAGTTGCTAATTAGGCCTTTCACTATAGAGGATAGTAAGAGGGTAATAATTTACTCTAAATCCTTATAAGGCTTATGGGCCAAATGGCTTTAATGCATAATTATATCAAAAAGCATGGAAATCATTTAAACCATAGGTCTGTAAGTCAGTAATGGAATTCTTCACTAATGTAAATGTGTTGAAAGTTTGTAATAAAACTCATATATGTTTGGTTCTTAAGGTTAATAACCCTGTAGTAAGAGAATTCAAGCTTATTGCTGATATATTTATAAGATTATCTCAAAGCATTTGACTTTAAGATTGGAGCTTGTATTACCTTCCTTTATCAATCCCTCATACGTTTCTTTTTTTTATGATAGAAAATATTGGTGATAACATACTTCTTGCTCAATAATTCTTAAAAAATTATCACAAGAAGGGATCGAGGAAACACTATGTAATGAAGATAAATCTATACATGGCTTTTGACTTTGTAGACCAGTGCTTTATACTTAACTCACTTAAGGCTTTTCGATTTCCATATGCTTTTATTACATGGATTAGTTAATGCATTACCATTCCATCTTACAACATCCTTATCAATGGTGAGCCCATAAAAATAATCAAGGAAGCTAGAGGGATTAGACAAGGAAATCGTCTTTCTCCATATTTGTTCACCATCTACATTGAGGTGCTCTCTAGACTTATTCATCATAACATAAACTTGAAGAGTAACTTTAAATACCACATGAAGTTTGAGAAGGAATTTAAACTATCTTTTGCAAATGATCTTCTCTTCTTTTATGACAAGGAGAAAACCTTCATAATGGTTTAATCTGATACTAAAATGAGTTCTTAGGAACTAATTGATATTTCGGGCTTGAGCGTTAAACCTCCTCTTTTTTTGCATCTTGGCACACCAATCACTTATAAAGAAATCACTGGCATTGAATGATAGCCTCTCTTTGATACATTAAGGAGAAGATTGGGCCATTAAAGCAACAAATGCCTTACTTTTACTGGCAAGTTACAACTTATAATTTCATTACTAAGAAACATGTATATTTAGTGTTCCTCCCACCTTTTCCTTCTTAAGAAATTGTAGAGAAGCTTTTTAAGAACTTCGTTTAGTTAGGGGATGGATATAAGAAAGTTTATGATAATGTTAGCAAGAAAAATATTAGTTTGCCTACGGAAGGGGGGTGGGGGTGGAGTTATTCACTCAATGTAGGTGGTTAACAAAGTTTTGTTAGCTAAAAGAGTTTAGAGAATACTTATTAAAAAAGAATCATTATGGGTAAAATGATAATATAGGCACTACTTGGAAGAGAAAAAAACTTTTGGATCCTTAAACTTAAGAGGGGACACAGTATAAAGCATTTTACAAATTTTGTAATTAAGGGATAGCTTACAATCCTCAATTAAAGTCAAGATTTGTAATGGTGAGAGTACTTGGCTTCAGTTTGATAACGAAAGTGAATTAAACCCTCTTCATCTTCATCCTAAATTCTAAATATTAAGATCGATATATTTAGATAATGATAAAGTCAAAGTACTGGTGAATGAGAATTGATGAGAGTGCAGCAATAGAATCCGTATTCTTTTTATTAGAATCTTCCCTCCGCATCAACCCTGTCAAGATCAAAATGACATGGCTACTTGGTTGAACCATCACTCTGTCATGTTTACTAGTGAATATTGCATATCTCTTTAGAATTCATGCTAAAAAAGTAAGCCAATTTAAGTTAGTCTGGTGTAAGCATTAATTACCAAAGATATCCTTTATGCTTCAGCCTGTACTTATGAACAAACTAAACACAATAGACAGGGTGAAAGGCTCCCCATTCCATATCCCAAAATCCTAACTGCAAAATATGCTTGGAAGCCACAAAGACTATTGGTCATGTGCAGATCATGTGCGATTATTTTCTTCAATTAAATAAATGAAATAAAATGGTTGAGTGGGTTGCAATCCTCGTTAGCTTAGGGTGATATTTAACTTATTCAAAATGGCCTTTCATTGTACTAAATATACCATATAGTGGGAGAGGAACTCTAGAATCTTCAAGTATCAGCACCAAGAAACCTCTACAACATTGCAATGCAACCTTAAGATCAATAAGAGAGTTATCCCCACACATGACAAGAAGATGGAACCTTTAAGCAACGAAGGTGTGATTACACCACTTTTAGTTGGCTCGACTTTGGATTAGTTTTAGGATATTTTGTTCTGTTGTATTCGCTTTTATATAATCTATGATTTAGGATCAAGTAGCCAATCATTTTTAAGTCTTAAGTTTTTACCTTGATTAATATAATTCTTTAATTTCTAAAGAAAACTTTAAAAAATTTAGAAATAACTAAAATTGTTGTTAAATTAAGTTGAACTTGATAAAAAAAAACTATTGATTAAAACTATACATATATTTGTCAGAATTACATATAAATGTATTGTTATAAATCCAATTTATTATAATAATCAATATAATTATTTATTAAATTATTCATTCTTTAAATTTTATTAAAATTTACTTATAATATTGTTTTATTTCTTTAATTATCTTCCCAGCAAAATTTTACGTGAATGCTTTACTTATAAAGGTACAGGCTTCCTCCAAAGGATCTTTTACGCTTTAAAAGTCGTTGGAATTGAACGTTTGATGTGCGCCACTAGTTTACCACTATCTTCCGAGCCTTTCTGTTAGTTTTCGTCCAAAAAGACTAAAAAGGGCCGAAGTCAATAAGTCATCATACTTTATTATTATTTTTAATAATTTTTATATTTTAATCTCACAACACGGCACCAAACCAAACTAAGCATTTAACTTGAACATCACAACATTTATATTCCTGCCATTCCTTCTGGTGCTTGCTGTGAGGATCTTTGCCCTGTCTTTGTTCATCTTATATCTCGCGCGCTTCTCGTGCAGATCTCTCTGTTCAATTTTGCACCTTCATTCAAACGCAAATCAGGTAGCTTTTACCAATTATTATGGTGATGCAGATGCTTTTACTGTGTCCTTCCCACTTAGTTGCCTTTTGCTTTTTGCTTGTTTCTTTTAATCTATGCTTCTGTTTGCGCTGTCCTATTCGTTTGATCCTCGCAGGCATGTGATGTCTAAGTTTAATTCCTTCTGTGATTTTGCTGCTACTGTTCATTTCTCTCGAGGTTTTTTTTTCCGTTATGTCCTGTAGATTCGTGGTTTTCCCGTGTATGAATCTCAGCAAGATGTCTTCTTTTCCCTCCTTTCTGTTTCTTTTTCTTCGTATGTACTATTCGTACTGCATTTGATTCCGGTTCAATTCCTTTTTGTAATTAACTCTTTTATGCTCGTGCTTGGATGCTAGTGAATTTGTACTTTTGTGTTTCATGTTTTTGCTAGGTTGATTTCATTTTAGAATGAATTTTAAATCTAATGTTGCCTTGTGTTATTCAAATACATTAATACAGCCAGTTCTGCTGTACTCTGTATTTTTCTTCCCCCTGAAACTCTCCTTAAGCTCAATGGGGCTTGAACAGACAGACATTTTTGCTCGAATTGTTTTTTTTATGAAACTTGGTTTTATTGCATTGCTCTTACTATTTGAAATATCTCCAGGAAGGATTTTGCCATTAATTCAGTCAGATAATTTTGTGGGTTCATCACGCTAAAACGCTCAAGTATCTTTTGTTTCTTGTTGTTTTAATTTTGCTTTGTAGGTTTGTGTTTTGGTATTAGCGACACAGGCCTTTTGCCACTATCTTTTACTGTGTAGTTTCTTAAATTAATGTAATTCAAAAGTTTTTCATAGTACTAACTAATTCTTTTCAACAAAAATTGGTAAAAGTGAAACTTTCTTTACTATTAATTTTTTTTTTATTAATTACCCAACCACAAGGACTTCTAAAGCTAAATTCAAATTATAAGGAGTTTTCTGGAAACTAAAAAGTCACAAAAGTTTTTGTGTAATCATTTCTAACAACGGATGCTTTTTAATCACGTAAAAGTTCCATTATACTTTTAACAGTTGATGGACCTTAATAAAAAAATGATAGGAATGAAATAGAAAAACAGGATAAGGAGGAGGACTAACTGAATTTAGACAAGCGAAGGTGGTTTTTTCCTGACTAGTTCAACTACTGAAATCAAATTCGAGTAAGATGACTGAAATAGGAACTAGAAATAAATACAACTATTAAATTGGTTGTCAATTTCCTAAAAACCCTTTTCTTTAGGGGTGGAGTTTAAATATGAATAGAGCACATGTTTCTACCATATTTGGTCTCTTAGACCTATATGATGTTGCAGCCATAGCAGTTGATATGCATGCGGCAATATTTGGCAAGTAAATGCAATGTTTATTTCACTGGTTTAGTTTCCTGTCTGGATGTATCTTCACATTGTTGTCAGGTTGATTTTGGGAACTCTATTTCATTTCCCCCTTATTAGGGATTAGACCTCTTAGTTTAACATTTTTTTCTCCTTTTGTTAATCAGCCCTCAATCTCTCTATTTTTGTGATTTTGTTGTGCATGTGGAATCGATTTTTACATATTAATATTTGTAAAATACATTATGTTGCTTATGGAATTTGTTAAATGCTTCTCATAATTTCTTTGACATATGAAATCATTTCTGTTGATATTCTTGCTTCACTAATTTCAGTATTGGGTTCCAATTGTAGATGGCAATGCAGGAAACTGTTCCTGCTCCGGCTCCGGCTCCGGCTCCGGCTCCAGCTCCAGCTCCAGCTCCTCTTGCTCCCAGTGCTGAAGTCGTCGGAAATGCCTTTGTGGAACAGTATTACCATATTCTTCACAAATCTCCACAATTGGTGCATAGGTTTTATCAGGATTCAAGTCTACTCAGCCGACCAGAAGCAGGTGGCGTTATGGAAACTGTGACTACCACCCAAGTAAGTATCAGAATAGTTTGAATTTTAGACACATAAATTAATGTTAATATCATGAGATATAACAACTTTTCTTGTTCATTAAATATTTTACTGTGTTTGCTGTGTGAATCATGCAATGGTTGTAAATGGAATATTTTAGGGTGTGATGGGTTGCTAACACCTGCAGTAATGTGGATGCAAATGCTTTGTGATGACAATGAGTAAATGGCACGAGAGGGTTGTTCAGTTAGTTCTGTAGCAAATCTAGACATGCATTTGTTATCTTGTTGCCATCATCCCTTTTGTGGAAGGATATTATTTTGTGAGCCGGTATCTTTATAATTTCTGTTGGATTTATATCTCTATTATCTCGTAAAAGATGCATTGCTCTGTGGGTTGTTAAATCTTTATGTGATATAGCGTGGAACACCCTTTTGAGTGTGAGAGGGATTTTGGTTACAGCAATGGGCTAACTTAGAATTTATTGAGGAAGTTTATTTTAGAAATGAAGGCATTAGTCAATAATTTATGCTTCTGAGTTACTTTCAGAAGTTGAGAAGAATAAATTTTAGTGTCTGGTGGGGTTCCTGTACATGCTATCCATTTGGTTAAACTTTTTATGTTGTTTATTTGTAACACTTTTTTGTTGTTGTTGGTAATGTCTCAAAATTGTGAAACTGATTTCTTGATGAGCATAATACTTCATATGATACACTTCCTTTTCAAGTGTAAGAGGCATTTTTGGCTATGGCGATGGGGTAGCCTAGATTTTATTGAGGAGTTTATCTTATAAATGAAGGGCACAGTCAATGATATATGCTTCTGAACTATTTTCAGAAGATGGGAAGAGTTAAATTTTGTGGGACCTATTGGGGTTCCATACATACTATCGAATTATTTGAACTTTTTATATTTCTTTTTTTGTAACACTTCTTTGTGTTGCTTAACCTCTGAAACTAGTAATTTGCTCAGAAATTTGAAACTGTTCTGCACATTACATTTCTTAATGAGCATAATTTTTCATACATCTGCACAACATTGGAGAGCATCCCATCATGTTGAATCTTTGCAGTACTGGCTGTTAACAGCTTTTTGATGGTTGTTAGTATGAAATCGATGATTTATGTAGCTAACTTGCTTTGAGTCATGGTCAATGATGCGGAATTTTTAATGCTTGCATGGAAGGATTCTGCTAGTTGATGTTTGTAGGAAACTAATACGTTATGTATATTGTTCTGTGACTATAATTTTAAGGGTGTTGAGGATTGATACATGTTAACATGCAATCCTAGCCATCACGGTATGCTGCTGTGGGCTTGTTTTTGAAGTTTGGGCATTTCATTAGTCATTACAACTTTGAATTGAGAGTCCTGAATTACAGTGGGACGTGAATGTAGGATGACAGATTGTTTTTTTTTTCAAAACTGTTGTTCATCTCGGAGCAGGCAATCAATGATAAGATTATTTCGTTGAATTATGAAGACTACACTGCTGAGATAAAAACTGCAGATGCTCAAGATTCTTACGGGAAAGGCGTGATTGTTCTTGTAACTGGTTGCTTGATTGGAAAGGACAATGTAAGAAAGAAATTCTCACAGAGCTTCTTTCTTGCTCCACAAGACAGAGGCTACTTTGTGTTGAATGATGTATTTAGGTTTATTGAGGAGACTGAAACATTGCAGAACAATTCTGCACTTGTTAATGGAATCCACAACACTACTCCTTCCAGTTCCTGGACTCTGGAACAAGGTTGACGTCACTCTTTACAAACTAGATCATTCACTTCTTTCTTGTCCCCAACCTCTCCTTTTCCTTTTTCATATTTCACTGGGACAAAAAAATGTTCTAATTGTTTTTTACGTTGCTCTGCAGAGCCTACTCAGAGTTCAGATCATGCTGCTATAGTAGATCAACCTCCCTCCTTTGAGGAGGAAGATCTTAATGATGGTGCTGAAGTTTGTGATCCTTCTGATAAGGAAGAAGGATCAGTTACTGAAGAAGTGGTTATTGAGAACCCAATTGATTTAACTCAGAATATAGTTGGTAGCAGTGTTGATGCAGTTCCGGCAGCCTCAGAGGATGCTTCAAAAAAATCCTATGCCTCAATTGTAAGTTAATGCCCTTCAATTGCTAATATCCTTCTACACTTGACTTGTTTATGGGTATTGCTAACCAGATTTTTGAACAGGTTAAAGTGATAAAAGGTAACAGACCATCTAATCCAGTGTATGTACCTACCAATAATGTCAGGCCATTACCTGCAAACTCTGAGCAGCAATTACTCAACTCCACAAAAGCTGCTTCTGAAACGGAAGCTTTGGCTCCAGCCAGTGGTAATGCAACGGAAAGTGGTGAAATTCCTGAAGAAGGTGCATTTTCTTGACAAGTGATAGATTATTGAACACTGATAAAATTCGACTGGATTTTGAATGTCCCTGTCACATATTGTACCTTCACTTCCAGTCTTGGATGATATTGATTTTGTGATGCAAATATGTTTTTCCTTATTATCCTTAAGGTTATGTCTTAGTTCTAGTATCCCTACCAAGGGTTTGGTACTAGGTGGCGCTGAAATATTCTCTTGTACAGAATCATGTTTTGGGTGTTTTTATGACAAGAGATGGAAAAGAATGTAAGCAGAATGTATGATGTTCTTATTCCCATTTTGGGCAAATTATGCTTGTTACAGCTGAAGGATTCTCCATATATGTGCGCAATTTGCCTTATAAAGCAACGACTGCACAACTTGATGAGAAATTTAAGAAATTTGGGCCAATTAAGCATGACGGTATCCAAGTCAGAAGTAGTAAGGTCCAATATGCATATCATTGTGTTTTTCACTTCACCTAATTGTTTACTTATTTGAACTTATTTAAATTTCTTGTTATCTGCAGCAAGGATATTGTTTTGGGTTCGTTGAATTCGCATCATTGAGTTCCATGCATAGTGCACTTGAGGTACTACTCCATGCCCTTACATTACACTTTTTAATGCTTGTTTTGTTCATGTCTTGTTTTAACATTTTCATTGTTCTATAGCTAAGTAAGATAACTGCCTCTTCTTGTAGTTGGTACCTGGATTCATCAACCAATTGCCTTAATGGAGTTCTATATTATTGTTGGAAATGCAATCTTGCTCCTGTATACCTGGGAAACTGAACCTTTCATAGTAAATTAATTGAGCTATTAGCTTTATCATTTGTAGAGAATCATTGAATATGAATTTGGAATCTAATTCTTGGAATGGGTAAAAAGGGAAAAAGAAAGAAATTCCAATCATGTTGTTGCTAGGTTATTCCCGTTTAAGATCAACATCAAATTTGGATTTTTTTTGGTCTATTAGTCATCTCAAATTGAAGGAAAGCTTGCTTTATTTGACCACATCATGTGGACCCTAAAAAAGAAAACTCGTGGACAATGGCGTTGAATTTATATGAGAATATGTTGTAAAACTCTGCCACTGGTTAGATATTTTGAATTGTACACACTCGGACATTCAATGTCTATATTACTTGGTTTAATTTGTGATTGATAACTATCAGAATTTAGGGTTTATCCTTTATTGACACTTAATAGGATATATATATATATACAAAGAGTACAACACAAATTAGGAAACTAATCTCCTAATCCCACTAAACTAGGAAGCTGACTTTATCTTAAAATCCCTTATCTTTGGGATCCTAACAATGCTTATCCTATACACGATATTTATCTAAAACAATATCTATATCTATTATTACAAATTCTCACTCTCTCCCTCAAGTTGGTGCATAGGAATTTTTCATTCCCAGCTTGGATACAATATCCTCAAATATTGAGCTACTCAATCCTTTAGTGAGAATATCAGCAAGTTGCCCTTGTGTTGACACATACGGAGTGCATATCAAACCACTGTCTAACTTCTCCTTGATGAAATGTCTATCCACCTTGATGTGCTTCGTCCTATCATGCAGAACTGGGTTCTGGGCTATGCTTATTGATGAGTTATTATCACAGTAAAGTCTCATAGGACCATCCCACTTAATCTTTAAGTCTTCTAGAATGATTTTCAGCCAAAGCAATTCACATATACCTTGTGCCATAGCACGAAATTCTGCCTCTGCCCTAGATCGTGCTACTACCCCTTGTTTCTTATTTCTCCATATGACCAGATTCCCTCCAAGAAAGGCACAGTACCCTGATGTAGATCTCCTATCAACTACCAATCCTGCATAGTCAGTATCAGTATATGCTTCAAGTGTCGTACCGCCATTTCTTTTAAACAAAATCCCTCTTCCTGGCGTTCCCTTAAGGTATTGCAAAATTCTGTGCTGCGGCAAGTGGACTTCTTTAGGACTATGTATAAACTGACTTACCATGCTTACAACATAGGCTATATCAGGTCTGGTATGGGCCAAATAGATTAGTCGTCCTACAAGTCGTTGATACATTTCCTTATTGACTGGAACATCTTCATCTGCTTTTCCCATCTTAAGGTTCTGCTCCATAGGTGTATTTGCAGGTTTGCGTGCAGCTTTGCATCTCTCCTTGAGTAAATCAGTAACATACTTCTGTTGGGATATAAAAATTCCTTTTTTGGAGTGTGCTACCTCAATTCCCAGAAAATACTTTAACCTTCCCAAAGTCTTAATCTCAAACTCCTTAGCTAAACAATTACTCAAGATCCGCTGCTCTACCTCATCATCTCCTGTTAGTATGATGTCATCCACATAGACTAGTAATATTGTTACTTTACTTGTGGCTAAATGTTTAATGAACAATGTGTGATCTCCTTGACTTTGCTTATATCCCATAGATAACATGACCCTTGCAAATCTGCCAAACCAGGCCCGAGGGGATTGTTGCAATCCATACAAGGATTTATTTAGCTTACATACAGTATTAGTGGTCACCTTTGTTTCATAGCTTGGTGGGACTTCCATGTAAATCTCCTCCGCTAGATCCCCATGCAGAAATGCATTCTTTACATCAAATTGTTGTAGTTCCCAACCATGGTTTGCAGCTAGAGATAAAGTTAACTGTATTCATCTTAGCCACAGGAGCAAATGTTTCTAGATAATCAATCTCATAAGTTTGAGTGTATCCTTTGGCTACCAATCTTGCCTTGTACCTTTCAATTGACCCATCAGCCCTATATTTCATCGTATACACCCATTTGCAGCCCACCGGCCTTTTTCCCGTTGGCAATTTCACCAAACTCCAGGTTTTATTCTTTCTTGGTGCCTCCATCTCCATATCCATGGCTTGTTTCCATTTTTCATTAGACAATGTCTCAGATAAGGTTGTAGGAATGGTTGTGGTATTGAAGTTTACAAGAAAGGCTTTAAATGTTGGTGAGAACTTTTGAAAGGACATGTAGTGTGAAAGTGGGTATAACGGTCTTTTTGTGCATGTTCTGGTTCCTTTCCTAATGGCAATAGGTTGGTCCTGATCTTCCTCACTAATCTGTACTTCAGTTTCAATTTGCAAAGTAGGGAAATCAGAATTTTTACCTCATTTGAGGCATCTGGATTAGATTCTTGTATATGCATAGATTTTGGATTGACCTCTTTTCGTCTTGAGTACACTAGATTTTTGCCAGATCGCACATCTCTAGAAGCAGATTTAGGTTCAAGAATGTGTTCAGGTTCAGATTCAGGAGATTTTGGTTCTGGTTGAGCTAAGGGCATTTGACTGGGTTTAGATAGAAGTAAGGGATCATATTCAGACAATCCAAGAATGAACTCCTTATCTTCCTTGAGATTCTCCCCCTGAATGAAATTTCTTAGGAGGAGGATGATAGCGCTTATACCCTTTTTGAGTTGATGAATACCCTACAAAGATGCACTTCAGTGCTCTAGGATCCAATTTCCCACAGTCTTGGCTGTGAATATGAGCAAAGGACACATCCCAAAAATGTGAGGTACAAGATTGTTTGTAGTGGATATATTTGGGTAGAATGAAGAGAGTACCTCCATTGGACTTTTGAATCCTAGGACTCTAGAGGGTAGTCTGTTAATGAGATGAGTGGCTGTTAGAACTGCTTCGCCCCATATTTTGGTACATTTTTCTGAAATAACAATGCTTGTGTTTGGTCTAAAAGGTGTCCATTTTTTCTTTCGGCCACACCATTTTGTTGGGGTGTTTTGACACAGGAAGACTCATGAAGTATCCCTTCTTTTTGACAATAGATAGTAAGAGTTTGGTTGAAGTAGTCTTTGGCATTGTCTGATCTAAGTTTCTTGATGTTTGCACCAAACTGGTTTTTTACCATAGAGAGAAAATGAGGAAGTAAAGAACTAACTTTAGACTTGTGTTTGAGCAAGAAAACCTAGGTAACTCTAGTGCAGTCATCAATAAAAGTCACAAACCACCTTGCCCCTGACACATTTGAAACAGTTGAGGGACCCCAAATATCAGTATTAATAAGATAAAAGGGAAAAACGCTTCTTTTGTTGCTGATAGGAAAAGGTATACGCTTGTGTTTAGTAAGTTCACACACCTCACAATAAAAACTCTCAAAATCTAGCTTTGTAAACAAAGCAGGAAACAAAGATTTAATAATTCTAAACGATGGATGACTTAATCTATGATAATACAAGAAGATTTTTTCTTTATTTGACAACACCGACTCAGACATGAATGAATAGGGTGATCTGCTCGTGGATATGTTTGACCTGTTTGCTTCCTCAAGGTAGTAAAGACCATCTCGTTCTCTAGCACTTCCAATCATCTTCCCCGAATCCCTCTCTTGAAATAAACAATGGCTTAAATGAAATGTAACATTACAAAGTAAATCCAATGTGAGTTTCTTTACAGTTATTAAATTTGTGGACAGCTTAGGGACATGGAGAACAATTTTCAATGTTATGCGTGGGTTTATTTTGACATCTCCTATGCCAGCTACAGTTGCTAAGGATCCATCTTCTGTGGCTATTTTCTTATTGTTTGGGCAAGGGGAATAGGCGGTGAAGTGTTTGGATGAATGAGTCATGTGGTTTGTGGCTCCTGAATCCATAATCCAAGATTGCTGAAAAACCTTATTTGAGACATTTAATCCAAATGAAAAAGAACACATACCTGAATGCACAAAGGTACGTGTACCTGCAGGTTTCTCTGTGTTGCTAATGAATGCTCTCATCTTTTCCACTTCATCTTGATTGAGGCCCTTTGAGTCTTGCTTGTCTTCCTGTTGAGATGTACTTGTAGCAACCTGCGCTTGTCCATTACCCCTTGGTTGATATCTTTTTTGTCCCCACTCATGGCCAGGAGGCTTTCCATGCAACTTCCAGCATTGCTCCTTCGTATGACGGGACTTTTTGGAGTAGGTACACCACAGGTCACCACGGTTTTGAGGCTTGGATTGAACCCCTTTCTAGTCTCTGCATCAAATCTTTTTCCAGCTTGCTTCTCATTCCTAGCTACCATAGCCGAACCATCAGAAGGTTGAGAATTAAGCATTAAATTTCTCCTACTTTCTTCACTCCGAATAATAGCCACTACCTCATTAAAGCATGGAACTTTCTGCTTTCCGAGTATTTGGATCCTTATTTGATCAAACTCGGAATTCAATCCTACAAGGAAGTCATAGACTCTATCCTGTTCAATGAACTCTTTTAGTATCGCAGCATCATCCGGACACTTGGTCTGAATTACTCGATAATGATCAAGTTCCTGCCATAACGAATTCAACTGGTTGGCATATTCTGTCACATATTTGTTCTCTTGTTTAGAAGCGACAGTCTTGACTTTCACTTCATACACTTGGGCCGCATCCCTAGCTTTTGAGTATGTCTTCTGAATTGCATCCCAAATGTCTTTGTCTGTAGCCATGAACATTACTGTATTGCTTATTTCAGACATCATTGAATTCCGAAGCCACGTCATGATCAATGAGTCCTCCTCATCCCATGCTTCAAAACCTGGATCTTTTGGCCTTGGTCCAATTCCTAACAAATGACTAATCTTTCCCTTACCTTTCAAAATAGTTAGAACAAGTTGTGACTGCTTGAGATAATTTTTTACATCCAATTTGTAGGCAGTTTGAATGATCTGCAAATCCACCAAAGATTGAGTCTTGATTACTTCATCTGATGAAGCCACACTGATTGATCCACTCTCCTTGTTTTCTGTCATTGTCCTTCACTTCTATGTGCAGTCAACTACTTAACGAAATTAATCAGTGATGAATGCTGACTGTTTAAATCAAATAAATCAGTGATAAAATTTTTTTTCCCCAGAAAAATTCTAGCGTAAGGCTCTGATACCATATTAGAATTTAGGGTTTAAGTTATCCTTTATTGACACTTAATAGGATATATATATATACAAAGAGTACAACACAAATTAGGAAACTAATCTCCTAATCCCACTAAACTAGGAAGCTGACTTTATCTTAAAATCCCTTATCTTTGGGATCCTAACAATGCATATCCTATATACGATATTTATATGAAATAGTATCTATATCTATTATTACAAATTCTCACATCATCTTTTGCTGGCACTTTTTGACCTTAATGATCTATGAGTGTTACTATTTTCTTGCCTTTGGGAAATTGAAAGTATATTTCCTATTTACAATTTTTAATCCTTTGTTTACACTTAATAAGAACTTGACTATGGATGATATTGAAGTTGAAGATGATACTAATTGAGGGTTTTCCAATACACTTTATGTTTGTGGACCAAGGGCACAATTTTACATCAAACAAAAAGATTTGCTACCTTTTAGACAACAGCTATTGAGCTTCCTCAGCCAGTTCCTTGAACTTGAAGTTCCTGTGTCTGTGGGTCTCTTCTTGCCTTTCGCGATTTCATACATGTCCTATAAATGAGCAATCCCGAGCTTGGCTCCATGATGGAGAAAGAGAACAGATAGGCTTTTCCATCTGTTGTCACAAAGAAAGGAAATTAATTAATGTTGCCTTTTTCCTCAATTTTTATTGCTTGAGAATTGGGAGTTCCAGCATATAGTTTGGTCTACAAAATCTCTTTTAGAAGGTATTTTGTTGTAAATTAAGAGTAGATAACAGAATATTGCGTTTATTCGGTTATGATTTTGTTAGAAGAGAAATAGGAAGAACATCAAGAGAGAGAAACATAGAATCCATGCTATATATAGAGAGAGAAGAGAAAACATTCATATGGTTTTACATGTCAGTATAGCCGTTATAAGTTGGCTTAAATACAGACAAACAAATATTCAGTATACTCTCATCTAGCATTACAATCCTGAATGCTTATTGAAACGCAGCGCTTTGCCTTAGTTACTAACATCTGGTGAGCCTTTCCGTCATTTATCATTCAGCGTCATCTTCACTTATTTCTGCAACATATTTGAATTCTTAAAATACTGTATAGTATTCTCAAAACTAACTATGAAGTGTTTATGATACCCACCAAAGGCCAATCGATTGGGAGCATAAGGTGCTGATTAACAAGGCCTAGTTAGCTCACATGTCCCAAGTATGATAAGCCAATAGTTGGTCTGAATAATTGTATGTTTAAACCTCATTATCCATGGACTTTTAATTTGGTTTACCTTATTGTCTGTTTTAACCATTCGCTATTTGTGTATTCTTTAGTATCTTAAGCTCTTCTATCATGATGTCTATCCAATCTTTTCTGTTTCCAGTTAGGGTCCATATGCATCTTTGTGCATCAAGTTTAGCATTTTACATTCAAGCAAAGTGAAGCCACATTTGGGCTAGTGGATCAGAAGTTAGATCACTATGCTGTTATTTGTCCAGGGACTTCTCTAATTGTAGTGGCTTTGATTTCTTTGCTTCAAATTTCAGATATTTCACTTGTTTGATTTAGAGCATTGCATGTTTTTCATGGTTCTTCCTTGGTAATACTTTAGCTTATTGGTGATCAGACTTTGATTATGAACATGTCCATAGATGCTTGGAATACCTTTCTTTACCAGTGAATCATCTCATACCAAAGCATTGTGATCCAAAAACCTTCCTACCTATTTAGGTTGTCCTCACCTTCAATATGAACCGTTCTTATCTAGTTGATAAGATGTGACGTATTCTCTTTTCCTATTCATATTTATTCTTGAACCTGATCTCCCGCTTACAATGTATATGTAATAATACATGGCTACTAATCTGCATTCAAATTGATGGAACATATTAGTGGTTTTGGTATCAGGAAATTTGTCTTCACAAGTGGACAAGTATAGACAGGTTGACTATGTAATAGCACTGCCAATATGCTAGCATATGGATGCCCGAATTGCTGTCTCTCTCTCCATTTCCTATGCAACTGGAAATCCTCTATTTTATACATCCTTATACTTGATATCTCTCAGCCATACATATGTTCTAATAGGCACTTGCAGCACACAACACACATTGTGCTCACTTGTGGTCTCAATATCGTTATGCACACTTGTGGTCTCTCTATCATTATGCTTTGCTATTCTATTCCTAGATACTTATTTCTGTTTATTTGCAGTTTAATACTACTTAGGTCTTAGGCATGCATTGTGTATGAACTTTTCTAGCAGGTACTTGGTTACTTACATAACTAATTTGGTTATTTTTAACTGAATTCCAGGCTTCACCAATCAGTTTTGGAGATCATCCAGTTGTTGTTGAGGTGAAGAGAACCAGTACAAGAGGTAAGTCAAGTTTGTCCTATAAAACTTGACAATTTAAATTGTTCTCTATTTGAGTTACGTGTTTTGAAGGCACTAGCTATTCCAAGTTTATGCATCCCACGCATTAGAAAGTCAAGATGCTAGTGGTTTCTGCAGTTAGCGGCAGTGGCAGAGGAAGGTACACTTCAGGAAGAAGTGGGTTCCGGAGTGACAGTTTCAAAAGTCGCGGAAGCTCAGGCTTTGGTAGAGGATATGGCGGGTACGAATTCAGAAATCAGGCTGAGTTTTCAGGGCGAACCAGGGGTTCAGCTGGTCGAGGTGGAGAAGATTATCAGCGAGCTGGACAGAATGGAAACAAAAGGGGAGGGCGTAATGGTGGGGCAAAAGGTAGTTCTGTTACTCCTTGACTACGGGCAACTGAAATTAGATAGATGAATTTTGACAGTAGAAAAGAGGGCATCAAGGCATTAGAGATTCATACGCTCATATTTTAGCTTCTATCTGCTTATGAAAATCTTGTTGCGAGTCATTTTTTTGGCTTATGTCCTGGACTTATAAAAGCTTATAATACGTGAGATGTTTTCTTGGCACAATCTGTGTAACTATTCATGAAGGTCTTGTAATTTTTAAAGATCTCTCTCGCCTTCGTACACATATACATATTCATACATACATCTGGTGCGTGTATGGAAGATGGAACCCATGTATAACTGAACTGGACCCAACTGCTTGCAACAAAACCCGAACAATTGTAAGGGCGATATACTTGCATAATTTTTGTAAATGCTCATGATAAGCTTTAAGTTGGTAGAGGGACTCAGTAGGCATGAATATCCAAGGCCAATAGAACATTGGTTCGTACTTGATCGAAAAGAGTGGCAATATCGACGGGGAATAAGTATATATGATGGTCAAGTGTAATGGGATGAATTTGATATAGCTTTTAGTTGCATTGGAATTGTCCTATTACATTGAATCAATTTTTCTGCAAGTTGGATACGAAGTTTGAGGCGGCAAAAGCTGCAGATCCAGCCACCAAGCAAAACAGAGTAACAAAAAGCTGCAGGGCAACCTGCCAGGGGTAATCCTCAGGGACAAGATATACACAAGAAGGACCCAGCAGTAGGAGTCCCAAGCTCAGGCTCAACAGCGCCCCCGGAGTTCCAGGGTCCGTGGCCGCGGATAAGACACCCAATTCCTCAGCCTTTGATAGGAGGCCTAGTTTCTCTATGCTTGAGAGAGACAGACCAAACTTCTCTGCTGCAGAAAGGAGCCCAGCTTTCTCAGCTTTGGTTAGCAGCTTCAGCTGCTCCACCCTTGTTAGTAGCTTAATTGGAGGTGAGGTCACTAAGGGACTGCTCCTTGGTTGCTCTCCAGGAGGAAAGACAGTTGAGTTCTGCAATATCCAACAAACAATACTTGTTTATAAATGAAATTCAAAGTTTATAAGCATTTCAGAAGTTGTTTCTCACGCCAATCTTGTTTTTTTTTTTAAAAAAAAAAAACGGGATCCGTTTCATGCAATTCAAAGTCTTCATGAACAGCATATAAAGGAAGAAATCATTTCATTTATGCTTCAGAAACATGTACTCGAACTGCATACAAAGAAAGAAATCCTCAACTGCGCACATAAGAAAAGAACAAGAAAAGAGAACATACTGTACAGACATGGATTGGATACTAAATACCAAGTATCGTACACCAAACCTTTCTAGAGCTAATAGTTTTGGGAGTTGATGGTAATGGCTTCTGGGTAGCCATGGACTTGACCATCAGAAGTGAAAATGAACTGTCTGCTACCGCCTTCATTCTCTTGGACTTGGAACCAGAATATGTGAATGGTCCACTTCTGGTGTTGGTTCCATGTCTCTCTTTGTTTCAATCTCATCCAATCCAACACAGATTGAAGGACCAGGGATTGGGTGCCGGTGGGTGGGATTCCACGTGGCACCACATGGTTGGCCACTCAAGAAAACTCACTAGATCTGCTCCATATAATCTTACAAAAGATAAAGAAAATTAAATCATCTTGATCGCATGAAGGCCCAATTCTAAGAAGCCCATCACAATTAGATTTTAAAACCTTCCCTACAAGTTCTAACAATTTCCAATTTTCCTATGGCAGAAACCCTGTAAAAGTAAAATCCCTTCAACGATCAATTCTACAAGTTCTCTCTATCTTAGTGTTCGTAAATGGCAGACACTACGTTGTCTCTTCAGAAGCTCGAAGCCTTATGGAGCTCCCAGGTTAACGACGAGGAGAAGTAGGCCCTCAACGTGGTACTTTTTTCTCTTTCCAACTCCATACGCTAATTTATTACCTGTTCTGTAAGTATATATTTACTGTACATGTATACCAAACAATATATCGAATTTGGTTCTGAAAGAGTATGGGATCAGTATCAATTAATGTGGACTATCATTTCAGTTAATTTTTTAAAATTATAAAATGTTACCTAAATATTTTAAAACTGTATATTTTTAGTTTTATATTAACCTTGTTTATAAAAATATAATAATATAAATTTAAAATAACAAATATTTATTTATATTAATATTAGTTTTCATATATTTAATGTATAAATAATAAGTACAATTAATATAAGAAAAAATATTGCTTAATTAACTTACAAATATAAAACTAATAATAATGCAAATTATTTAAAATATTATAATTTACATCATATAATAAAGAACAATTATATTAAAACATTATATAATAAGAATAATAGAGGTCCAAGGCTTCATAAGTATTATAACAAGAGTTTGTGTCAAGGAACATAACTAAGTAGAAGCGAAACTTGAAACAAAAACACTTACAGTTAAAAATTATATATTTATATTACATATATAAAATTTAACGTATGCATAAAATACAAGTGAAATTAAAAATACAAAATAAATGAAAAACATGGAATTTCATTTAATCAAATATTTGCTCAAATTATATTAACTGCAATTTTCATTTGGTACAATTCTTATCAGTGGAAAGAGTCTCATCATCATCATCATTCAAATTAATTGTACTAAATCACATTTCAATACTTTCCCTTATAAGATTATCTTCTAATTCACTATCATTTATCAAACATAGTTTCTTAACAACCTAATATGCTAAAAGTTCGATAGAATCAAGGCAAATTAAATATATATAATCACTTCTTTTATTACGAGTCTTAGTACATAAATAAATTATTAAGAAATTTCAAAATTTATAGTTAACTTAATAATAATAATAACCCTTGTTATGAATACCAGTACGTACCGGTCGGTACCGGCCGTTACGTACCGTACTGGACTAAAATTGGTATTGATATATAAGTTATGGTACCGGATGTAAATACCGGTCGGTACTGGCCAATACCGGTCAGTACCGGCTGGTATCGGTGATATTCAAAATACAGATCAAATACAGGCCGGTACCGGAAATTTTAAAAAACTTTTTTGCAAAAATTTCAAAATTTTTTAAAAACTCCCTCCCTCCCTCCTACCTCTCTTTCCCTAATTATTTTTAATATTTTATATAATATTTATTAATAAAGAA
This sequence comes from Erythroxylum longipes, assembly GCA_027563885.1. NCBI lineage: Eukaryota > Viridiplantae > Streptophyta > Magnoliopsida > Malpighiales > Erythroxylaceae > Erythroxylum > Erythroxylum longipes. The sequence continues at coordinate 30,455,408 of JAOQMS010000006.1, forward strand.
TTATTAAAAATATCTATTTAAAAAATAAATAATTAAAAATTATTATTTATAAACTAATATTTATTTTATATATTTTTAACTATTAAATAAAAATTTATTTGAAATTTATA
>JAOQMS010000006.1:30469312-30498000 GCA_027563885.1 Erythroxylum longipes
TCTCTCAGAATATTTTTCACAGCATAAGCACTTGAGCATAGAATTTCTCTAAGTATTTTTGTACATTCAGAATTCTTATTAAAGTCATACGACTTCAACTTAATATTTATAACCTAAATCTTCAACGATCTTCTTGAGAAATCTGCTTGTAGAGTCTTCTAAAGTCAGTTATTAGTTGAGTCCTATAACCAACTCCAACTAACTGACGTTCTAGCACATTCTTTGATTACATATACTTGCTTAGATTCGTATGCTTCGTCTGATGTCTTAGACTTGATCACTTCTTCTGATCCGTCTTATTCAGCTTTTATTAAAGTATTGCCTTGATTTGATGATTTGTGCCACTTATATTTATTTGCGCACTTAACAAATTCATCAAAAAAGTTCACACACTTTTATTATTATTATTATTTGAATTTTATCAAAATCAATAGAAGAAGTGAAGTCTTTTTGACTTAACATAACCGACCTAAAGGTCGGTATTAACATGATGCCTTGCTCATTATTTGAGAAACTAGGTTTAGGTGAACTAAAACATACTATGATAAGTGTGCAGCTGATAGATAGATTGGTAAAACATCCTGGGTGTATTATAGAGGATATTCTTATTAAGGTTGATAAGTTTATCTTCCTAGTAGATTTTGTGATTATTAACATAGAGGAAGATGTAGAGGTACTTGTAGTGATTGGTCGACTCTTTTTGGCAACTAATAAGTTAGTTATTTATGTTAGCAAAGGCAAATTAATATTAAGGGTGAGGGATGAAAAGGTTGAATTTAAAATGACTAACGTCATGAATCCTAACCTTGAACTTATTTACATTAATGGATCTAGTGAGTCATGTAATGATTCATTTTTAGATATTTTGTAGGAGTCTACCTTTAAATGTCCACAGGAACTTTTATAAATTCAAGGTAGTCAATCTAAGGCAAAAAAAAAAACAGCAATAAGCAATAACAGGTAGCTTACTTAGAGGTTCCAACGATAAGATAACCAAAACCTAATTTTTATAAGCCCCCTTAAGCATGAAAGATATCTTAAGCTAATGACATTAAACAAATGTTAATTTGGAGGCACAAAAATTAGATTAGGTTTTATTTTTTAATTCTAATTCATTTTGTTTTTATTTTGATGTTAGCATAGGATCTTATTGAGTTTAATGTGTTTTAGGTTAGGACATAAAGCGTTAAAACTAAATTGTGCATATTTACCATGTTATGGTATGCGTGTTAAAGTTTTGTAATTTTGAATGCAAATTTTTTTAATTTGTCTAACTATTTTTCATATTGCACTTATTTACAATAAGTTATATGCCCACCAAATATGCCTTTGTAGACTTACGTGGTCAGATACACGATCGTGTAACAGACTATCTAAGTCTACGATAACTTACAGGCTTATTTCAGATTTTAAGTAGTCTGTGACTTACACAGTTAGTTACATGGTCATGTAGCAAATCGTGTAAGCCTGCAACAACCTTTAAATTATCCTACCTCTTTCATTCTTTCCATTTTTTCTTTCTCTACTCTCTTTATCGGTTCTCTCCCTCTTTAACCCAAGTTTCATCATTTTTCTTGCCAATTTGTGACACCCAAGTAATTATTCCCATTGATTTTACTTGTTTATGTATGAATAATTGGATATTTTGCAAATTTTTTGGATTTTCACCCCAAAAACTGCTAGGGTTATAGTCTTGAGATTTTGTGTAGCATTGCTTGATTTTGGGTTTTATTGTGGTTTAATAGTTTAATTATATCCTTACCCATATGATATATTACTTTAATTTGATGAATTGCATGAGATTTGAATGAAAATTCAATTGGGTATGCGATTTTGCTCACTAATGTTAAATTATGATGATTTTTCGTGTAATTAGGACTAATTGGTTGTTTTTATAGTTAAATGAAGTTGTTTTCAAGTTTAATTTTATTTCAATTTTGATTTTTTTCATAATTTTAATGTTCAATTTTGTTAATTTTGTGTAATTTTTAGATTAGATATGTTAATTTCAATTTTAGTTTTAATTTTATAATTGCATAATTAGGTTAGTTTCATTTGAAAATTGCAATTCTTTTAGTTTTAATTTTGTGATTAATCTAGTTATTAGTTAATTCTCTAATTCTATTTTATTTGGGTTTTTATCTTATTATTTTATTATCTATTTAGTTCTCTATGTTAGATTATGTGTTTTTATTTTATTTTTATTATGTGTTTAATTTGCTTTTCAAGTTAGTTTTCACATTTTTACAATTTAGGGAGCATAGGAAATAAGTATAGGGAAACAGTTATTTTTTATACTTTATTTGTGATTTTCTTACATTTATATAAAGTTTTAGACACAATGACGAGACCGCGACAAGCAAAAGAGGCAGTAAGGAAGCGATAACGAGGAGAAAGGTCCTCTAGAGACCGGATGGGAGCACACCCACTCCAACCATTAAAGCAACATCTAATGTTACTCTTCAATGCTGCAAAATATAAGGAGCAGTATCAATGGCTTAAGGAGAGGAATTTGAGATAAGTTGCAGCATTAACTAGGAGGCACTAGGTAGGTCGATGTGGTGCATCAGATTCATGACCTTATCAATATTGGAGTATTGTCCTAATTTTTCAAGATCACAGAGCCATCATACTAGGAGCTGACGCTTGAGGTGCTCTCCACTTTCTTTGCGGAGAAAAGATAACATAACTGGGACTGGCCAAATGCTATCTAGTTCTTACTACTAGGGGAGATTGTTCTTATGAGCTATTCAGAGTTCTCCGTTACGATGGGATTGTGTGACCAAGAATTTTTAGGGACACCAACTTACTTAGTCGTGCGGATAGGCTTCTTGTATAACATGTCTTCTCGCCAATTCTAGAATACGATCAACAAGGATGTCAACTACAACTTGAGTAGATCTAAGGCATCATCTCTACGAAACCTGATGCTCAGATATATCCATGGAATTTTGGTTTATATATTAAGCAGGCGGGGTAATAATCATAGGGTCATCAGAAATTTAGACGTGTTTTACTTATAGAGCATGAGTGAGAGGACGCCAACACATTTGGGGCATTCATTAGCCTAATTAGTTAGGCATCATAGTAAGAAGAAAAAGGTTGGGACGATATGCATCAGACTTTATGCGATTATACTTGCACAGTCGATAGGGGTCTTCGATAGATTACTAGCAATGCGACTGGTTGGCACCATGGTAGCACTAAATTTGCATGTGATGAAACATATGCATATGGTAAGCAGATGGTTAGGGCCTATGGGTGACATCTACTGCCTAATTGGGGTTCCTGACTAGCCAGTCGCATCGGGAGGAGATGGGAGCCACACATAGTTGAGCAGCCACCACATCTGAGCTCACTGCCATCTTAGACGGAGGAGTTGCACATGAGGAGGCTAGTGCATAAGTACCCAGGGTGCAAACACTACATCGGGACCAACTAAAGATAGCTCGACTGAAGAAACACATGGGGCAAATCCTAGGTACTCAACGTATTATCCGAGTACAACAAGTAGAGATTATAGAGCTGATAGGGTAGCTCAAAGCCTATAATAGATGGATGGTGGACATATTGATACAGATGGCTGGCCATCTGGGAATGATGTTTCAACCACCACCATTTAGAATAGCTACATTGTCTTCAGCCCCTCCCCATTTTGAGGTTGTATGACCCGAGAACAATCCATCGACAGACATGCCAAATTCACAGTAGGATTGAGGGATGCCTAATTTTGGTTTACTCTTTTCTTTTTCTCATCATTTGAGTATTTTTCTTATTTTCTACCCTTTGTTATTTTATTTTTTCTAAACACTAATGCAATGTTAATTATGTTGTTTTTATTTTCATATTTCTTACTGATTTTCTCTATTTTATTTTCTTTTGTCTTTTTTATCCTTTTTGTCTATATTTTGTAGGGATGATTGTATCTAATATCATATGGAACCTTTATCAAATTTAGAACTTTGTAATTTTTATTACTCATGGAAGTTCCATAGTTCAACCCATTGCTTACTTTTTGTGTTTAATTGATATTATGTTTATCTATGCTTATATTGTGTACATCGGGGACAATGTACAATTTTAAGTATAAGGAAAGGATTTCTTAATTTTATTATAATATTTTTATTAAATCTTTTTAACTAGTCTCTCAAATTAGTTAAAATCTATCCTAAATACTTGAGATCATTATTGAGTATTGAATTGAATTAATATACAAAAGGATGAAAGTTAGAATAAATTTGCTTTTCTAAGTCATATTACTTATAGGTATATTAATGGGCTGGGCCGGGCCAAGCCTAGCCTAGCCTACCCTTAGCCATGGTGGCCTGCGTGGGCCGAGATGAGCTAGCCCATGGCTCGACTCGCCAACGGGCTGACTAGCCCATAGCCAGCGCTACGGCCCGCCAGGCCACGAGGGCCGATCCGTCATTTGTCTTTTAAGTTAAAAATTTTCAAAACGACGTCGTTTTGGAAAAATCTAGATTGAACCTTTGTTTAGCCTATTTTTTAATAATTACCCCACCACATTTTATTCATTAGGGGTAACCAATTTTGAAAGTTAACCTTTTCATTGATTATAACCACATTATTAGCCTTTACCTTATTTTTCTTAGAAACTTTTTTATTATTTTAAACCATGATGGCTATTTACATTTACTTGATTGCTTGAAACTTAAAATTTGAAAAGATCTAACATTTCTGTAATTTTTGGTACATGATGAATGCTCAAAAAATAAAAATAAAAATAAAAATATTTTGTGAGCATTATTTTTTTAAAACAAGTGTTAAAGTTATGGTGCCTATGAACTTATGGTGGGAAGGACTTATATTATAAAGAACTAAGTTTCTTGAAACTTTGTTTTTGTAAATTTCCTTCAATTTTATCACCCTTTCATTATCCCTATTACACTTTACCTAAGCCTCATTAAAACCTTGTAACAAGACTCTTTGATTTTTGTTTCTAGTTTACATATAAGGGTGGAGATATGATTTTATTGCAAGCTTATGGTTGAGAATCCTTATATGCATTGAATTGAGAGTTATTACATTTTTCACCTTAAACAATTGAGTGTATTCAAGAAAATCTTGTTGAGGGTGTAAAAATTGTGCTTTTGATTTCAAAAAGATTATGTATGTGATTGCTTTTGATATTTACACATAAAGGTTGGTTCTATAATGACTTGAATCCCATTTTATGTTAATTTGATCAATATGATATGATGATTTAGAGTGAGGATGGATACCCATATTTGACTATATTATATTTAATGTGTATTGCTTATTATTTAATATTTTTATAGTATTTTTGGTACTTAATTCACTTCAAGTGTATTTGTAGGTAATAATTGCCTTCTTGGATCAAAAGGAGAAGAATTCGAATGAAATCGTGGCATAAACAAAGATTTGAAGCAACTTAGAGATACATGATCGTGTATAATGATCATTTAGGTCTTTATAAATGAGTGAAGATTTGAAAATATTGTTTCTGGTCAGGTATGTTGCCTATTTAAGTCTTTGTACTGGTGCCTATGTAAAACGGTTTAAGTGTTTTTGTAAATACACAGCCATATACAAGACCATGCCTTCTATAAAAGGACGTTATTGAAGGCATAACAAGTTTTAGAGCAATTTTTATTCATAAGAAACACGGAGAGGAGGAAATTCTAAACAGAGGATGAGGAAAATACAAATATTACATCACAAGCTCTAATAGATAGCATCATTCAATTTAAATTACAAGAAGATTAATTAGAGAAAAAAAGGAGATTTAAAATATGATTTCTTTGATTTCTATTTATTCTTGTAAATATTTATTATTGGTTTTGCTTTCTATGTGTAGGAACTAAATTTATTAGTGCTCTGATTAATAATCAATCATTGGCAGAAGACGTATAAGGAATTGAAATAAAAAGAAGAAGAGGAGATTAATTAAAGAAAAAAGGAGATTTAAATATGTTTTCTTTAATTTCTATTTGTTCTTCTAAATATTTATTATTGGTTTTGTTTTCTATATGTAGGAACTAAATTTATTAGTGCCTAGGTGTGTGATGAAGTGTGATGAACCCTAAATTGTGATGGCTATATGATTTAACCTTTTATTTAATATAATTTTACTGATTAATTTATTGTGATTCTATTTTGCGTTTTATTCTTGAACTAATATATTTAAAATATTAGTTTATCTTATTTTATATGATTGAGATTGAGAAATCCTTTTTTGTGAATAGATCTACCATAATTGGAAGGAGTTGCATGCAAACCTAGAGATAGGTCGACATAAATCCTCTAGATTATGGTTAAATCTAATAGTGAAATTCACAAATCAATAAGCAATTTTTGGGGTTTTAACTCAAAAGAGATTTTGGTTAATCAACTGAGGGTTAGTTGTTAATATTCTTGAGAAAGATATTAACATAATATAGGAATTTCCATGATCCAATAATCAGTAATCTAATTGCATTGTAAAGGGTTAGATTTTAAGAATTTTTAGGTGGATTCATAACCTAGGTACTATTTACTTGATATTAACTTTTCGTAGCATTTTCCCTTGTTTGAGTTCATTGTTGTGTCAATCTTAGTTTATATTTTTTGGTTTAAATTTTAATTAAATCCATAATTTGATTTGACGGTTAGAAAATAGGAAAAGGGTTAATACTACTACTAACAATCCTCATGGGATTAACCAATACTTGCTAGTGCTAACTATAGGTGCATCGTGAACTTACGGTTAAAATTGATAAATCTTTATAAGCATAGAAATCATTCAATCATTAGCTTTAATTTGCTCAACCATTATATGGTCTTCACCCATTTTGTTTCTAGACAGTTAAAAGTTGCAAAAGTGAAAGAATTTTAGACTAGATGATAGATGAAAAGGGACATGTAAAGAATAAGTAGTTGATGGTTTTAACTTTTTAATCACACAATTTGCATATGAAATTGTAGATATGGAACTTGACTCTGTCGAGTATTCTTAGCCTCTTCTTAATAGCTAGCTGATCACAGTTTTCCGATATGTGTTAAGTTTTAATAATTAATCTCGATATTCTGCAAGCGCGCGGGTCATTCGCGTAGTACGTAAGGTGTCGATCCCATGAGGAGGGCCAATCTAATCTTAAAATCTAAGGCCAAAAATAATTCGCAACAATTCAAAATGAACAAAACTAAAGCAAGAATTTATTTCAATCACGCACTCAATTTCAAGAATCAATTATGGGAATATTAACAAAACAACAGATGCAACGCCTAATCAAGAATCAACCTAAAGAAATACCAATTGATAGAAAGGGGAATTTTATCTATCTTTAATGCTAACTTAACCGATTATGAACTACTGAATTACTGGTTCTAGACGGTCTTAGGGTTGATTACTCTCTCTCGAGTTATAACCATTAACCCTAATTTATAAAGCCTAATCAAATTATGGAAATTGCAATCTCTCGATTAACAGTCGATCCAAAACCTTAATTAGATCTAAAATTGTCTTAAAATTTCTAGGAATCCTATACAAGATCTCTCTTTGCACAAATTACCGATTTGATTTAATTCTCGTTTAATTAAATTACCTAACTCTCGTTAGCCCAATTTAATGATTTTCACTCGATTCACTTTCTCAGTTTATCACCAAATTATGCAAGTTTAGAAATTAAATCACAATTAATCCAATAAAAACACAACCAATCAAATTTCATTAAATCAAAAATAAAGCAATCCGAAGGTGAGTTTAGACATCCTCAACGTTTGTACAATCTTATCATCAACAACTATCCTAATTCTATACAATAATAAAAATTGAAACTAAACTAGAAATAAGATTGGAATCAATGACAGAGGCAACAACAGCGGGAAACCCACTATTTTGGGAACTACTTGGTGTACGTTTCTTCTCCACGTCTCTCTTCCTTTTTCTCTTTCTCAATCTCTTGATGAACTCTCTCTAGGGTTTCGAAATTGTGGCAGATGCAAAAGCTCCCTAATCTCATTTGTCTTGTTCTTTAAATACCTTTTATGTTCTGAGCAACTCTAATGTTTTTTTTGGGGGTCGAAAAGGTCCGAAAATCCTTTGAAACTTGACGTTTTTACTTGTTTACATCCAACCCTTATGTCATGATCGTGGGCTACATCCAACCCTTATGTCACGAACGTGGCCACCATCATGGGAAGTGTCTTAGGCTTCTGTCACAATCGTGGCATATGGGCCAGGATCGTGAGCTGACCCCAGTGCTTCTGTCACGATCATGGCCTGATGTTTTGGCCCAAGTGTCTCCGAAACTTATCCGTTCTTTGATATTAACCCTGAAACACTAACAAACACATCAAGGTACCTAAAAAACATTATATTTAAGCTCAAGGACTTATACTAACCCATAAAAAACACTTAAACACAACCAATTACAAACTAACACAATTCTAACCTAAACAAATACTAAACAATTAAATTAACACTTAAATACATAACAAACTAAGCCTTAAAACATGATGCAATTCACACTTATCAACATCCCCACACTTAAACGTTTGCTTGTCCTTAAGCAAACAAAACACACAACACACAATGCAATAATGAGACAATGGCTTCAACTTCATGAAATAAATTTAATCTTAAACACAATCGTTCAAGTTATATCAAATCATTAACATACAAAATCTGCGTCTAGGAGCTTTGAACTAAATATACAAGTAAATCCATATCCAAGTGTTAATTTATTTACCCTTGTCAATTACACACACACATTAATAATTCTTTGATTATTCAGACTCTGTAACTACTCCTAAGTATGTTCTCATGAAAAGTCAAGCTATTACACGTTGTGTAGGTTTTTATAAGGAAACACATTTTTTTAATTATTTAAACAAGGACCTAGTCTTTTACTCGGAGGCAAACATTGGTGATGAATGTCGATCCGATTACTCGACTAAGTCATTTTTATTTAACTGCTTGGTTTAAATGTCATTATAACGTTTTGATACAGAGGCACACATTTATGATGCTTATCGATCCGGTTACTCAGCTATATCACATTCTTAACTAGCTACTAGCTCTATTCATTACCCAAAGATCAGCGAAATAGTTATTTATTTAGCAAACTTTTTTTGATTTTTTAATTTTATTACCCACCTTGTTGTTTTAGCTACTCGTTTCCATAAAAAATACTAGTAAAGCTGTTACTTAAGTTGAAAGGCCTTAAATTATGAATGAATGTGACAATTTATAGGGTGACAAACTTAAACTAAATCCTAATTAAGCTGCATATTAGCTAAAGATCCCAATTCACTAATTTTGCGAGCTAATGATTCTTCATAACCTAATAAACTATGTTAAAAAAATTAAATCAATTCCAATCCATCTACGCCATTAACACATTCACACAATTCACAAAATGTAACCTAATAACTATCATACAATATGCAAAATCACATTCAAAGCAAAACACATAACCCTCCCCACACTTGAATAACTCATTGTCCTCAATGTGAGAAAGGGACAAGCACACATATAAGGAAATAAGAAACATAAATGAAAATAAATAAAAAATAAAAAATAAAAATGAAGACTGAATTTAAAAAAAGAAAGAGGGTTAGACAAAGTCTTATGGAGATGGAGGTGGGGATGGTGTTCAAGGTGGCAATTGAAATCCCTGAGCCTCGAAATAACAATGGATATGACGTATATCCTGACTCTGATGTTGTTAAGTTTGGGCCATCTTATTCATCATTATGGAGTTCTCCGCAAGTATATCTGTAATTACCTTATTGTTTGTGGAGATTGTGCCCAAGACTTTCTTCCAGCCTGGTTCTTCTGATCCTTCTTCCTTCTCGGACTCTTCACTAGTTGAGTCCTCTTTCGCCTACTGAGGTGGCGCTGTACTTGAACTCGCCTAACTAGCTCTAATCTTAATATGCGCCTTTTGACTGATGTCCCAGAGTTCCATGTTATGAGACTTAAGGATTTCAGCTCGCCATAGATGGTGATGATTTAGGAAGTCTAGGAGATGAACAATTAACCCACTACAGTCCACGCTATAATATTCAACAATGGTAGAAACTAGGTACGCCATACCTAAATTATTGCTCCTCTTATGTAGAGTTGTAACTATAGCATTCAACACATGTGTAGAGGTGCACACTGGAATGTTGTGATCCATGCACCACAACATAAAGAGTTCCTTTTTTGAACACTTATTGGTTTCTGATTTATCAAAAACTAGTTAACATATGAATTTGTGCAATAACAAGTGTTCATGGGTCCTTATGATGTTGTTGTGAGCATTTTTGGCATCGAATTGCTCTAACCTAGTGAACTCATTCCAATACCAAGAAGGATAAAAATCATCATGCTAATCAATAATAGAGGATTCGGAGAACCCAAACATATCGTACATGATTTCGATGTTTAATTCATAAGCTCATCCTCGCAACCTAAACCACATTTCTTTGGGGTTCCTAAGCTCATAGGAAAGGGAAGTAAAGAATTCTAAAGTGAGCTCCTGGTAAACAAGACAATGGAAGTGTATGAATTTTGCCTACTAAATTCTTTCCGCTAAGTTCTCTACCCTATCCTGCAGTTCTAGCCTATCAAGTGTGTCAAAATCAAAGTATTTAGGGACTAAAATTTGTTCAGCTTTAAGGTATTGAAAAAGAATACCTTCCTCCTCTGTGTAGACCGGGAAGGGTGCTCGGAAGTCTACTACTCTGTTCCTTCTCCCTTGTCCCGAGACTTGGTTTTGTCCTGATGTTTGATCCCGACTGGCTGATTGCTTAATGCACGACATATTGGCTTATGAATAGGTAGAAGTTGAAAGAAATTTGAAAGTTTGAAATTTTTTGTAAAGAGATGCAAGACTGTTTGGAGGTGTCAAATCTAAAAAGATAAATTAAAAATGAAAGTGAATGAAAAAGTGAAGTTAGAAATGAATATATAGGTGGATAGAGAGTAAAATGGTAAAAATTGACTTAAAGAATCGCGTGTTCCAGTTTTACCCTACCGCATCCCACTATCGTGGCCTACAATTTTCCATTAATTTTTTCTCTTTTGTTCTTCTCCACTTCCCCGAAATCACTTTTTAACTATTTATGGCCCTTTCACCTCTCCTTGCTTACTTCCTTGATCATCTAATTATTGCCGAAGTCTTATGCCTTCCCAATTTAATTTAGAAACAAACTAACCTAACTACGGAATTCAAATATTCTGAAAACAATCAAAGGAAACAAAATTTCATAGGTTGCCTCCCATGCAGCGCTTCTTTTAACATCGGTAGCTAGATGCTCTATCCTTGGAAATTCAGCCAAGATTAATTAAGAGCAGCTTGCTTCCACCCTTTTCATTCAACCTCAGTTTGTAGCTTGTAGGTAAGCTACAAATTACAAAACAATCAAAAGGAAAATATGGATAACTTTATGAAAACCAATTAAGCTTAATAATGTCCTTTTTCGAGTGTTCCAAAAATTGATCCTATATGAAGGTGAGTTGCTCTCTTTCTTCCTTAATCATCTTTGTCTCCTCTACTTTTTCCACTTCACGAATAGAGACTTTCATTACTTCTTCAAACTCGATGTCTGTTGTCATCTGTTCTTCATCCTCTAATTCTTCAGAAGATTTGAACACATCAATTATCCTGAATGAGCTACTCTCCTTCGAATTATTTAATACATCAGTTATGTTGAATGTCACTTGGTCATCATTAATCTAAAGGATAAGGTTCGTTTCATGGACATCTACTAAAGATTTTTTGATGTTGAAACATGGTATACTAAGATCTGACAGAAAATATGAGTGGTTTTGATCCTTTTCTTAATCTTCTTTCTTTATTTTTTGCTCTTCTATAAGGTTGGGTTCATCATGGTCTTCTACTTGTTCTTCTTGTTCATCCCCATTTCTAAGTGTAATAGCCTCATTTTGTCTCATTGATATAATTCCATATTGCTCAAAGAATCTTCCACACTTCTCTTATGAAATTCATAGGAAAGATGTCTTACTTAAATCTCTAGGTTGTGAATAGAAGCGGCGTGATTTTCAAAAACTTGATCAAATTGCTTTTCCAATCTCTTCTGACTTCCCTCCTGGCGGGAAAACATCCTCTTCTGGTTCTCTTCCATATCTGTTAGCTTCTCCATGATTTTGTCCAATTTGGAATACTATGAACTAGACTCATCTTACTGAGATTCAAATAGGTCTTGATATCCTATGTGAGTACTCAAATTGTTGGACTAATAAAAATCTAGGTGGTTCTGCTACCCCAGAGTGTACATATTCCAATAAGGATCGTTACTTCCCCAACCATACTGTGCCTCATTGTAATTCTCAAAATTTCCTTGCTCCCTATAATATCTATCTTCCATCATTGTTCTTTTCATTTCTTCTTGGAAACTAGCTCTTCAGATGTCTCATTTCTCATTATAAGATGTCTTGTTGTGTCTCTACTTTACGCCCCAAATTTATTTCTCTGTTATTATTATTTTTATTATTTAAAACAAAAATAGTGAAAAAGCCTTAAACTAAAGAACTAAACTAATTGCCTCCTTGACAACGGCCCCAAAAAACTTGATCGTGGCTTTCCGATATGTCTAAGTTTTAATAATTAACCTCAATATTCTGCAAGTGCACGGGTTGTTCATGTAGTACCTAAGGTGTTGATCCCACAAGGAGGGTCAATCTAATCCTAAAATCTAAGGCCAAAAATAATTCGCAACAATTCAAAATGAACAAAACTAAAGCAAGAATTTATTTCAATCACGCACTTAATTTCAAGAATCAATTACGGGAATGTTAATAAAATAGTAGATGCAACACCCAATCAAGAATCAATCTAAAGAACTACCAATTAAGATAAAGTAGAATTTTATCTATCTTTAATACTAACCTAACAGATTATGAACTACTGAATTACTGGTTCTAGACGGTCCTAAGGTTGATTACTCTCTCTCGAGTTATAACCATTAACCTTAATTTATAAAACCTAATTAGATTATAGGAATTGCATTCGCTCGATTAACAATCTATCTAAAGCCCTAATTAGATATGAAATTGTTCAAAAACTACTGGGAATCCTATACAAGATCTCTCTTTGCACAACTTACTGATTTGATTCAATTCTCGTTCAATTAAACTACCTAACTCTTATTAGCCCAATTTAATGATTTTCACTCAGTTCACCCTCTCAGTTTATCACCGAATTATGCAAGTGCAGAAATTAAATCACAATTAATCCAGTAAAAACACAACCAATCAAATTTCATTAAATAAAAAATAAAACAACCTGAAGGTCAATTTAGACATCCTTAACATTCGTACAATCTTATCATCAATAGCTATCCCAATTCTATACAATAATAAAAAATGAAACTAAACTGGAAATAAGATTGGAATAGATGATGGAGGCAGTAACAACGAGAAACTTCCTATTCCAGGAAGTACTTCGCGTAGGCTTTTTCTCCACATCTCTCTTCCTTCTCTTTCTCAATCTCTCGATGAACTCTCTCTAGGGTTTCAAAATTATGGCTAATGTGAAAGCTCCCTAATCTCCCTTGTCTTGTTCTTTAAATACCTTTTGTGTTCTGAGCAGTCTTAGGGTTTTTTTCGGGGTTGAAAAGGTCCAAAAAATCCTTCAAAACTTGACGTTTTTACTTGTTTGTGCGTCTGCCTGATGCAGGCCACGATCGTAGGCTACATCCAACCCTTCTGTCACGATCATGGCCTAATGGGTAGTGTCTTAAGCTTCTGTCACAATTGTAGGCTGGCTCTAGTGCTTCTATCACAATCGTGGGTCTTTGTTTAGGCTCAAGTGTCTCTGAAACTTCTCCATTCTTTGATGTTGACCCTGAAATACTAACAAACACATCAAGGTACCTCAAAAACATAATATTTAAGCTCAAAGACTTATACTAACCTATAAAAAACACCTAAACACAATTAATTACAAAAAAAAACACTTAAAACACAATTAATTACAAACTAAAACAATTCTAGCCTTAACACATACTAAACAATTAAATTAACACTTAAATACATAACAAACTAAGCCCTAAAAGATGATGCAATTCACACTTATCAATATCTAAAGGATAAATGAAGCATTAGTTAAGTTAAAATTAAACCATACCAGTTTGAACCAAGCCACTTAGGTGTTAAGTTCTATATACATCTTCAATCATGATTTGTACGTGAACTTCATAGATTTATACATCAACAAAATGATGGAATCTTCTTTCCTTGTCTTGAGATTATAAGGGGAGATTGATAAGCAGTGAAGAGAATTATCTAATTTGGCAACACCATATGTAACGTCCTAATATCCCATGTTAGAGGCTAGCATGCCGGATGATAGGTTGCATTTCATGCATGGCTTCTAGGATAGTTTGCATTCATTTTGCATGTGTTTCTTTATTATTTGTGTGTTTTTGTGTTTGTTATGTGTGTAGAAGACCAAATTAGGGATTGGAGTTGTAATGCAGGAGATTTAGGCTGTTTTGGAGAAGCTACATACTGGAAATAGATACGACATGACCATGTCATATTGGACAGTTGATGTGTAGCGCAGAACATGTTGAAGGTAGATATGACATGACCATGTCGTATCAGGCAAGAACTGGGCAAAATTTATGGATGAGTTTTAAAGGCCAATTGTCATCTATTTTGGGCCTGATCTTTGTTAGAGAAACGGAATACAAGCTGTGAAGCCAGAATGAAGAGTCTTACTTGAAGATTAATTAGGAAATCTCTTCTAATTTTGGCTAGGTTATGAATTGGAAAGGATATAAATACCTTTTAGCAAAAGAAAATCGGGGCCCTCTCTTCCTTCTCTTGTTTTCAGGATTCAGCTGCAAGCCACCATTGTTATTAGTCTTTATTTTATTTTGCTGTGAAGACAAGATGAACTCTATGGTATCTTGTGTTCTCATGTTAGCTATGAACAACTAAACCTTTTTCTAGTCAGGGTGCTTGGATATTCAGCCATGGATAACTTGTGAGACTATGTTTTTATTTTTTTATGCAATTCAGATATTTATTTAATTTCTATGCTGGAACCCGATTTATTATTGCTTAGTTTATTATGCAATTTCACGAGTTGTGTGATTGATTAAGTGATAAATTGATGAATAGGATAGTATTGTAGTGGATATGATTCTATCAAAGTAGCGAATTGGTTTTATCTTGCGAACGATGTATGTTGGTAGTAAAATTGATGGAATTAAATAATATGACTTAATAGATTACGACGTTTCTGAATTTATTGGTTAGGACAAGGGCCTTTTTCATTCTTAATGCAACTAGAGATTGATCTTGTCAAGGCATTTCTCGGGGGTTGTCTTTAGATTAGGGAAGTAACTTATCAGGGCGTTTCCCGGAGTTACCGACAAAGTAAGAAAAGATTGGTTAATGAGTGCGTCACCTTTGGCTATAACTTTGTCAATCTAAATTGTCTAATTTATCTTACGATGTCTATGATCAAATCTCTAGGCTAAATTAAAGTGTATCTTGGCTAGGTTTTCACCCATTGCATTTTAATCTCGTTTTATTTTTTTATTTGTTGTCCAAACCTGTTTTGTGCCAATACAACATGCTCATGTCGTATCTGTCACTATAGCTCCCCTTAAATTTTTTGCATTGCTTTTATTTTTATTTACATTTCCTGCAATATCAATTCTTTAATCTGTTTTTTTTGAGCATTTGAGCAACTCTACATTAATTCCCTGCGGATTCGACCCGATTCACCACTAGCTACCTAGTTTTTGGAGAATTGGAAATACATTTTTTATATTTTTGGTAGTTTGGCAACCTGTCACTTGAATAGTGTATACTAAGCAATTAGAAGTGCATTTCATACATCATATGACATATTTCAATATGTGAATTGTGTTGAAATTTATGAAATAATTGTACATGCATTCATTGATAGTTTCTAGGTATAATTGAGTTATAAATGTGATTAAAATGTGAATTGTGGTTTTTATGTGTTGAAAATTGATTTAGAGACTAGTAATATTATTTCGAAATCTTTAGTGAATTTTAGGACATTTCAAAAAATTTGGAGTATTTTAGCCTAGGAAAAAAATATGGAAATAAGAGATAAATGGACCAATGATAATGTGACATATGGCAATCTTAGTTGGGTGACAAATGTATTCCATGCAATAGTGATATGAGGAGAGGTTTGAGGATGACACGTGGTTATGTTTATGATAAAAAAAATTACTGTAGATGTTCTTCACCACCAAAACACTGTTTACCAAATTCCTTTTTTGTATTATTCAACACCGAAACATCAACTATGTATTTGGTGTCTTTGATTCACTCTCATCGTTGAAAGCTTTGATGAATCAAGTAAGTGATTTTTATGATGTTTTATTGTGTAAATTAATACATGCATGCATGGTTTGAGAAGTGTGGTTTCGGTGAATAAACTTGATGAATGAGTTAGATGGAAGATTTGTAAATAGAAAGTTTACAGAAAATGAGAAATAGATGCAAAAATTCGTGAAAGGGGGAAAATATATGCTCTGTTTTGTTTTCGAGAAAAATGCATAAAATAAGGAAGATGCGTGAATGATATACGGTTTTTAATGTCTATGGTTAAATCTTGGATTTTTGAATTGTTTGTGTTGAGATGAGCTGAGATGAAAGTTTGTGAAGTTGTTAACTGCGGAAAGATTTGAAAACTAGGTTATAGATTCTGAATTGTTGAAACACAAATTGTAATTGGGAGAGGAAGAAGAAGGTGATGGTTGTGTGTATGATTTTGGTTTTTGAAGTCTGCATATGAATTAGAGTATTTTACTAAACAGCTTTGAGTCTTTTGGCTATAACTTTTTCATCCAACCTCCAAATGACTTGAAACTTAAACCAATAGATTCTTAACACGTTGTTCTTCCTCTCCATGAAAATTTATGAACGTTGGAATTCAATCAGAAAAGATTGAGTGATAAATTTAGGATGAAATGGCGAGTGTGCTAGAATATTGATAATTGGAACGATTTCACTGATCATGCTTCGGTATTTTGGCTATATTTTGATCTGTATATTTTTAAATGAGTTGATTATTGATTCAGATTAAACTAAAGACATATTGCTACATTTGTCATGAAGGAATTGAATCTGAAATCTATCCTTAAGAGTCTTGAAATTTGGCTTGAAGTTGAGAGTTGTGTTCTGTTGAGGTATAAGAAATAGTATGGAGTATTTTGATTATAACTTGCACAATACTAAACCAAAATATCTGATTTGGTGTCATTAGAAACTTAAGACATAGAGGAACTTTTGATTAGAAGAAAGTGTTGCCAAAAAACGTCTAATTCTAGGTCAAAAATGGCAAGAAAGAAAGAAGAAAACACAGCAGGTCATGATCGTGCATTTGCATGATCGCGACTCTACTGAAGCATGAAGGAAGTCGCGATCGTGCATCAAATGAAGGAAGAAAGTCATGATTGTGCACCGAGAGGCTTTATCAAAGTGTAATTTTTTGGATGTTTTTCAACCTAATTCAAGTAAGAATGTTACCATATGGAGTATGTAGGTTTAAATGAGCTCTTAAATGAATTTAATTGATGTTGACTTAAGGGATTAAAGTGAATAAAAGGGTATTAAAGATAAATAACGTTTGGAAGGTGTTGAAATTGATTATAAAAAGTATTAAAGAAACATACCTGAGAAATTGTCATTGAACATGCATGTTACATGATACATTCATAAATGTATTTATGACTAATTATTCTCATGAAAATGCACATGGGTGACACATAAATGTATTAGATAGTATATAGAAGAGCAAGTAGAGTGACCACTTCCAGATATTGCTGGAACTTCAAGGCATTAAGCAAAAAGGGAGTAATTCTGAGTAACGTAGACGGTCTCACTCAATTAATTATTTGTTTTGATTATGCTTGCATCATCTTATGAATGTGTGATTGATTACACTGATTCCAGACATGAAGGTCTGAAGATTCTGATTTGATGAATATGATATTGAAGTGCTCCTTGTATGTGAATTGGATGAAATAAATGTTACTCAACAATCTTGTTGAATGTCAGACTAGGTCCGATGATAAATATGTTCTGAATGTGAATGTGAAATCACGTCATTGATTGAGAATATGAAAATGTAAAGCATTCCATTACATGAATGCATGAAAGATAAAGGCAGTTGTGACCGGAGTCACCAGTGTAAAGAGCTTGAAACTCATACTGTGATCAGAGCCTCAGGCTTAGTTATGAAAGTACCCAGTATCCACTCAGGGATATAGGACATTATCTGATACAACTCAGTATCCACGAGGGATATGGGTTAGTAAAAATGTAACAACCCCACTGCTATAAGGTACATACCGGAACACCTTTATGACATTCTAGTACATACCCTATAACAACGGCGTGTTACAGTCTCACTTTCACTTTATTGCATGGCAATTAATCCAACTTAATCATGGCATCTACTATCATACAAGAAAGTCACCAAATTTTAAAAACAAATTTCCTCTTTTCATTTCATAAATCTAAATGTACATACATTGTAGCTTTCCAAAAATCTGTACATGTACATCATCATATCCTAATACAAAATGTGCTACATGAAAGAGGAAATACAAAAGATCTAACTAAATCCTTCAGTCCAACTGACTGACTTTTGAGCCCTATCTTCTTCAAAAAAGTACAAGAATTAAGCTTCTTGTACGGTCTCTCAGTAGCTAGAATCCTCTCTGTGTCCTGAAATGTCAACGTGCAATTTTAGGTGAGTTTTGTGAAATCAGATGAGGTAACCATCATCGATGGTTCACTCAATTCATGAAACATGTCATTCCACATAACAGATAATTCGCATCATTGCATTTTTCATATAATATCACATATCACATTTTCATTTAAGAGTAAGACAATTGCATTTCAATCAATCAAACATACTTAATACAATTTATATGGAATGCACATGTGACTCTTTTCAAATTATTACGTTGTTGTGATCGAGTGCCTAAACTGTCCCATATCTATTATGGATACTCGGCTCATTTATACTATCCCTTATCTGTTGGGGATATAGGGCTCATTTTTACATAGTGAGCCTTTGGCTCTTAATCACATTCAGAGCTTTAAGCTCATTTTCGATGGCTACTCAAGTTACAACTCTCATTATCTGATCATGAATTCATGTATGGAATGCATCTCATAATCAATCAATCAATTCAAGAAATAATTAGTTCTTCTCATTCACATACAAGTAGCACTTCCAATACAGTCCTGAATATAGAACGCCTCGGACAATCAATTATCCAGAATCAACATAATTAATTTCACATTCATAAGATAATTCAAACATAATCTAACGCAAACAATTAATTGAGTGGGACCATCTAGGTTACTCACTGATTGCTTCCGAAGATATTGCCTCGAAGTTTCGACAACGTTTGGATATTGACGTTCCAATTGCTCCTCTAAAACAAGCAATATACACATATCACACTTTAGCTCAATTATAAGTATTCATTTATGCATATGTATGTATATGAAATATGTACAATGCATGTTCATGACAATCCTGGGTATCTTTCCATGATTCTCATCATATGATCATACATATTTCCAAACTCACATAAGTATCATCAATACTTATGGTTTATACCTCAATAATACCATAAAATTAAAATTCATATCTCATTTCTTCAATTCAGATTTTTCCTAAGACACTTTTTGGTTAACTTTCCATGTTCTTTTTTACTAAGAAAATGAAGTAATTTGAGGATAATTTCTTCTAAAAAATTGTTCTCCTAAAAATTAAAATGGTTTATACTCGGCTCATTTATACTATCCCTTATCTGTTGGGGATACAGGGCTCATTTTTACATAGTGAGCCTTTGGCTCTTAATCACATTCAGAGCTTTAAGCTCATTTTCGATGGCTACTCAAGTTACAACTCTCATTATCTGATCATGAATTCATGTATGGAATGCATCTCATAATCAATCAATCAATTCAAGAAATAATTAGTTCTTCTCATTCTAGTTTACTCCAAATTAAAAATTATCCCATTCAAATAACTACAGGACAAGTTATGGCTAAAATACAGAAGCATAATTAGTAGACATGTTACAGCTACATTTTCCAGCATTCATCTTCCCATTTACTGTACCCAGTTCTCGACTTCATGTCAATTTTTGAGACCCTTAATGATAGAATTAAAATTTGGTGTCTTCATGAAAAATATAGCCATGTATCTCTAGTTTAATCCAGATTAAGAATATTCTCATTTGAATAACTACAGAACAAGTTATGGCTAAAAGACAGAAGTTTAATCAGTGGAAATGTTATAACTACCATTTTCCAGCACCCTCTTCATCACCATTTAGTCTCTCAATCCTTCCTTAAAACAACTCATAAATACCATTAATACATTAAAATAGAACATACATCTATTTATTGCAACATCAACATTACACATATCTCAACTCCTCTATCATGATCATTAAACACTAAACTATCATCATAAATGCTTTATTTAGCAAAACCATGAAGATTAACAAGCTACTTACTTGATTTATCTTCAAATCCTTCGAAAACACACCAACCCTAGCTTCTCATTCAACCCAAGTACATCATCATGGAGGTTGGGAGGTTGGGTCTTTAGTGAGAAATGAAGAAGAAAACAAGATAAGAGTAGCAAATGAAAGATAAAAGTGCTAGGTTCAAAGTTGGTGAAGGTTGGAAACAAACCACGTAGAAGAAGAAGAAAACAAGAACAAATACCCTTCAATTAGAAAGCATCGTGAGAAACAAGACAAGGAGGGTCTTTACAATTAGAAGAATAGTGATTTGCCACATGTCATCTCCTTATAGGTTCACTTAGGTTTTTCTCATTCAATTTGTCCAATCCACTCCAATTTCTACTCCAATTGTCTCCAAATTTTAATGACATATGTCATTAAATCCCAAATTCATTAATAAAAATTTTCACTACCATTTGACTCTTAATTCTACTGCTATTCATCAATTGTCTTGCCACTTGGCATTTTTTCTAGTCCAAAATACCCAAAATTTCTGAAATTTTCCTAAAATTCTCCAAAAATTCGAAATCACTAAATACACTCTCCAAATCAATTTTCAACAAATAAAAGCCACAATTTTCAACAAAATCACATATCACACATAAAGATCAATTATACCCGAAAATTGTCAATGAATGCATGTACAAATTTTTTAATGTGCAAAAATCTCTATATTCACGTGTATGTGTATGACATATTATGCATGAGTATGAAATGCATTTTCTAATCTCTCAATAATCTCTCATATTTACTATTCTAGCCTCAACATGGGTAAGGGGATGTTACAAAAAAGGCACTTGGTCACAACAACAACAATAATAAGTGAAAGTGAGTCTCATGAGAATTGCATATACATTTTAATACGTGTGTTTGACTGGTTGAAATGTTGGTACCTTGTATTTGAATGAGAATATGATATGTGATGTTTCTTGCAATGTGCAAAGATGTGAAATATATGTTACTTATGATGAGATGTTGTATTAATTGAGTGAATCATCGATGATAGTTACCTCATTGAGTTTGCAAAACTCACCAAAATTGCACCGTTGATTTTTTGGGACCAAGAGAGGACATTAGCTACTGAGAGACCCTACAAGAAACATAATTTTGTACTTTTGTGAAGAATAAATATCTCAAAGGTCAGTCAGTTGACACTAAAGTAGTAATTAGGAGTTTTGTTGAATTCCTCTTTCAAGCAATATGTTATGTATAGGGTTTTGACATTGTATATATATTCAGATGGTTTTTTTTGTAAAGCTATAATGTAAGTTTGGATTTTATACCACGAAATAAGGAATGCAATTTGTTTGGTTTTTAAAAAATTTGGTGACTTTTATATATACTGTTAATGCTATGACTAAGTTGTATAAGTTTCCATGTTATAAAGTGAAGGTGAGATAGTTAACTATTCATTATTATAGATTATATACTAGAATGTCCATAGGGTATTCCGGTATGTAATTTATAATATTGAGGTGTTACACCATAAATTTCCCGATATAATCTATTTCACTCATACCTGGTCAAGAATTAGGTGTCTTAGTCTCCACATGTTTAGAACTTTATAGAGAGACCATAATAAGCTCTACTTATCATACCAAAACTAGGTTTTGAGACTACTTTTTTCATATGCTTTTCATATTTATGCTAATTATATCCCTCATCCCAAGAATTTCATTTAAGGTCTGTAACATAGTATAACCAAGTTTAACTTTCTATAAACTTTAACCTCTTACAAAATAGATGTGCATATAATGAACTTGTTAGTCCCTAATGGTACCTAAGAGAGGGGTGAATTGGGTGTTTACAAAATTCAATAATTTTTCTTACAAATTTACTTAACTAATAACAATCAATATAAATAGGTATAAGGAAGTTGCTTAATATAAATTAATCAAACAATTGAACAATAATTTAAAGAGGGAAGGGAGGAGAAAGTGCAAACTAATTTATATTGTTTCAGCAAATAACCCTTACCTATATCCATTCTTAAGACTCTTCTTGAAATTCTACTATAACTCTTCTTTCAAGGCAAATAATAACCTTTGTACAATTTTCTTGGTAAAGAGAAACCCTTCTTATAATCTTCTTCGAAGGTGAAGATAAACCTTAATCCAACTTGGAACACTTCCAAGTACAATATTCAACATCCCAATAAAGGCTCACTTCTTCACTTAATAACTCCAAAATGACTTACTCATATAAATATGATACAGTGATGCTTAAATGATTGAAAAACTCTTTAAAATGTGTGTATACAATACCCAAAATGTTCTTGATGCTAAAAATAATGAGAAAACACCTATTTATAATGTTTTGGGATCCTTTCTAGCCATTGGAGTTAAGAGCTAACTGTTATAATTACTATATATAATAGTAATCGACTAGTATGCATTTACAGCACTAGATTCACTAATTGTTGGAACTCTTATCGACCAATACATATATTGATTGAACAATATGGAATATAGGTATTGGTCGATCAATATATCAATCAATGTTGCTACACACACTCAATACATCAAATTTAACAACTTTAACCTATCTTAGTTGACTACAAACCCATATTGCTCCTCCAACCACCCCAAAAATATGATTTTAACACCTTTAAATTCTCAAACTCAATTTGGTTAATACAAATATGAATTGGAAACCTCCTAATGTTCCACAAAGTTTGTTTTAAAGATCAAGAGGCTTATATATAAAAACTAAAAAGCTTGAATGCCTCTCGATGAATGAAAAGACTCATGTAACATTAAATGAAATGTTTATACATGGTGAGCTTTTTGGATCATCAAATTAATAAATTGAGATTATAAATAATAATATAAACATAAAATGACCTTGATGAGCCTTGATCATATTTTTTTTTCTTGTTTTGATTTTATTTCGTTGGTTGTAAACTTTAACTTCTCTTCTTTAACTTCATACACTATCTTATTAAAATCTTGGCTTCATTTTGTTCTAATATTTCTTTTCATCAAAATAATAAACACATTAGTAGTAATTATGTTTTGTTATCATCAAAACATCAATTGGAACCTTCTTGGTTCAACAATCTACCCCTTTTTTATAATAAAAAACACTTATGTTAAGGAACAACATTAATAAAATTAAACACACAAATAAGTATCAAGATAGTGATTAAATCCCATTAATTCATAAATAATTCAATATGAAGAGCATAATTCAATATCAAGGATAAAAGAGGAATTCAAAATCAAAGAAATATATATACATAAAGATAATATTAATGCATTTAAGCATATGATATAAAGTTCAATGAATATATAAAGACAAAATAGCTACTCCCCTTAATTTCATCACTTCCCCTAAATATAATATCACCAAACTTTTTTGCCCTTTTTGGAATCATAAAAAAGAAATCTATTAACTAAAAATGCTTAGTATAAAGTTTCATACATCAAGCTAACTTGGTTAAAAAGATGAATTTCATCATGATTGTGAAATTTTCTCACTAGAGAATGCTATTAAATATTTAAAGAGACAAAACAAAAGGTTAATTTTGATAGAGACATCCTTAATTGTGTCAAATCTAAAAATTTTCCAATTTTGATATTGTTCTTAAATTGAAAGATTCAATTAAAGCACCAAAGGCAAGTTTTAACTAAATTAGAGTTTGAATTGTAACAAATAAAACCATAATTGCAATATCCAATAATCAACTTCATAAAAGAATGTATAAATTTGATATCCCTAAAATTTTAAAAAATATGAACATGAAAAGTGCCACAATACCAATATTGAACAAAATTAAAGATGTAAGGACATAACGAAAAGGGAAATAATTTTAATTCCTTTTACAATTTAACTACGAAGGCATCATTTTGAAAAGAATAATTCTTAAATAAGAAAAATTTTGAAAATCTCAAATATAAAATTCAAGAATGATAATTTTTCAATTTGATTCAATTTAATGAGATTTTTCAAGAAAAAGTGAATTTTTGGGATTTCAGAGGATGTAAACATAAAATAAAAGAAATAAAAGTAGAAAGGTGAAAGAGATATTAAAAACAAGAGGACCAATTGACCATATGACTTAACTGGTCGACTAGTATTGGTATTTCATAGAGAAAAAAGTGTGAGCAGTAGAGACATGGGGGAAAAGAATGGTTTAGTTAAAAAGTCAGTCTACTGGTTGGCCTATATTGGTTATTATCAAACAAGTATGACAGTTAAACTCTTTGTAAACTCTCGAGAAAGAAGGGAATCTTAAAATTAGGGATATTAGTCTACCATTTTAAGGATATTAGTCGATTAGTGTGGCAATTTGGTTAACCAAACAAACAACTAAATAAAGGGCAAATTCATTGGAAATGTAAAAAACATAGTTTTTGGTCACACTGGTCAACCACACTAAGATATTGGTTGACTATTGTGTTCTAAAAAGCTAAAAAAATAACTTTAGAACTTAAATTTAAACATCAAAACACTTAATGGTCATAGTAATATTAAGGAAGAATTATAACCCTAAAAGATACTGCAACAACCTCGCTCAAGACTTCTTTCAAGGCTGGATTATCAAGGAAAAGGAAACTAGAGGTTGTTTGACATTCACATTCACTTTCACTTTCTGATACTAAAATCAAGCTTAAGGTAAGATAAAGAAGAATGCAAAACCTCAATTCAAATTCATTAAAACTTTAACTTTCTTGGCTTTTGATGAAATAGTTAACATTTATAATTTTCCTTTTAATTACTAATTTCTTACGTTTATAGTTTTCATTAATAATTTAGAAAAGGATAGCAAAAACATCCAAAATCAATTCATGATGATGTTCCATTTTTATAAGGACAAAATTAGGCTTGGCATATAGGTCTAGGCCTACCCTAATTTAACTGACCTTTGTTTAGGCCTAAGTTTGTTGTAATTTCTTGGCAATTAGAGCCTAGCTTAGCACGAGGCCCAACTATTTTTATAATGTAAAACAATGTCATTTTACATTATAAAGTGACTACTTTTATAGTGTAAAATGATTGTTTTTTACATAATGTAAGACGTTGACGTTGTTTTATAATAGCTTAATAGTAGGAGTCCTTCTATTGTGCTTGTATTCTTCACTTATTTTTTACATTCTTCTTCTTCTGTGTTCTACAGTTGGTCTAGATTTTGACATCATCACTACTTCAGTATCATCTCTACCTCTCATTTTTTCATGCCTCTCCCTCTTCTTGGTAAGATTTATTTAGTAACTAATATATTTCAATAGCTCTACAAATATTTGCTTCTAGTTTTGAATGGTTGAGAAAATTAAGTTAACATAGTTATTTATATAGATGCTTCATCAATTATTAGAACTCTTTTTGGTACTATTTTTATAGTGTAATAATAATGCTACTAATAGGGCACTTAAAAAAGCTAGGGCTTAGCCATCTTCCTCAAACCAATGTACATTTAACTTAATCAATTGTTTTTAATACAAATCCTTTCTTCTACACCATACACACTTACACAATAGGAACAAAATTGAAATAATAAAATAATGTTCAATGATTATTTCCATTATCCTTTTCATCTTTTTCTTTCTTGGATTAGGTTAGGGAAAGCATAAACATAAGTTTATGTTCCTAGTTCATTATCAACTTTAAGAAAACCATGAATGTATGCAATTTTATTGGTTTAATTGTACCAAATGATCTTTTAAAGTTTGACTCCTCGTAAAGTTGAGAATGGGAAGAAAAAAAAGAACTCAACTGAGAAATTGAGTCATTAAATGAAAATAAAGACTCATATTTGTTTAATTTTTCAGTTACTTCAATTTTATAATAATGCTATACCATAGTGGCTGAAAGAAGCTTTGAAATTCTTTCTCATTCAATATTTTACTTAACTCTTTATATTCTAACTTTGCCTCACCAAGGTTTAGTTAGAGCCAAACTGATAAATACTTATTTGACTATATTTATACACCCATATTTAATGTGTTTTGCTTGATATTTAATAGTTTACAATATTTTTGGTAGTCAATTCGCTTCAAGTGTGCTTATAAGTGATAATTGCCTTCTTGGATTAAAAGGAGAAGAATTAAGATGAAATCGTGGCATGGAACAAAGATTTGAAGCAACTTAAAGATACACGACTGTATACAGTGACTATGTAAGTCTCTATAAACGTGTGAAGATTTTAAGAATATTTTTTCTGATTATATGGAGTTCCTTGTCATGTATGTTACGCTTGTAAGTCTCTGTGCCTATATAAAATCACAAATTTAGGTATTTTTGGAGATACACAATCACTCACACGCCCATGTATATTGACTGTGTATGTCTCAAAACTAGTTGTTAATATAAAATGACGTGAACAAAGGTAAAATAAGAGGGGGTTAAGTTTAAAAGGAATTTTGACTCATAAAGAACATAGATAATGACAATTCTGATCAAAGGATGATGAAAACACAAAGAATACGTAAAAATATCCAATAGATAACACCATCTAACCCAACTTGCAAGAAGATCCATTAGAAGAAAAAGGGAGAATCAGAGTTATGATTTCTTTTTTTATATAGTTGTTCTTCTATATATTTATCTTTGATTTTGTTTTTTATAAGTAGGAACTAAATTTGTTTAGTTCCTAGGTGTGATGAACACTAAGTGTTAACAACAACATGATTTGATCTTTTATTTAATGCAATTTTATTGATTAGTTTATTGTGATTCAATTATGATTTTTATTCTTGTTCTAATATGTTCGAAATATTAGTTTATGATTTAATTTCATATGATTGAGATTAAGAAATCCTCTAATATGAATAGATCTACTATAATTGGTAGGACTTGCATGCAAACCTAGAGATAAGTCAACATAAATTTTCTAGATTAGGGTCAAACTTAATAATGAAATTCATAAATCAATAATATAATCTTATGGGTTTTAACTAGAAAGATCTTTGTTAATTAACTGATGGATTAGTTGTTAATAGTTTTAAGAAAGATATTAATATAAGATAGAAATTTTCACGGTCCAATAATCAATAATATAATTGTACGATAAAGGGTTAATAATTAAGAATTCTTAGGTGGATTCATCACCTAGGTACTTTTTATTTGGTATAGACTTTTTCAAGTATTTTCCTCTATCTTAAGTAGTATTGTTTTAATCTTAGTTTATTTGTTTAATTTAATTTTTTAGTTAAATCCACAATCTAAATCAACAGTTAGATAATAGAAATAGGATAATTACGAGTACTTATATAGTCCTCATGGAATCAACTTGTGCTTGCCTTTGCTAGTTACTACTATATCGTGCACTTGAAATTTTTAACATTGATAATTTCTTATAAGTATAGAAAGTTTTAGTCAAGTTTTTGAAGTTGTTTCTAGGGACTAGTAATATTAGGAAAGCCTAGCTTTTATTAATCCAACCATTATTTTTGTTTTTATTTTATTTTATTTTCTTTTTGACCTATTGTGGCTTATTGTTAGGATTTGAGATTCATTGCTATAGCCACAATCCACAATAGAAGGATGGAGCAGACAATATTTTCATGGGAGTTATGATGTTCGTTACCTATGGCAATGTACAATTTTGGAAAGAAAGGCATGGTTACATGTTTTTGGAGCTCAATCGATATCCATGCTATATTGCAACATTTATGGGAGTAACCTTACAATCATGAATGTCGAGCACCAAATTATATATGGGAGCAATCAAGCATGCAAAATCAGTCTCACAGTGCACTTTGTGAGAATACTTATGATTCAAAGTGGAGCAACTTTTATGCTTATGGATGGATTGATTATGCTTCAAATGAATATATACAACAGTAGTGGTAGGTGTAGTGTATACTATGTTTTGATAGGTATTTTAGTATGTTTATAAGTGTTTATTAGATGATTGTCACATGTATAGGCTTAGAATTATGTTAATGTGAGTGTTTATTTATATTATAAGTGTTTATATTGTTTAGAGCATGTTTTCAATCTTAATTTTATGTTTCTTGAGGTGTTTGACGTGTTTGTTAGTGCTAGAAATCAGGTAAGTGAAGAATAAGGAAGTTGGATGTGTATGGAGTTGTATGGGCAAGGTCACGATCACAACTCCTATGTCACGATCGTGACAGAAGATTTTTTCTCAGAGTTACAATACTTTGGAAATTTTCTCTCTGTCATCATCGTGGCATGGGAGTCACAATTGTGACTCC